>CM076584.1:292257073-292520679 GCA_034641835.2 Pinus albicaulis | reverse complement strand
GTGAAAGAAAGCACAATTTTGAGGCTCAACAGCAGCTAAGGTCTGATGGGGAATTTCTAATCAGAATATTCAAAATAGAAAGCCATTTAACTACAAAAATTTTGGATTAGCTGGAGACTGCATGGTTCTCTATAGCAACCTCATTTTGAGGGAAGACCCATTTTGGGTAGGGTGTAGGTTTCGAAGCCCCATTGCATGGTATCCTGCAACAGATTATAAAGCCATTTATGAAATACCTGAAGGATAGACAGGGCATGTCTTTGAAGCATTAGTTGCAATGCATGGTTTTTGGCCTTTTGATGAAAAACCTTCTCCAGCTTATTTTTTAACTTTTTTGCATGTAAACTATGGTTTTCATGAGGACATGAAAAAGGGTAAGCAGGGGGGTATGTTGAGCATTGGAAAAGGTATGAATTCACTATGTGTTTTCTCATTCTTTTACTTTAAACATAATTATTTTTACTTTAGAAAGGTGACTTATTATAGAATTATGGTAAAATTGTAAAGACTTATGTATATTGTAAAATGTAACTAAAAACTGCCTTTTATTGCTAAAAACAAGAATCAAGCGAGGTGAACAGCTATACCAGAGGCGAGATTAAAGCAAGAGTAACTGTTGTTCCTCCAGCGTTAGACCAAATCCTACCAAAGAGAAAAAAATCCAAACGCATTGCTAAGAGAAGGCAGGGGACAGCTCGGCTTCAGTCAAAGGAAATCAAGTGACAGTTAAAGAAAGAAGGGAAGCGAATCCCTCGGGATCTTTCGATCCTGAGAGATCACTGTTCAAACCTTATCTCGTTCCTCGTCTTGTCCGTCGAGTTTGTTATATAAGGCAACGCCTTTAGAGATTGTAGTGAGTCGAATCATTTGATTAAAACATTCTTTTTGTAATTCTGCACTTTATTGACTCTCATGATCAGAGAGCGGTTACTGTAAACACTTTTATGTTCAATTAATACAAAGACGACTCTCAAGATCTGAAGTAACCCAGCAGTGTTTCATTGGTGCTAAGGGCTAACCCTGGTGGAATCATTCTGTTGTTTGTATTTCTATCCTCTAATTGTTGAAATTTGGTTACCGGAGGACAGGTGGTTCCCTAAGGCTTTGATCTTTGGCCTAGGGAAAAGTGTCCAAAAGAATTTAATTTTTCTCTTAAAGTGACTTTATAATTTTTATAAAGTCAAATCTAATTTTAAAGTGACTTTAAGTGATAAAGTTACTAAAGTGACTTTATAAAGTTATAAAGTCAAATCTAATTTAAAAGTGACTTTATGTGATAAAGTTACTAAAGTCTAATTTTAAAGTGACTTTAATAAAGTCAATATAAAATTAGAAAGGAAAAAGTGACTTTGGAAATAAAAGACTAAGTGGGTCTTTATTAAAGTGGGGTGAATTAAAAATAGAAAGTGAGATTTAAATGAGCATTTAATCTCAGCCCTAGATCTCAATCTATTTCAGCCATTGGATTTAGGGATTCCCCAAAAGTCACTTAGGGTTAGATTAAAGGAGGGAAAGGAGGAAAAGGTCATTCATTCTTTCATGAGCAGATTGAGAGAGGAGGAGAAGGAGAGTTGGAGACTTTTTCTGAAGAGAGCTTGAGAAGGTGAAGGAGAGGCAAACTCAGCAAATACGTACAGCAGCAAGGAGGGCACGGTTTTCGAGGCAGTAAGAGGTTGCACGAATATCGAGGCAGCAAGGCCGTATAGAAGCACGAAAACTGAGACAGTAGTCCGTACAGCTGTTTTGTGGCACATTTTTCGAGGAGAAAGGCAACATGATTTTTTAGGAAAAGTACAGCAACAAAGGGCTCGATTTCCAAGGTTGTTAGGCATGTTTTTCAAGGCAGCCAACACATTTTTCGAGAAAGGCAGTTTGCTGTAATAAATTTCTGTTTTGAATATTTTGCTGTTCTGGCACATTTTCCAAGGCAGAGGAAAGCACGGAAAACCAGATAAGTCTGTAATTAATTTGCTGGAATTTTTTCCTATATATTTCACCTCTCTGTAAAAGCATTTTCCAGAAATAAGAAGGAGCTTTCAAACTGGTTTTCCCCAAGAGTTGTAGGGGGTTTTTCCAGGGTCATGTTGACCAAAAATATCTGTGTTAAAATGTGTGAATGACTGTTTTAAGCTTGCTGATTTTTATTTCTGCATTTTCCAGCATTCTGTAAATTTTCCAGAATTTGTGTTTTCAACAAAAATTTATTTTCCAGTTTGTTGAATGTAAGGATATGGGAAAGGGCATTTAACTATTTGGAGAAATAAGGTGAAACTGAAAATCGGGGTGGGAAAACAGGAAATTTCTACATGGTATCAGAGCTTGAGTGCTGAAAGTGCAGTTTGGGACAGCAAGGAGAAAAATACAGCCTGCTGATTTTTTCACTCAGAAAATTCCAGCACGCTGATTTTTCACAAACAGAATTTTTACCTTTACTACAACAGTGCTATTTTTTAGTTTTAGGACAGCAGGATGTCATTGGGATTGAGGGTGGAGGATAGGTTGGATGGGCATACCAATTATAGCGTTTGGAAGGAGAGAATGCATAGTATCTTTGAGGAGGCAGAAGTCTTGGATATCATGGTTCATACCCAACATTAGCCTGTTAATGTGCCTACTGATGCTACTCAGTTGGCAGCATATAATAGGAAGAACAACAAGGGTGAGAGACTGATTCTAGACGGAATCAAAGACCATTGCATTCCTCATGTGAGAGGAAAGAGAAATGCTCATGAGATGTGGACAGCATTGAAAAATCTCTACCAAAGTACCAATGAGAATCGGAAAATGGTCCTGAAAGAGAAGCTGAAGACCATTAAGATGGGTAAGACTGATAGTGTAGCTGGATATCTCACAAAGATTACTAATGTGAGAGATGAGTTGGCAGCAATTGGAGAGGTCATTCCACCCACTGAGTTGGTGCGGATAGCAATGAATGGCCTCCCCAGTTCATGGATGAACTTTGCTGATGGGGTTTGTGCACGTGAGACCCTTCCCACATGGGAGAGGTTTTGGGATGATTGCATTCAGACATAGATCAAGAAAGGTCAGCTTGGGGCAGCCAAGCCAGTTGAGCAGGATGAGGATGTAGCACTGTTGGCAGGAGGCAAGAAAGGCAAAGGGAATAAGCAGGCTTCCACAAGCAATGGTGGGGGCAAAGGTAAAGGTAAATGTAAACAGGGTAACACACAGAAGGACTATTCCAAGGTGAAGTGTTGGAATTGTCAGAAAATGGGACACTATGCAGTTGTGTGTCCGGAGAAGAAGAAGAAGAAGGGGAGGAACCAGAGCATGGCAGCGTCAGCAGAGGTTGAGGACTTTGCAGATCGCTTTGATCGAGAGTTTGGGTTCATTGCGTGTGAGTCCTCTAGTGCAGGATTACCTGCCACAGAGGTTCAGAGGGAGCATGCATTTCCCTCAACTAGCAGAGCATCTTCGGGTATCTGGTATGTGGATAGTGGGGCTTCACGTCATATGACAGGAGTCTGTGAGTACTTCTCAGAGCTTTCAGAGAGTGGCACTGATATAGAGGTAGTACTCAGTGATGACAGAGTTGTTAGAGCAATCGGTGTGGGAACACTGACATTTCAGAGGGAGTCTAAACCTCTCTTGAAGGTGTCAGATGTTCTTTATGTGCCAGGGATGAGGAAGAACCTCATATCCGTCTCAGCTTTGGAGGACAGAGGATATGAGATACTGTTCAAGGGTGGAAGGTGCTGATGTATCCCAGGGGCGCTCCAGCTGATTCAGCTAGAGTGATAGGTGTACGCCATGCAAAGGTGTACAAGTTTGCATTTTAGACCCTTTTGGCATTGAGCAGTAGTACCGACAGCAGAGCTAGCATTTCTGAGTTGTGTGAGATTTGGCACTGCAGGATGGGGCATATGTATCATGGAGCCTTGAGGACTTTGCGGGAGATCACTATAGGTGTGCCAGATTTCAGTACTGATCACTTTGATACTTGCAGAGGATGTGCGATGGGCAAGTTTGCCAAATCCCCTTTTCCCAGCAGTGACAGCAGAGCGACTGGGATACTTGATTTGATTCATTCCGATGTGAGCGGTCGTATGTCTCATGTTTCCTTGAGTGGATATGAGTACTATGTGTTATTCATTGATGATCACTCCAGGAGGACCTGGATTTATTTCTTGAAGACCAAGAGTGAGGTCTTCAAGCGGTTTCAGGAGTTCAGAGCTCTTGTGGAGACACAGACAGGTCGGAAGATCAAGTCCCTAAGGTCGGACAATGGAGGATAGTACACCCTTGGAGATTTTGTTGACTATTGTGCGGAAGGAGGCATTAGGAGAGAGTTCACTGTTCCTTACAAACCCTAGTAGAACGGGGTTGCGGAGAGGAATAACAGATCCATCGGAGGGGCTGCCAAAGCCATGTTACATGATCAGGGGTTGCCATTGTTTTTGTGGGCAGAGGCCTGCAACACTGCTGTTTATGTGCAGAACAGGAGTCTACATCATGCCTTGGGGCATATGACTCTAGAGGAGGCTTTTTCTGGGAAGAAGCCTGATATTGGTCATCTTCGTATCTTTGGATGTATCACATACTCCTACATACCCAAGGAGAAGAGGACCAAACTAGAGCCCACCGCAGAGAAAGGTATCTTTGTGGGCTACAGTGAGACCTCAAAGGCCTTTCGGATTTACATTCCTGCACAGAGGAAAGTTGTTGTCAGGCGGGATGTGAAGTTCGAGGAGGATAGGGCCTTTAGGAGGTCACGGAAGTTAGAGTATCTGGATCAGCCAGACCCTCAGCAGCAGTTGAGTCAGTCACAGGGATCCAGTGGGCAGGGATCAGGAGGATCCAGAGGTACATCTATGACGATGTCAGGTCCGTCAGTGAGCAGTGGCTCACAGAGTCAGAGGGGTGGTGCTTCGGCAGCATGCAGAGCAGTCCACCGAGAAGTTCACTAGGGAGTTCACTGATGGACAGTTCACACGGTACCTTAGCTTCTACAGGTTCAGGTGCAGGCAGGAGGACAGTAGACAGACAGTCAGGAGTTTAGGCTCCTGATGACGATGAGGAGGAGGAGTTTCATTCTCCAATGGGAGAACTATGCTCAGGGAAGAGGAAGCCCAAGTGGCTTCAGGATACCTTGAGAGAGGCCACATCTGTTGCTGGGCCTAAGAGGCCGCTTAGAGAGAGCATACCACCTGAGAGGTTTTGTAGCTATATGGAAATGGCTACCAGCATCCTTGACTCTCAGCCTTCTAGCTATGAGGAGGCAGCTAGCCAGCAGGTCTGGAGAGAGGCCATGCAGGAGGAGTATTCTTCTATCATGAAGAATGATGTTTGGGAGGTGGTGCCGAGGCCCGAGGGAAAATCCGTGGTTACTTCCAGATGGCTTTACAAGGTAAAGCATGCTGCAGATGGCAGCATTGAGAAATTCAAAGCGAGGTTTGTGGCTAGAGGGTTCTCCCAGGCAGAGGGAGTTGATTATGAGGAGACCTTCGCTCCCGTGGCTCGATATACTTCGATCCGCTCCATTATATCGATAGCAGCAGAGATGGGTTGGAAGATCCACCCGATGGATGTGAAGACCGCATTTCTCAATGGCTTCATACAGGAGGAGGTGTACATTGAGCAGCCACAGGGCTTTGAGGTGCATGGGAAGGAGTCCCATGTGTGCAGACCGAAGAAGGCCCTTTATGGCCTGAAGCAAGCTCCCAGAGCTTGGTACTCCAGGATAGATACTTACTTGCAGAAGATGGGTTTCACAAAGAGTGAGGCAGATCTGAACCTTTACTATATTGTGATAGGTGAGGAGCCTCTCATTCTGGTGCTGTATGTGGATGACTTAGTCATTACAGGTGCAGAGAGACTCATAGAGCACTGCAAGAGAGATCTTGAGGCAGAGTTTGAGATGAAGGACATCGGCTTGATGCATTACTTTTTGGGTTTGGAGGTGTAGCAAGAGAAGGGCATTTCTTCCTGGGGCAGGGGAATTATATTGTGGATATCCTTGGCAGATTCCACATGGAGGATTGTAAACCCATGTCGACACCGATGATCACCAACTGGAAGAAGCTTCATGCTTCGAATTCTGAGTTGGTGGATCCCACATCAGACAAACACCCGATTGGTTCCTGATGTATTTGGTCAACACTAGCCGCATATTTGTTTTGCGCTCAACACGGTGCCAATGCAATGTGAGCCTAGGAAGGTTCACTCGGGTGGTCGGAAACACATTTTTCTTGCAGATTGTGAAGGGACAGCTGATTATGGTCTCACTAAGGTGTAGTGGGGATGGAGTGAGATTGGCAGTTACACTGATTCTGGATGCGCAGGTTGTGCTTCGATAGGAAGAGCACTTCAAGTTTGCTGGTCGGGTTCTGCAGCTGGTGTCATGGTTCACCTAAAGCACAGCTAGTAAGATTGGAGTTCGGCCGAAAGCAGGTACATGTTTGCTATGCCTGGGGCCTAGCTAGTTGCGAGGCTATCCGCTTCGTGAAGATTTTACTTGGCTTATTTGTCACTGCTGAGACCTTTTATACAATTTCCATCGTGATAATCGACAGTTGACTCAGTTTCACGGAGAATCCAGTATTTCATGACATGTCAAAGCATATCGGGATCAAATATCATTTCATCAGAGACTATGTTCAGAAAGGAGCTGTGAAGCTTGAGTATATTCCCACTGATGAGCAGGTTGCAGATATTCTTACCAAAGCCTTACCACGAGGCAAGCATGTCTATTTCAGAGACAATATGGGTGTGGTGAGGAACACCTTCCTCGGTAAGAGGGAGTGTTGAAATTTGGTTACCGGAGGACAGGTGGTTCCCTAAGGCTTTGATCTTTGGCCTAGGGAAAAGTGTCCAAAAGAATTTAATTTTTCTCCTAAAGTGACTTTATAAAGTTATAAAGTCAAATCTAATTTAAAAGTGACTTTAAGTGATAAAGTTACTAAAGTCTAATTTTAAAAGTGACTTTAATAAAGTCAATGTAAAATTAGAAAGGAAAAGTGACTTTGGAAATAAATGACTAAGTGGGTCTTTATTAAAGTGGGGTGAATTAAAAAATAGAAAATGAGATTTAAATGAGCATTTAATCTCAGCCCTAGATCTCAATCTATTTCAGCCATTGGATTTAGGGATTCCCCAAAAGTCACTTAGGGTAAGGTTAAAGGAGGAAAAGGAGGGAAAAGGTCATTCATTCTTTCATGAGTAGATTGAGAGAGGAGGAGAAGGAGAGCTGAAGACTTTTTCTGAAGAGAGCTTGAGAAGGTGAAGGAGAGGCAAATCCAGCAAATCCGTATAGCAGCAAGGAGGGCACGATTTTCGAGGCAGTAAGAGGCTGCACGAATATCGAGGCAGCAAGGTCATAGAGCAACATGAAAACTGAGAAAACAGTCCGTACAACTATTTTATGGCATGTTTTTCGAGGAGAAAGGCAGCACAATTTTTGAGAAAAAGTACAGCAACAAAGGGCTCGATTTCCAAGGTTGTTGGGCACACTTTTCGAGGCAACCAGCACAGTTTTCGAGAAAGGCAGTTTGCTGTAATAAATTTCTGTTTTGAGTATTTTGTTGTTTTGGTACGTTTTCCAAGGTGGAGGCAAACACGGAAAACCAGATAAGTCTGTAATTAATTTGCTGGAATTTTTCCTGTATATTTCACCTCTCTGTAAAAGCATTTTCCAGAAATAAGAAGGAGCTTTCCAACTGGTTTTCCCCAAGAATTGTAGGGGTTTTTCCAGGGTCACCTTGACCAAAAATCTCTATGTTAAAATGTGTTGAATGGCTGTTTTAAGCTTGCTGATTTTTAATTCTGCATTTTCCAGCATTCTGTAAATTTTCCAAAATTTGTGTTTTCAGCAAAAAATTATTTTCCAGTTTGTTGAATGTAAGGATATGGGAAAGGGCATTTAACTATTTGGAGAAATAAGGTGAAACTGAAAACCGGGGTGGGAAAACAGGAAATTTCTACATTAATTACTGTTGTGTGATAATTGTGTTTGGTTTCATTACAGAGTTACTTAATTATTTTTGAATTGCTTATTGGTATTGTTGTGTGCGCTAATGAATTGCATTGTTGTTCCATTTCAACAAGAATCGTGATTCCTGTATTATTCATCTTGTTATCACTTATAAAGCTTTGATGTTCCATATTTAACTCTATTTGTTGTTCCATTGGATTGTTGTTCATTTCGATTGTTACTTAATAACGTTTGCTGTGGACAGGGTTGGTGTTTAATAGGATTTTCTATTTGATTTCGTTAAGTTCATGTTTGTTGTTCAGATTCATTAGTTAGCAATTGTTGTTCAATTCCAGTGTGTTGTTCATTTCTAATTCGTTAGTCTCAGCTTGCAGAAAGATTGCTTATTTACAGTTTGTTGTGTATGCACAAAGATATTCAATTACAAATTGTTGTTCATTTCCAATTCCTGCCTTTAAAAGAAGTTCTTCTTAGTTTATTTTCAACAAAAGTTAGTTCAATTTCGATTTCACTTTGATTGCTTAAAGAGCAGGACTGTCAACTGTAGAGAATATTGGTTATTGCTTCCAAGTTCCCAGATTGATTTCCTTGTTCCAGTGTGATTTCAGTTGCATCAATTTCTAAATGAATGAGTTATTGCTATTATATCCTTGATTAATGTTTTGCAGAGTGAATAGTTAAGTTTCAGAGCATTTGAATTTAGGTTATTGTAATTAGATTTCTTTTCAAGCATCCGTTTACTCTTATATTTAGAATACTATACTACATCTCTCATAGCATTACTCTTAGCTCAATTGCAGCCTCAAATAGAGTACACTCTTGAAACAAAAAATCGTTCTCGGATTGATAATTAATGTAGGATAAATAGGTGTTAAAAAGATACCTTTTATACCTCAATGATGGGCCTATTTTTTCAATTATTTGAAAAGTGCCAAGCCAGAGTTTTCGAAATTTTGTATGTTTTCATTTATGCTCATGCACTTTATCCCATTTCAACACCAAATATCCAATCTCAAATTGTTTAGTTTTGACGGTATTTGAATCGAACGAAGTTTTGATCAACTGTTGATGATGATTGTGTACCGTTTTTGCTTTTTTTTCTTTTTTCTTCCATTTTAATTATTTCAAACATTTTGAATTGTAATGAAGAGAAAGGTTATTCATTAATGAATTGAACTAGGTTTGTTGATGGAATAGCTATATTCAAAGGTAAAATTGCCTCTTTTCCATATACCAATCGAAAAGGAGAAGTTCCTATTGAAGCTTTTCTAGTTATCCTATTTGCCGATAATGCAAAGGTTAAGGATTTATGCCAATTTTTCTGATTTTGATCAATATTTCGTTTAATTATCCTTATGAGGCTTTTGTTTGCTGATTCTGCTAGACCATTTCCTTGAGGATAATAATTTGAAGAATATTTTAATTTACACCTCTTTTCAAATCAAATTCAGTCATGGAATTACCCAAAAAATAAGAAGCATTTTTAAATACCAAAGTGTTAGGAACACCAAACCTTGTAATGAAGAATTAATCAATAAACTCAATAATGTTTTCTGAATTGGTCGTCTTAAGAGGTATTAATTCTACCCACTTTATAAAATAATCTGTAGCAGTCAATATATATTTTTTCTATTTATAAGAATGAGGACCGATCTCACCTATTATGTCAAGTCCCCATTGTTCGAAAGGTTGTTCCATATTGACTAGTTGAAGTGGCATTGAAGCTTTTCTTTGTCTTCCTGCTGCAGTTTGAAAAACCTTAAAATTTCTGACATAACTGTGTGCATCTTCGAATAATGTTGGCCAATAATATCCTACATGTAAAATTTCATGTGTTGTGGTGTCTCCACCAAAGTGTCCGCCTGATGGTCCATCATGGAGTTCCTGGCGCACATTAGGTATTTCAGTTTTCTCTAAGCATCTGAGTAAGATAGAGTCATAATTTTTTCTGAATAACACATCATTTACTTTTTGATATTTATTAGCATTCAATCTTATTTCTCTTTTTCTTTTGAAATCCAAATTTTGTGGAGCATGACCATTCTTTAAAAAAAATATTAAATCAACATATTGAGATTGAGGGTTAACATTGAGTACCTCTGTGAAATTTTCAACATTAGCTGTTACCTCATCCATTGATATATCATTCATTCCTGTAATCAACCTGCAAAATCCTTGACCTCGTACAATTTTAGTGGGTTTTATCTCTAAATCATATTCTTGCATCGTTGTTACCCAATTGGCCCTTTTATCTCCTAGTTCCTTCTGTATAAGTATTTTTTTTGCTGATGAGAACATAACTATTACCTTGACATGAGTTTTCAAAAGAAATGGTCGAAAATATTTGACCACTTTATTAACTGCAAATGCCTATTTTTTGGCTCTTGAATAGTTCAATTTAGCTCCTTGAAAATTAGAATTGAAAAAATAAATTGGAGTTTCAAGTTTTTTATCATCTGGTTGAGTTAAGACCACTGCATATGATAGTTCTGAGGAAAATTTATATAAAATGAAATCATTGGAAGAATTAGGAGTTAAAAGAGAAGGAGCATCAACGATTGCTTGTTTGATGATTTGAAATGCTTCCCATTTAAACAAAGTATCATTTTTTATCATTTTTTTTATATGGAAGAACTATATGTGAAAAATATGGAATGAATCGTTTGACAAAATTTATTTGTCCTAAAAAGGATTGCATTGATTTCTTGTTATGCAGTACTATAATTTCTGAAATTGTTTTAATCATGTCTAGGTCAATACAAATTCCATTCTTTGAGACAATAAAACCTAGAATTTTACCTCTGTTTAAAGAAAAAATTGACTTCTTTGGATTAATAGAGACCCCAAATCTCTTGCATCTTTCAAATAGACTAAAAATGACGACTGTAGATATTCTGAGTTTTATATCTGAAAAACTACACCATAGAAACCTCCAATCTAGCATGTTTCAAAGATCTGCTTTAATTCATGCAATTGAGTGTTTCTATCTTTAGAATATATGGTTATATCATCAAGGTATACCACCATTGTTTTATTTATCAATCCTTCGAATGCAATATCCATGTCTCTCTGGAATGTGGCTCCTGCATTCATTAGTCCAAAGGGCATCTTTTGATATGCATAAGTTCCTCATTTGGTTCGAAATTTTGTTTTCAAATGATCTTCTGGATGAACCAAAATCTGGTTATACCCTGGAAATCCATCTAAAAAAGACATTAATTCGGAACGTGCTACTGATTGTAAAAATTGTTCCATTGATGGAAAAGGAAAATTATCCTTTTGACATGCTTTGTTCAAATTCCTAAAATCAATACAAATCTGAATATCTCCATTCTTTTTCCTAACATGTACTAAATTAGAAACCCATTTTGAATGTCTAATAGGAAAAATGATCTTGGCTTTCAATAATTTGTTTAATTCATTTTTTATTTGAGTTTCCAAGTTGGGATGAATTTTCCTAAGCTTTTGTTGAATAGGTTTAGCATCATGTACCATAGGAATAGTACGTTGAATGATTGATGGGTCATATGTTTTAAGATCTTGGTAATCCCATGAAAAAATATATTTGTATCTTTCCAATAATGAAATGAACGTGTTTCTTTCTTCCAATGAAAGGCTAAGCCCTAGATTTATATCTTGGTGTAAATCAGTAGATCCTAAGTTAAATAATTCATACCTTAGAGTAGAACTCTGTAGTTTAGAATTGTTGACTTTTTGTAATTTGTCTTTTAAATCATATAAATATTCAAGCTTGACCACAGATTTTGGCAAAACAAAATTATCAGTTTGTTGCTTGATTTGATTATTATGTTCATCCTCATCCATAATTGGAGCATAATATGTTTTCTCAGAAGTAAGAAAACTTAAAATATCACTATCGTCATTGAAAACCCGCCACTTAGTAACATTATCTGGCATAGATGGTCGGAAAATTAATTCAATAGGGAATCTGTCAGGACTAAAATCTTTAGGTGGAATAAGCTTGGAGGAAATATTAGCAAAAAGGTCGGCGTTGGCATTCTATGATCTAGGAATAGGAGAGATACTGAATGCAATAAAATGAGATGTGAGGTCATGAACCAAAGACTGGTAATTTTTTAAGTGAGTTGAGAGATACTGAATGGTATTTCGCACTTGTCTTACCACAATATACAAATCTCCAAACACCTTAATATATTGTATATCAAGACTAATTTGTTTTCGGAAACCTTGAACCAATGCCTCGTATTCATCAATATTGTTAGTGCATTCAAATTCTAGCCTACAAGCTAGCATGGTTTTTTCGCCTTTTGGGCTAATAAGTATACATCCTCCTCCTGCTCCATCATTGGATCTTGATCCGTCAAAATAAATTTTCCAAAATGAATATTGGACTATAATTTCCTCTTCGAAATTGAAGCATCTAATGGAATCATTCTGAGAAAACATTTCAACTTGTGATTTAACAAATTTGATTGAAAAAGGTGAACTTTGCGCATTAAAATTTCCTAAGAATGAATCTACAGAATAATTTCCCAAAATGTTATTGTTAAATTCTATGGGCTCATTTTCTTCCCCAAGATCTATAACTGAGTACTTCATATGTTTTTCATGATCGAATCTGATTTTGTTTGGATTTCCATTATATGGGAGACACATATGAGACCATTCTGTTGCAAAATACCCATGTAATTTATCACGCCAATCTCGGCTAAGAACTAACCCATAAAATTCAAGGATGTCTGCAATCAGTATATCAATAATTTGAGCGACTTTTGGATTTGATGACAATCTAATACTTACCGAGTTAATCTCTCCTAAGACTTTAACTTTCTTTCTATCCAATTGAACATTACTAACTGATGAATTTTTCCGTGCGATATTTAATTTTTCGTAAATTGAATATGGCACTATATTGGATAAAGCCCCATAATAGATCAAACACTTATGAACATTTCTATTGTCTATTTTGAAAGTTAAAAGAAAAGGAGGAGTATGTGAATTAGATCTATCACCAATAAAAATAGAGTCTGAAGCATTAACCTTGTTTAAATTGTCAATCAGAGGTTTTCCTATTCCATTAGCAGCTTTAGCAAAAACAATTGGAGGAAGAGGGGATGTTGTCACCGCATTCGACTCTTTCAATAAAAATTTTTGTTGTTGTTTTAATTTTCTAACTTCATAAAGAGAAATATTGGCTTTAATATTCTTCATATCCTCGATTATATTATACTCAATAATATCGGATACTACTAAAGTTTTAGATTGAGGATTGGGTGTAGATTTGACTGGCTCGGAATGGGTGATTACCTGCTGAGATGGTTTGAATGGATTTTTTTTAATGACAGGTTTATCTTTAGAAATAGAAGTGGGAATTTTATGTTTTTGTGTTGAATGAGTTGGTTCTACAAAATTCGTACTTCTAGTGCTAACAGGCATGGCCTTAGCTTCTGTTTCTTCATCAGAGGAAGGTAAAATGAAATCCCATAATCCATGCAATTCAACAATTTCTTCATCTTGGGATTCATCGACAGAAGCTGCATTCTCTTCTTCTTCTTCTTCTTCTTGGTCAAATTCAACATTATAAATAATGTGAGAGGATTTTTTTTTTCTAAATGATCTAAAGGGTTTTCTAGTGGAGGTCTCAACAACCTGCTTTTTTATTTCAACCATATCATTAGACATGGTTTTAAGAAATTTTTGCAACCCCTTGAGATCAAAAGGATATTTAGGAGTTTTCATCCTTGGCTCATATTTTAACGTTACCTTTTTAGATATTTCATCTTCAAGCTCAATTTTCTTTTCTAAAGAAACAATTCTTCTTTCAACGGACAAAGCTTCTTTCATGTTTTCTACAAGAGTGACTTTATTAGCTCTATTTGCAAAAATTTCTATATTAGAAGGAAGAGAATATATGTACCATTCTATTTGTACATCCAATCTAGGTTTAGAGGCAAATGAGATTTTATTTAATAACTTGTTAAATCTTGAGTTGAATTCTTTGATCTTTTCACCTGTATTAGCTTTTAAATTAGAAAGATCATTGATTAATGACACAATTTTCCTATCATCACCAAATTTGGTAAGAAATAGTTCTTGAAAAGTATTCCAATTGCCTATAGAACCTGAAGAGAGGGAAAAATACTAGGATCCTGCAGATCCTCGGAAAGTATATGGAAACAATCTAACCACAACATCTTCATGATCAACGCTGTTAAGATTCATGGCTAACATAAAATTATTTAAATGTTCTTCCGTAGGAATACCATCATCAGTATTATACTTTGGTAACCATTTTTCTGGATGATCTGGGATAGGATGTAAATTTACCATTTGAACAGTACCTGGTTTGATCCATGTTAATTTGGCCATTGCTTAAATCGTTGGTTGTGAATATGAGATGGTAGGTATAGAAGCAGATGTGGATGGTGAAGAACTAATTACTAGAATAGTACTACTTACATCAGTACTAATTGTTTGAGAAGAAATGGGCTGATTAGAAGAAAAGGTGGGAGTAAATGGAGATGAAGATGATGTGATCTCACTAATACCTTTTTGAGATGTTGATGTAGTAGCTTTCTTACGATGAGTAAAATAGGAAACCCAAAAGGATTTATGCCAAGTTTTTCACTTTGTGATCGAGTTAACACAGCAGTACCTCGAAACTTGGATGTAATACTTTCTTCATAAATTTCTGGATTAACAGCCTTATCTGGAGATATAGATATTTTTTCTAAATTATCAATCAAAGACTGAACTTTGGGAGACTCGGGAATATGATCTGAAGAAGGTCTACGAGGTAATGTTTCA
Organism: Pinus albicaulis; assembly: GCA_034641835.2. NCBI lineage: Eukaryota > Viridiplantae > Streptophyta > Pinopsida > Pinales > Pinaceae > Pinus > Pinus albicaulis. The sequence goes on along the minus strand of CM076584.1, from coordinate 292,505,942 downwards.
GGAGATGAAATAAATGGCTCTACAAAATTAGACTTATGACCTAGAGATAATGAACGAGATCTAGAAGTTGTAGGAGCTTTGGAGGGAGATTGAATCTTATGTTGGCTTTTCAATTGAAATTCATCTTTATATGCCATACATAGTCGGATGCCCTCCTTCTAGTGCAAAAAATGTTGAAGGATGGAAAGTTACTTCCTCAACATTAGGGATTCCACCCAGCCACGAACTTAAAACAACTCCTTTTTCTTTGAAAATGGTGGGTCTGACTGGGGATAAAGGGACCAATTTCCCGTATCAAGAGATTTTATATAACAAGATAAATGAAATCAACACTCACAGGGTGATTTTCTCTAATGATAACATAAACTAAAACTAATCTAACTATTTCCCCGGATTGGATTCAAATATATGATTAAGGCATAAGATTTCACAAGCATAAAATAATATAGATCATTGCATAATTAATGAATATAAGCACATTTAAGGAGAACATTAATCACATAAAATATCTCTAAGTCTCACATCTAACAACATATCGTTCAATAAATTATAGCAATAGTAATAAGAACATATATCACTTCAATGCTTATCAAAATGAAACTAATAAAAAGAATAAGTTTTCTACAATCTCAGAAACATAAAACATTAAATACACATATAATAGTACTCGCTACATCATAGCTTTAGATCTAAAAAGATAGCTTCAAGGATCAGATTTTCAATTAGATAAATTTTGTTCAAACAGTAGTGTGAGTCCCAAAAACAATCTCCTTGGAATTCTGGACCCCTTTCTAAATGCATGAAAGGGTATTAAATACTAATTAATATTACAAAAATAGAACACTTGTAAAATAATTCTTCTAATATTAATCTAAAATATAAAACTATAAACTAGGAAAATAAAACGCATAAGTTGCAACAGTATATGACTGTTTACTGGATTTATTGTCTAGCTGGTATTTAAGTTTGCATGCTTTGATCATGTGTTTGAGCTGGGGGGGATGAACTAGTTGCATTCTCATCTGGCACTTAAATACTGTATTGTTGAGTGTCGGAAGAAGTTGAGCCGCTGCATTGGAGAGGCACCTAAATATTATCAATTCGTTATGAGGCTTTATCAACAAGTGCTAGTAAATCTCCATATTTAACCTTGTCAGATTTTCTATGTCAAGATCTTTTCTATTTGATGTCTCTTGCTAGGATTGTTTTAGGAAACTAATTTCTGGCAAAGTGTCTTTTGATGCTTCATGAATTAGGTTGGCTTGTAGAAGAGAATATTTTATATATTCAGAGATGCTGGAAGATAAATTCTTAGATCTGATAATAGCTAATTCAACGCTCTTCATCTTAATATCCCAATCTCCAAGTATCATGTCTTGATTGATTCTTGAAGACGAGGTAGATCGGCCACTCTACCCTATGCAATATCTTTCCAACCAATATATTTTGACACTTTGTCATCAATTTCTTCATAATAAGTTCTCATATTGGAAATCTGAGTAACAAACTGATCACTGATCTTAACTTGCTCTTGAATCTGATTGTACTTCTAATATAAAATTGCTTGTTGTGTTGCCAGTAATGCTTCCAACTTTGTGGCTTCTTTCTTTACTTCATTGATTTCGGGCTTCTCTTGGAGATTTTCAATATTCTGCCGCATTTGATGAATTACTTGATTCTTTTCTTTAATTTCGTTTTCCAGTTTTAGTTTGAGACCTTAAAACTGTTGTTTTAGATCATTAATTCTTGTTTGAAGCTCCTACTCGATTCTTTGCCTTTCATTAGAGAAAACTTGCTCCAGTTGAGCAATTTTCTGGTCATTTTCTAAAATCAATGATTCAACCCCGGTTGCCTTATCAATTGTTGCATTTGCATAAGCACCTGGAAATTGAGATAATCTATTAAGCTCTTTCCCTAGAGATGATGGAGTTTCTTTCCAAAGGACTCACATTAACGTTGAATCCATAGGTATTTCGGGAGATTATTTTATATTTTGCTTCTTCTTTGACCTGGTCACGAAAAATTTGTGCTTCATATTATAAAAGCACATCTATTGGTGGTATCTCTTCAACTTTTAGGACTATTTCAGTAGTTGGAAATGCCAAAATGATTTCCATATCTTGGGTTGGTGTTTCCTCTAGTTTCTCCTATGTATCGTTGTTTCCCTAGATCTGGATCTTCTCAAGAATAATTTTGGAAACCTCTGCAGTGAATGAGGTTTCTCTAATTTCATCTTAATTCTTGGATTTATCTATATTAGCAAAAACATATTTCATACTTGATTCTCCTATATGATTCACGGAACTTGTAGCACCTATAGATGGCATGATTTATGATTGAATGACATTTTGAATGGCATGGGTATCAGTTTCTGACAGTGCTTTCTCAAATTCTTCCCATTTTTGGATGAATCTATTATCTTGTTGAACATTAACAATTTCTTCTTCTTGAACTGGTACTGGTACTTGAGTAGCTATTGCAACTATAACATGTTATGCCTTCAGCTCTAGTTTGTGAAACAAATAATCTGGTAAATGAGAATTTCTCTATTCTCGATACACTTTGAATCTTAGTGAATCCTCTGGACTAATAATTTCATCTGATTTATGTTGAACTGTTGAAAATTCATGAATTGATTCAAACATATCATCAAATTTGTTAGGCTCGCTTGAAAATGCTCTCAGCTTGATTGAATTCATTATCTCTCAAGCAATACCATAGGGATCATAACTTATATTAGGTAACACTAGAAATTTGAAAGGTTTTAATTGATCAATTTCAATACATGCATGCTTGAAATTGTGTAGGGCATATGAACCATAGGAAAAAGGAAAAGTTGGCCAAACAGTCTTTTTGGCATCTTTCAAGATTTTAGTCAAACCATGACCAACTGTTTGATAGGAAATTTCTTTGGCTAACAATTTATCTCGTATATAAAAGGGTAGGACATGAGGATTGGCATAACTTCCAAAAATACAGATGTATATAAAATTCTCTTCACCAAACCACCTACCCACATACCTGAGACTCTTATGGCTTCGGGAGTGACTCTAGTGATTTTTCTTTCGAAAATGACTTGGAAGACTTTAAGAATTATGTAATTGCATATTTTAAACATGTGAGAATGATATTTTGACTCCCATAAGAAATCTAACTGTACAAAAAATGGGGGTTTCGACTTCTTTGGTCCATTTCCATGCTAATGATGAAAATTCAAAGGAAAGAAAGACTGCATCTATGATATAGGAGCTCATATAAAAAGAAGAGACTGCATGGGATGGGGAATTTCTATTTTCTCTATAGGCTATAATAAATATGAGCAAATTATCAGAAATAATGGTAGCCCAGTCTAGAATATAGCCATCAGAGGCTTCTTCTATCAAGGGTGTCCAATTTTCTTTAAATTTGGTCGTATTTACAGATCCAAAGAGGCGACACATCATTGCAGCTATTTGAAAGAATGGGCTTTTGAGAGAGACAACTGAATACATACCCTTTTTGTTGCACTTATTCCGGTTAGGATAATTTCTCCATTCTTTAATTACAGTCGCAGGATGTCATTCTTGCAAATGAAATCTTGAACGAATTGGGCGTCATATCTCTTCTGGGGTTCTGGTAGTTTATACATTTTCTTCAAATCTGGAGGCCTAAGAGAATCAATAACAGTTCTTCTTCAAGTAACAAATTTTATATCTTTGATATCTACGTTTTCCAACACCCATTTCACTAAGTCAATGTATGAAAAAATTTTAGGACGAGCAACAAATAGGTGAAGAAAATAATTAGCAGTGTTCTCCATGATTCTGAATCATTGGAAAAAGTATCATTGGCCACAACTTTTCTATCGAAAATTACTTGCGGTTTCTCGTTCTCAAATAGGTGATAGATTCCTTCCCAGTTTAAAGAACCAATTTCTGGGTTGCATGTAGTATATGAGATTAGGGGAGCCATTTCGTTGTTTTCCTCTTACTGTATGATTGAGAGTGATGGGGTGGCGGATTTCCTTCATGCTTTAATTAGCCTTGACATTGTTTTATGCCTAAGTGTTTGGATTTACCCTGTTGAAAAGAAAACCAAAGAGGATAAGCTGAAATCACTTCGAACGATATTAACTATCTTGTCAACTTAACTCATGCATAATGGGAAAACCTTGGTATTAATATTTGAAATAATTAAAAATCAATTAAAAACCTCAAAATCATAAAACACTTGATTTAACATTAAATTGACAAGCATAGGTTCGTGTGATTTTGACATATTTCATTATATCGGGATTGATTGATCGGCGATTTTGATCACTGGCGACTTATGACGTTCAAAGAAATATCCGAAATGTGAAGTGCGATATTGCGATGTTTTAAGATGGGATGTGACATCGGCATCTGTCAGATGATGATTTGTGATGTCGGCGTTTTTCAAGTGATGACTTTGCTATTTCGCATTTTGGCGTTTCACAATTTTTCATTCGCTACTTCGCATTTCAGTAATGTACCATTTCGAGGATTCTCTGTTCGCAATTTCAATGATGTTTTCCCCCGCTTATGTGCCTTTTTGGTTTGAGGGCTCTTTTTTAGGTGTTTTTCTTTATTTTGTAAAGCTTAATCTAATAGAAAAGCTAACATTAAGTTTTATTTCTATAACAAACATTAACTTAAAATATTTTAAAGGGTCCCCATTGTCCTTTCTAATCTATTTTACTTAGATAATGGGGAGTTATTGTAATACTACAACATACCTATAAGTTCTTGTAGCATAAACTATCTCATTGCGCAATACCCTACAACATGCCTTCAAAGACATCACTGTCACATTTTTGTTGCACTTGAATAAAACATTCACTTGTAAAGGCTTATGAAGATTTATCTAGTTTCTTAGTTATTTATTTCCGCAATGGCTACAACCATTAAAATTTGTTGGGCCCAGCCAATTTTCCTTCGATCTAGGAGTATGAACATTGTCATTGTGCATGCAATCTCTTTCTCACTCTTGATTCTAGCATCCAATAGTGTTAATTTACACCAAGTATGTATGCAAGTAATTTTGCAGGTCTAATGGTGTTAGTCCAAATAGATTTATGCCTTTTAATCTATGCAGGTTCCATTAAACAAATCTCATGAGTCTCCCTAGACAATTAGAAGTTCATGCATAAAATTTAGTATTAATAAATGCATGTAGGTCACACCTTAGCTTGCAAACCATCTTTAGGAAATTTTCACCATCATCATATCGAAAATTCATTCATAGGTAAGTTTAAGACATCAATACCACAATATAGATGGTAGATTAATATTTCTAATTTTTCAATAATTATGGGGGCATAAACACTGTAGTTGGTATTCTTTGGCAACAAATGGAAACAACATATTGACAAGATATGAAAAATCAAGTATCACATAATAAAAAATATATATTCTAACTAAATATATCCTTTATTTGAGAAGTAGGTTGTTGTCATTCAAATGACCCACTCCAACCTCTTACATGAACTCTGTTAGACCTCCAAATTCTCTTTTATGGGAGGATAAATACCTTGACCTAGTTTATGTTGACCATGTAGACTACTCTTAATGATACCCTTCATTAAATTGAGCTTATGACAACCTCATCTAGTTACTTAAAAATTTACTCAAGACTAACTCAAATGACAAAAAGGAAATCCATGAATTCAATCATATTATGTAAAACACTCACAAAAACTACATGTCACTAGATTATGCACATTTAGACTCAACAAGAGACATAATATGGACCATAGAAGGGGATGAAGATTATAATATTTTAGTCTAAGGAAACATTTTAAAAGGAATTCCTATGAGAGACCTAGATGGAATTGGATTTGAAAGACTAATCTACTAATAATGTCAACCCATGTAAAGACAGAAAGTCCTTTTTTTCTAGAGTATGTGAAGTGAGTGACAAAGATGCAAGTCAATTATGAGATGAAAGGAAAAATAATAGACAATCCTACCTCTCCTTCAATAATCACTCAATATGGAAAATGCTTGTTTGAGAACAATGTATAATTTTGCAAGGGGATGTCCCATGGTTTAATGTTCTTAACATTTAAGGGAATCAAAACTATTTAGGACATTTTCACATAAAAAAGAAGAGAATAAATTGAATAAATCAAATTAAAAGATAAATATTGGTTTGGGAATCCAGACAATGTCTTCTTGGACAAAATTAAGGACATGGTCCTTAATAATGCGGGTTCGAAACTTGACCTTGCATTAAAAGGTAATGTCACACATACCATACTTATTAACCTTATAAATAAAAAAACTATTGGCTTTAAGGTAATATTTACATAACTTTAAATCATAAATATGCGCATAATTATTTTAACCAAACTACTGAAGTCATATCAAATGAATTGGATTTTGTTGTCATCATTTAATTCCCAACGTACAACTTATTTATATCACACCTAACTGGCGGCATCTGATTGACACATATCTGAACTTTTTTTATCATTCCACTAACATAGTTCATTTATACCTTACTAATTTATTTTTCTTGTACCACACAGAGTTAACTTCTACCCATAGATTTGATTTGTATTAATTTGGTTTATGGTTTCAAGGCCACTTGGCCTTCTCTCCACCATTCGATTAACCCATGCAATCGATGGTGTAGAAGACTAGTGGGAAGGGTTTAGGAATAACCCTATTCCATAACTATTTTCCTCATTTGTGCCGGCTCGGCCACTCGGTCTTCTGCTCTACAGTCTTGTGGTTCCAAATCTCAAACATGGTTATGCTTTTGTGGAGGTTTCTTCGCAGTGAAACAGATTCGGTTCTTCCTTATTAGCCATGGCGGTGCAACCTCATGCTCTTCCCAGGTCTGAGTTTTGTGGGAAACCCTCTCTACTCAGAATTTATGAGAAATCGGAGTGAAATTCTGATGAAATGGAGCAAACCTTCAACACGAATACTGCATAGTGGTGTCGGTCCTTCCAAAGCCTCGACTCAGGTAATTTTATTTTGCTAAAAGCATAGTAAGGCAAGTTTAACTCTGCAGATTGCAAATTTTTTTTTAAGCACAAGGATCTTAGTTGTTTGTTAACCACTTCTTCTTTTGTTTTCTCCAGGAAGGAGACTAGTCACATTCGTCGAGCTTCCTCGTTCCACCAGGTAATTGTATAGTTTAAAATTTTCATTGTAACTTTTCCAAAGGGTTTTATAATTCATTTCCATCTCCGCAAACTTATGGCTTTTTCCTCGTTGTTGGTGCAGGTTGTTGGGGTCCTCTGATTTGGAATATTGGCATACCAAATGACAAGGCAACATCAGAACCACTTTGGAATCCTAAGATCTAGCCCTCCTGGATTCAGAGAGGGATCTCTCCATATGTTTTTTCAAAAGATATATCTTTAAGGCTTATGATATGATATTAGGCTAGTTATGAAGTACAAGGGATTTGTTTGTTTTTGGTTGGGAATCATTAAATGAGAAGGTCATGTGAAGTGAAAGAGGAAATAAGTCGAAGGATGTTTCAGCATGGGAAGATAGGTCAAAAAACAGTGCTAAACCATTGGGATATGGAGTCATAAAAGGGTTTACTTACACAACAACTATTTAAGGGATTCCATAGGGCAAGTCATCTATATCAGAAGATCTTTTAAGTTGAGTTGATGGTGTGGAACATTAAGGAGTGTGGTGAAAGAAGCAAACATATAATAAACAAAGGGCAGCCTAAGATCAGGTAAAGAATTTTAACCTATCCTGCTTTCGACATACTCTCAAGGGAAAAAATTTAAGATAAACAGAAAAAATAACCTAAGATCAAGTAAGGACTTTTAACCTATCTTGATTTTGGCATACTCTTAAGGGAAATATTCAAAATATTTGTTTAAGACTAAACAAGGGACAGGGCTAACCATAAACTTCCTTGATTAGGAATCTACTTAGAATTCAAAGAAAAGATCATTCAAGAACAACATCTCAAGTTCTACTCAGCAAGACATGGGCTCACCAACATTCCTTGAATGGTTATACTCTATTGAAATCATTCCCAAACACACATTTAGAATAAAACATAAAGATAAAGCTTATCAGTCAGAATTAGGGTACTTTTAGAATTAGTAAATCCTAATATATATTTGTTGTTCTTTATCAGAGAATATGAACACAGTGGAAACATAAGGAGGATAACAATAATAGTGAGAAAAACATCACCAATGATTTAGATCAGGATCCAATGAATCTGCTTGTCTATTTGATGTCCAAAACCAGTTACATACTTTGAGTCCAATAGCTTTTACAGTCTGATACTTCTCTTCCCAGCCTACTATATTACAACTACTTAGTAACTCTTACTCAATAACAGTTTCAAAAATTAACAATTTTCCAACTCTTTACAATGAGTTTTCTGTGAATACATATAGGTGCAAAGAGGAAGAGTGCTGCAGAAATGGTAATAAATATCAATTAAGTCAGAGGGGGAGAGGTATTCTAATGGCCCATTCTGCTTAATAATCAAAGCAATAACTGTTTGTACCACCTTAGTTGCTTTTAGTTGAATCTGAAACCAACTAGCATGTTGGTAATAACTCTGAGGCTTGTCCTTTGAAGCTATCTTGGTTTGAAGTACCCTGTTTGACCTCTAGGATAAGCAAACTGTCATTTTTGGGTTTTGTAGCCCCATGTCTGCTTAATAACTGTTCTGACATTTTTAAAGAGGGTTTGTCAGTAGGATGGCTGTCAAGGTGTCTTTGAAAGGTAAAGCAGACTACAGGTGTCCTTTTGGTCCTTTGGTGGAGTAATAGATTTTGTAGATGTGGCATTTGAGACTTTTCTTCTGCTGATCTATCTTGTTTTAGTACTTTAAACACTGATATTTAGCTTTTAATCATGTTTTTAAGGCTTTATTAGACCTCTCAGATCATCTTTTGTCTTTAAGTTGTGTTTTTTCTTTATCCTTAATTTGTTGGTTAAGCCTCTGATCTTCGGATTTATGCTTTAACCTCTAACTTTCACTAATATTATTTGTTTTTCTTTGCATACAGGTGGTTCCTTTACCGCGTTGGAGGGTTTGATTATTCAGTCAAATGATCTTAATATATTGACTAAAACCTGAAGATACACCTTTTGTCCCCCTTTTCGTTCAATTGGGCCTTAGAGAATTGTCACCGGGGTCCTGCAACTGTATTTTGTTGTGGGAGGACTGTGTATTAATCCACCATTAAAACCTGCACACGACGACAAACTAGTTATGAAATCCTGAATTTCTTGGGTTTAACTACGAACAGAGGGCTTTGGCGGAGGTTATGGAGCAAGTGAGGAGGTAAGGTGAATGTAGCGGGGAAGGGTTTAATCATGGTAGAGACAAACCAGGGTTCAAATTTAATTATGGCGCGAAGATTTGGAAAGGCAGTATTAGAGAACCGGGGATGGTTTTCGCATAGGGCTCGGGCGGTAAGCGGTAATGAGCGGGGGAAACGCGATACATGTTAATGGCTGACACGTATGCTCCTGAAAATCGCCCATTTCATGTTGAAAATGGGTTTTGGATAGCTACGGAGAAACGAGCGTGAAGATAACCGAGGGCCGTTGGATCTGGGGGGGGAAATCAACGGTGAAGATCGAATGGAGGCACAATGAAAGGCCCCAGGATGGTCGGGTGGGACCAGCGGGATTATATGTATAATTAAAAGAAAATATGCATAGCGGGGGCACTTGAGGTATGGACGAGTCTGCGGGCCGGGTGCCTCCGCAATAAATCTGGACAGTCGGATGAAGATCTTCTGTGGTCAAAAGAGTCAATTGCAGGGGCACTCAAAGAGTTATTATGTGTGTTGATAATGCCCGCGGGTGAAAAGAAGGGGAATCAATGCGAGTCATCAGATCTGGGAGATGGACGGCGGAGATTAACTCAGAGGATCGGCAATCGGCTGAGAAGAGGGTCCTGGAAGGAGGAATTAGGAAGAGCGATGCGCCGATGCCGATGGGAGAGCAAGTGCAATGGCTGAAGGCCAATGGAGGAGAGTGCAGACTGTCCAATCTGGGGAAGAATGAACTGTCGAGATTATATCGGGACTTCGCATATCAGCGATGAAAGGGTCAGGGGACAAGGGGACAGGGATCGCCGAGGAGCGATGCACCGATCCGATGGAGGGATGCGATGACCATTAGGTCAGAGGCGAGATCGACGGTGGGGATTCAAAGCAGGAAAGTGCATCGGAGCTTCGCATATCAGCCGAAAAAGGAATGGGAATGGAGAATTTGGAATTGCCGATGGTCGATAGCCGATGGGCTTAGCGCTTTGGTCGTAGTGCGTAGTCACAAGATGGAAAGGGGCGAGGGCTTAAGCCGAAGGCGGTTAAAACCCAAAGTCGGAAAATAGGCCGAAAAGGGGATTTTTGAAGGCTTTTTAGGGGTTCCGATAGGGTTAAAAAGGTGATTTTAAACCAAATAAAGGGGATTTATAAGGTTTAAAAGGGATTTTTGAGGAAGTGGAGGGATTTTTAATAGGAATATGGGAATGAAAGATGGTTTCAGAGCAGTTTTCTTTAAGACAACAGCAAGGCTTTGTGAAGATATCAGTGAGATGGATCCTTTGGACAAATGGACATAGCAAGGCTTCAAGAAGTCACAAATTTTCTTCAAATTTGTTTCTTGAAGACTAATAGACCTGTTTTAGCCATCATAGTATATGAAAAAAAATATAGATGGCTAACAGCGGCTCCACTTGGAAATGGTAGCTCCTTAGGGGTGTCAAGAACCTTAGAAATTTTATCTCTGGAATGTAGATCAATTTCCTACACTTTGATAAATCCTCTTTCTTCTTTGATCATGCTGCTTGAAAAATGATTAATCATTACACTATAACAAATCAATTTTCCCCAAACAACTACCTACACAGCCTACTTTCCTAACATTTTTTCTTCATAAGGTGCACTTGGACTTGCAAACCTTTATAAATCAACATTTTCTTCCTTTATTGAAAGCAGGAAACTAATCTAAATCTACCCTTATAACTTCCATGAGTCTAGATTAAATAGTTGGACTCAAAAATTCTCTACCTAACTACTATCTGTCAAGATTAAACTATCTGACAGAAGTGCATTCTCTACATTCTAAAACAACAATTGAAAACACAGTCAAACCAGGATTAAGCTGTCTGATTTACTGTGATGGCTATGACAAAAAAAAAAAAAAAAAAACAAACAAACAAACAAACTACACATAGACCTTTATTTGCAGAAAAGTAAAATGAAACTTGGAAGGCTTAAGATCTGAAACAATGAGAGTCCTTCCTTCTTTCTTTTAGCTTTGATTTGATCTTTTATAGTTTTCTTCTCCTTACTTGGTTCAAGTTTTCAGCATGTTAGAACCAGTCTTCTTTTTATCTTTGCCTCAGGTTTTGACCTGATTAGAGCCATTCCTTTTCTTTCCTAATCTAACCTACCGATAAGCCAAGATTAAATTGTTTGGAAAACCTGATTCACTAACCTATCAGCAGAAAATTGAAATCTATCTAGCCATGATTAGGCTGTATGACTAGATAGCAGCGCTCTTTCAAGTAGTGGCATTTAGGCTTGCACACTTTCAAACTTTCTTTCTTTTTGGTATAGGGTTGTAACTTTCTTGTTATATCTGCCCTCTTTTATATTTTTCTATTGTTTTTGTATTTTATTTTTTTTTCAAAACAAAATAAAGCAATGATATTTAAAATGAAGAATGAAAGCTTTAAACTGAGAATTTAGCAGAAATAATGCTTGAGCATCCTGCCATTGATAGGACCCCCAAACAGGTCTGTACCATCCATCTCTTGTAGAAAAAATGCGTTATGACCAATGGCAGATTGGATGATGTAAGGGCCTTGCCATAAATTGTCAAACTGGTCATGTTTACCCTTATCTTCTCTCCCAGAATCCCATTTGAGGACTTTGTCACCAATTTTGAAATCACTAGCCTTTTTCCTCTTATCAAACATCTTTTTGATATTCTCTTGTACTTTCTGTGCTCTATTATAGACTTCTTCCCTGGTTTGATGAAGATGTATGGTCTGATTTATTCTTCTCATCATGCTATCTTCCTCTAATTGTATTTATTGGACCAACTTCATCACTGGCACTCCTAAAATGGTAGGAAAAACTTCATTTTCTCCATAAACCAGCTGATAGGGATACATTCCAATTGATTTCTTTGTTTTCAATCTATCTGCCCATAAAGCATGCACCAGCTTCTTGTGCCATGACCTTTGATTTTCTTCCAGCAGCTTCTTTATTATGTTTATCAGGCTCTTGTTAGAAGATTATGCTAACCCATTACCTTGAGGGTAATAAGCTGTGGAATGACCAAGCACAATCTGATATCTGTGACAAAAATCAACCATATTTTTAGAACCAAATGCAGCAACATTGTTAGTGATGATTTTCCTAGGACAACCAATTAATCTAGACAGGATATGGTCTTCAAGGAATTTTATGATAACTGAGTCTGTAGAATTCCTAGAAGGGATGGCTTCTATCCATTTGGTGAAATAATCAGTGGCTGTTAGTATCCATCTACGTTGGGCAGATGAGGCAGGATGGATTTCCCCAATGAATTCTAGGCCCCACTATTGAAAAGGAGCTTCAATAGTGATTGGTTGCAAGGGTAAGGGAAGCAGTTTTCTCTTGCCTTCCAAGATTTGGCATTTGTGGCAGGAAACTATCATTTTTTGGACATCTTGAAAGAGGGTGGGCTAGTAATAGCCAGCTCTAAGGATTTTATTAGCAGTGGCTCTCCAATTTAGGTGGCCTCCACATTCTCCTTCATGAAACTCATGCTTGATCCTATCTGCATTAACCTCAAGCAAAAATGTAAGCAATAAACCACTGGCATTCTTCCAATACAAACATTTATCTAAAATTTAGTAATTAACAACCTTTAACTTCAAGAATCTTGCCTTTGTTTTATACAAACCAGAAGGGGCATTGAGATTAGTAAGTACATACAAAATATCAGCATATCAAGATGAATTGAGGAAATGATCCTCAATAAGTGGGGCTAGTAATTCTTCCTGCCCATCTAATGTGTCTATCATGTTTATATCAAGTGCTTGCAAGTTAGCTTCAACCATTAATTGTGCTAGACCTTGACCCTTGATGAGTTTAGTGGGTTTAATTTCCAAATAATATTCCAGTATCACAGCAATCCACTTTCCTCTTTTTCCATCAGGGTCTTGTGACAAAATGTCTTTTACCACTACATGAGGCACAAATGAAATAATGTGAGAGTGTAAGATATAAATTCTGAAATCCTTCAAGGCTTTGACCAAAGCATAGGCCTTTTTTTCCATGATATTATATTTCAGAGGTGCATCTCTTAATGCCTTGCTGAAAAATGCAATTGGTTGCTCTTTTCCTTCTGGATTTTTTTGTAATAGGACAATGGCCACAGTATGTTCTGATGCAAATGAAAATATCAGAAGTCCTTAGTGAAATCAGGACTGATAAGAACCGATGCTTGGGTAAGTGCATGTTTGACCAATTCAAAGGATTTCTTCGCTTCTAAGGTCCATTTAACTCCTATCTCTTTCTTTAGCATGTTTTTCATGTTCCTAAAGAGTTCTTCCAGGTTGGGTATGAACCTTCTTAAGAAATTAATCTTTCCAATGAAAGATTGAAGTTCTTTTATGTGTCTGGGGTGACTAATTTGCAATATACCTTCAACCCTTTTTGGGTCTATTTTAATCCCTTTTTCAGATATGATGTGACCAAGAATCTTACCTTATTGGAGACCAAACAATGTCTTCTTAGGATTTAAAGATAGCCCAAATTTTCTACATTTCTCAGAGACCTTTCTTAGGTGTACTAGGTGTTCTTCATCTATTTTGAAATAGACTGTCATGTCATCTAAATAAATCACAATGAAGTGGCCTATTTCTTCTATGAAAGCAATGTCCATGGCTCTTTGAAAGGTGGCACCTGCATTCATTAATCCAAAAGGCATTTTCACATACATGAAAGCGCCCCAAGGAGTAGTGAAGGTTGTTTTCAGTTGGTCATCAGGGAGTACCAATATCTGATTATATCCTGAAAATCCATCTAGCAAAGAAATCCTCTTGGACCCAACTACCTTTTGTAAGGTGTGATCCATTTTAGGCAGGGGATAGTTGTCCTTTAATAAGGCTATGTTCAAATTCCTAAACTCAATACAGAGCCTTATTTCTCCTGTTTTCTTTCTTACAGCTACAAGATTAGATACCCACTTTGAGTATCTCATAGGGACAAATATTCCAGCATCATACATTTTTCTAATTTCTTTCTCAACCAGAGATAACTGCACAGGGTTTATTCTGCGTAAATTTTGCCTAAATGGTTTCTGGTTTTCTTTAAGTGGTATCTTGTGCTGAATGGTCTTTGTGCCATATGCCCTTAAATCCTCATAGCTCCAAGAAAATACATCAAAAAACTCTTTAAACAACTTAATATATTTCAGTTTCATGTGAGCTGGCAATGTTTTGGATAACTTGATCATTTTAGGCTTGTCTTTACTACCTATATTGCATTCCTCAATATCAGATTTAGTGGGTTCTATTGTTGGTTTCTTAGCAACATCATTAAAATCAAACAAGTCTTCTAGAGGTGCTAGTCCTTTGGGTAAGCCTTTTTCTTTAGACTGTAGTACTCTATGTCTTCTTTTCCTGAGTTTTTGTACTCTTGTGTTTGATTTTCGAACTCTCTGGTTAGCAGATTTATTTCTGTAATGGGAGGAGGTTCTTTTTCAACAAATTATTCCTCATTAAGACAGTCCTTATCATATTTTGAGTCTGAATTTGGCAATTCAAGCTCATTTCTAGACTGCAGGAAGTCCTCTATCTGTTTATCTCCCTCAAAGACCTGCCAATGCTTTTCATTGTCTGGGATAGCTGGCCTATATTTCACTTTGAATATGAATTGTTTGTTGTCATAGGGTCTTTGACATGAACTGGAAGCACAAGATAAACCATTGGCAAGAATTTTTTGGCTTCTAGGGACAAAAACAAGTTCATATTCCTCAAAAGTTTTCAAAAGGTCCATGGCATCATTTCTATAGGCTCTTAGCCTTGGATGTTTGGTAGTGTACTCTCCCTTTATCTGCCTAATGATCAGTTCAGAATCCCCATGAACAGCTATCCTCTTGGCTCCTAATTTCTTCAGTAATTTCGGTCCTAACAGGAGTGCTTCATACTCTGCAATGTTATTTGTGCATTGGAATTTTAGCTTGTATGCATGGCTTTCAGCGCAACTATTCCCTGTGTTGTGAAGCCACACACCTGCTCTTGCACCAGTTCTATTACAAGACCCATCAAAACTCATACTCCAAAGGGGGCTAGTTTCGGGCTTGTTGTTGTTTTCATTACTATCCCCTTTGTCCTGTGTGTTCTCACTGCAAGAAAAAAGGACATTGGTGAGGTTCATGCTTGTGATGGACCTTAAAGGTCTGTCACCAATGTCACATATGGTGACGGTCCTTAAAAAAAGTGTCACTGTAAGTGTATATAGTGATGGTCCTTTAAGGTTCATCACCAAAGTCATTTTCAATGACACTTTTGGTGAGGGTCATTAAATGCCCATCACTAATTCTCTCTTTGGTGACACTTCTAGTGACGGACTTTTAATGACCCTCACCAATGCTCTTTTTGTTACTTTTGGTGATGGTCCAAAAATGTTCATCACCATTGATCATTCCAATGAGTTTTTGATGACGCTATTTGCATGTTAATATATTTTTTTTCAAAAGGTAACGATTTAAGGCCATTATTGTGGAGTATTTTTTATGATATTTCCAAGGCCATAGTGGTTAGAATCAGTCATTTTTTTAAGAATTAATTAGTGTGTATCATTTCCCTCAAGTAATCACTAGTCGAATAAAATTTTCCTATGAGTCAACACATGGTTCATATCTATTAAGTTTATTATCTATCAAATTCCCTTTAGATAAAGTTCCACTAGTTTGTGTAGGAAATATATTATTTATTACATAAATAAGCTATGACAATTCTATTGATGAGAAAGGCCTAACACTCCTCAACAATCTGGGCACATCTTAAATTAATGCTTTGTCACACACTAACATTTCTTAGCACCTCGCATGTTTTGGAACATCTTTGTACCTAGAACATCTTGTCATGAAACTGACGCCAAAGCACATTGTGGAATGCGCTAGCACAACATGGAACTCTCCTAGCATGTGTTGGCATGCATGTAGTCACTAGCATGTCCTGGAACACCTTCGTTGAATGCATTGACATTCATTAGCACTTGGCACACAATGCCACTTGACATGTATTGGGACCTATTATTAGTGTGGCTAGCATGCCCCTTTTGAAAAATATAAAGTCTCGACTTATTAACCCTCTTATGTGTTCATTTACTTACATTTAGCTTGGTTCTTCCTTTTGTTGCCTTGACACTTCTTGACACATATTGACATACCCTGGCACCCTGCACATCCTTAGCACCTGGCATGTATTGGCATATCTTGGCACTATTTGGAACATATAATTAGCACACCCTAGAACTCCCTAGCAAACTTTGGCACTTCTTTACATGCCTTGATATTCCCTAGCATGCCTTACCAATGCTTAGCATACCTTGTCACTCCCTCCTTCGCATGACAACTAGCAGTCATTAACACTAGTCCCTGGCACACGTTCCTCTTATTCATTAAATTCCATGAATTTTGACCTAGTGCTCCCTTAATGTTTTGTCCTATTACTCCTTAACACTACTCAATGTGCATTAGCACTCTCTATCACACCTTAGCACTCTTCAACATGCCATTCCACTTCATAGCATGCATAACACTCCCTAACACATATTAGCGATTGGCACGTGCTGGCGCTTGGAAAGTCTTAGCATGTATGGAACACGTTGAGATGCCTTGGTATGATTTGGCATGGTTTAATATTAAATTTATTTGAGATCAATTTTTGGAAAGTAGATGAGAAGTAACAAAGGAAGACTTGGCACTTAGAATGCACTAAGACTTTGCACTTGGCACCTATTGGCGCCTAGTGTTGGTGTGCCTAGCATGCCCCTCTTAGAAAAGGTAAATTGATGACTCATTAACCCTCTTATGTGTTGATTTCCTTGTAGTTTAACTTGTTTCTCCCTTTTGTTGCATTGACATTCCCTAGCACGCATTGACACACCCTTGCACATCTTGGCATGCCTTATCACTTGACACATCTTATCATGTTTGACATGCCTTAGCACTATCTGGCACATCTTAGTATTCCCTAGCACGCCTTGGCACTCAAGTCCTCACAACTAACCTTTACATTTTTTCACGACTTGGGAACCCAATCAATTCCTTGGCTACTACAATTCATGTGAAAACATTGGCATGCTTCAACCGCAACAACCTGAACAATTACACCTACTACAAGTAGATTGTGCCTTGTTCACCTAAGAACTTTCTATAACTCATCTTATGCCACTCATGTCCAAGCTCAACTTGTCCCACTTAACTATTTACCAATACAAGGATCACATGATCTAGCCATGGCCATAAAAAAACTAAGCAACATAGCTTACACAGGCAATATTTCAGATGTATGTTCAGTTCATAAAAACAATAGAACATTAACTAAGATTTTGCAAGAACCACAAGATTCACAAGGCACACAAGATATAAGCTGACACAAGATGAGTTCCCAAAACTTATACACAACAATCTACAATATGTAATTATCTAGAATAGTTTAAAACATGAGCATGTACTCAAAGTGTGCCACATCTAATATAAAAAATATATAACTAAAGGCAAAACAATGTTGTGCCTAGCACAAAGTGATCTCCCTTTGCCTAAAAATTCTATGTCGAACCCCTTATAACAATCGTAGGCTTTCCTCCTATACATCCTATTCTAAACTTCTCCTAACACACTTCGTCCTTAGAACACTTGAATTTGATATTAACACTCCCTGGCACACACTCTTATTTGTTCCTTTCCATGCATTTTGACCTAGTTATCCCTTGATATGCCTCGACACTCCCTAACACTCTAGTTCAACATGCATTGACATTTTCCGACATGTATTAGCATGCCTTTTCAATCCTTTGCATGCCCTGACCCTCCCTATCTATCATGCCCTCACAACTACCCTTACTTAATTTTCAACTTGGGAACCCAACCAAGCCCTCACTTGACTACAAGAGCTTGACCAAGTTATAGTTACTGCAACTAGACTATGTTGTTGAATTGTGTAGATTGGGAGATACTCCACAAGCCTAGTGAGATGGCTTTGTGTGATTTTGGTCACAAAAGGTTGTGTGGGAATAGAAACCAAGGAAAGCGATTTTGGATCCAATACGGGGTTTAAAATATAAAAGAAAATTTAAAAGGAAAATTAATATTTCCTAAGGTCTAAGTGGATAAATCCCGTAAGTTCTAGAGGGTTCCTAAGAGGTCTAGGAAAAACTATTTAAGGAGTCCTTAGGATGAAGGAAATAACATCAAGTGAGAAGGAACTTATTTGATCAAGGGGGTGAAGAGATATGTAGTCCTAAAGAGGCCATGATCATTATAATGTCTAGCATTCATTAAGATGCCTCGGTTTGCTTTGGCATGGTTTAATATTAAAGTTATTTGAGATCAGTTGTTGGAAAGTAGAAGAGAAGTAACAGAGGATGATTTGGCAGTTAGAATGCACTAACACTTGGCACTTAACACTCATTTCCACCTAGTATTTATTTTCATAGCATGCCCCTCTTGGAAAATGTAAATTGATGAATTATTAACCCTACGATGTGTTCATTTCCTTGTATTTTAACTTGTTTCTCCTTTTTGTTGCCTTGATAGTCCCTGGCATGTATTGTCACACCTTTGCAGATCTTGACATGCCTTAGCACTTGACACATATTAGCATATTTGGAATGCCTTCAAACTATCTGGAACATGTTAGCATTCCCTAACATGCCTTGGCACTCATGCCCTCACAAATAGCCTTACATTTTTTCACGACTTGGGAACCCAATCAAGTCCTTAGCTACTCCAATTCATGTGACATTGGTTTGCTTCAGCCGTAGCAACTTGATCAATTTCACCTACTACAAGTAGAGTGTGCCTTGTTCACCTAAGAACTTCCTATACCTCATCTAAGGCTAGTCATGTCCAAGCTTAACTTTTCCCACCTAAGAACTTACCAAGACAAGGATGATCACATCTAACCATGGCCATAAAACAACTAAGCAACATCGATTACATAGGAAATATTTCACATGTATGTCCAGTTCATATAAATAGTAAAGCATTAACTAAGAGTTTGCAAGAACCACAAGATACACAAGACACACAAGATATAGGTCGGCACAAGCTGAGTTCCCCAAAACTTATCACAACAATGTACAATATGGAATTGTCTAAAATAGTTTAAAACATGAGCATTTGGCCAAAGTGTGCCACGTGTCATATAAAAATAATAGATAAAGGAAAAATAGTGTTGTGCCCAACGCAAAGTCTCCCTTTGTTTAAAATTGCTTTGTTGAGCCCCTTATCGCAATCATAGGCTAGCCTCTTACAAATCCTATTATGAAATTTTTCTAACACACTTCATCCTTGGCACACTTGAATTCACTGACACTCCCTGGAACACACTCTTATTTGTTCATTTCCATGCATTTTGACCTAGTTCTCCCTTGTGATGCCTCGACACTCCTTAACACTCCTCAACATGCATTGACATTGTCCAGAATGTGTTAGCACACCTTTTCATTCCTTGGCATGCCCTAACCCTTCCTAGTTATCATGCCCTCACAACTACCCTTACTTAATTTTCAACTTGGGAACCCAACCAAGTCCTTGCTTGACTATAGGAGCTTGACCAAGTTACGATTACTACAACTAGACTATGTTGTTGAATTGTGTGGCTTGGGAGGTACTCCAAAAGCCTAGTGAGATGGGTTTGTGTTATTTTGACAACAAAAGGTTTTGTGGGAAAATAACCCAAGAAAAGGGGCTTTGTACCCAAGATGAGGTTTAAAATCTAAAATAAAATTAAATAGAAAAATAACATTTAATAAGGTATAAGTAGATAAAGTTCGTAAGTTCTAGAACGTTCTTAAGAGGCCTAGCTAGGAAAATCTATTCAAGGAGGCCTTAGTATGAAGGCAAGAACATCAAGTGAGAAGGAGCTCATTTTATGAAGGAGACTAGGAGAGATGTAGTCCTAAAGGAGGTCAAGTTAGAGGGTTGAGTGAGCATTGCTAAAGGGAGGCCATGATCATCCACCAAGCGTAAGATCATCATTTGAGGGTTCACAATAATGTCACATACCTTAATGGGTTCGAGATAGGAAGTAGGATGGTATATTGTAATTGGTTCTCTTAGGGCAGACAAAGCTCAAGAGAGGTGACTCATGGGAATTTGGGCATGTAATTTCAGTGGCATTTCTGTGTGAAGTCTGCATCAAATTTTTAAATAGTAGAGAGGGTTGAGACCCTACCTTGTGGTGGTTACTAGGTTGCAAGGTCTGTGATAAATACCAACACAAATGGAGGAGGGTATGCACTATAATTTAGGGCCGTAACATAAGTAGTCACAGGTGTAATATTAACTGAGGTAACCGTAGTTTGAGGGTACTCATAGATATCAAAAGTTCAGTTCAAGATTCAGTCAAAGAAATGACCAGAATATATGGATCCATATGAGCTAGGCCGAGTCTCTTATGGAGGAAAGAGTTGTCTTTTTTGCTATGGGTGGATATGGTTTGTTCTAAAGTAATTAGAATAGAAGTATGATTCCCTATTTAGGGAGGTTTCCTAGCATGTTCAATCCATAAGGTATGCCATTAAGACTGTGACAAATCTGCATAGAAGAGGGGTTGTGACCCTTAGAGAGAGGTTTATCTCTGAAATATATACCAAAAATTTGGAAGATGGTTTGCAAAAGTATGTGCGGAGATAACAAATCCAAAAGAAGGTGGAACCTGAGTAGAAGATGGAGCAAAAGAAATGTGCCATATAAGGAATGGATTGACATGAATAGGAGTTGATTTTGTTCGACTGTCCATAGATTTTTGGATAGAGATCTGAAGCAGCCTATAAACAGTTAGTCAATGGACTGTTAATGGATGATTTGTGACCCTAGTTCAATTATCTAAAAAATTTTAGAAGGATGATATGATGAGTAGTTCAGATTTGTTCATAGATTTGACAACAAAGAAATTGGTACACAAGAATAGTGATTTTGAGAGGACTCAAATCACTATTAGGTGGCATATTTGAAGAGCCCTAGATGAGGGCAGTGCTGTGGGCACTAGATCAGTAAAAAAATTTACTGTGGTTGGGAAAATTGATGGCAGTCCAAGTACAATTGGAGCGTTAATGTTAGGTGAATATCAAATAAGAGCTCTAAATCCTGAACTTGTGAAGGAAAACAAGACTGGTAGAAGGGTAGGTGTATTGGGCCTAAGGACGTGTAGAATTTGAAGGACTAAAGTAGCAGTCAAGTGGGCTAGCCAACTAGCCCTAGTTCACTGTATTGTAGAGTATTGTGTCATTAAGAAGAAGGGAAACCTCCATATCCCTAGACTTGTCATCTTGGAGCATGTTAGCCACCTATAAAAATTGTCATATCAAATGGTGGCTAAATCATTTTTGAAGCCTTCAAGAAACAAGTTTTATTGCAAAATTGTTAATCCTTGAAGTCTTATGAAGACATCTTATTCTTTGATTAATCTTCACTGCTATTTCCCTCCTAATTCTGAAATTTTGTTGTTTTCCTAAAGAAAAGACTGCTGCAAAAAACTCCATTTTTTCCCTCATTTTACCCCTCCTTTCACTTCAAATTAACCTCCATTTTTATCCCCTTTTCCCATAAATTCCTCTATTTTTGATTATTTCCCATTTTTCCTTCATTAAAATCCCTTTTATAAGGTTTGAAAATCCTTTTTGAACCTTACCGAAACCCCCAAATCCATTTTAAAACCTTGAAAAAATAATAAAAATTCACTTTTTACATTATGGACCTAAGCCCCTTTGGGCCAAGTCCTAAACCACTTCCCCACCATATGCCCTAGTGCTGGAACCAAGCGCTAAACCCATTTGGCGCTTATCGCATCGGAACAATTGATGCGCGCAAGTCTATTTGTTATGTTAAGACCTCTGATCCTATTAGCCCCCTTATATATAAGTCCCGATCACTTTGCCGCTTCATATACCCTGAGGCCCCGCAAACGGGAGCTAAGTCATAAATAAAACCCCACCCTAAAGCCAAAAACCTTTGTATTTCATTAAAATTTTGATTTTTCGTATTATAAAGGGACCCGCCCGTTCATTGGTCGGACCGAACCTCCGTCGTTGATTTTTAACCAATCAGACGGTCTGCACAATCTCGCGTCAGAAGTTTTCATTGGACGCGTTAAACATTTTATTCACCACCTTCGATTGGCTACTTCCCGATTCATTTCCCACCGTCGATCTGATCTGCATATTGATGGTCCACGTCTGATCGCATCGGCACTCCTCTGTCTCTGCCCCCGCCGATTGCAAAGCTCCGATTACATCCGGGCCATCCACGTGTCAAGATCGGACGGCCCAGATTTAAGTCCGCAACCTTGGTTAAAAATTCATACACCCCGCTTTATAATGTTTTTCAGCCAATCTCTGTCGTTGATCTCTACAGATCAACGACCCATATTAACCCTTTCTCCACCTCGTATATTATTCCATTTAACCCCAGTTTCGATCTCCACCGTTGATTTGTTTCATCCAACGTCTCTTAATAAGCGCGATAGGCCCAACTCCTTTGGGTCCTACCCGCTCCAGATTTGATCTCCGCCGTTCATTTTTTTATCCAATAGCTTAGATTGAAACCACTTTTCCTTGCCCCCACCTCATTCCGTCCTTGCTTCTTATCAATATCGCGCTCACTCACAGCCGTCCGATCTGACGCCCCAGATCTAACGGCCAGCGCACATTTTCACGCAGATTTAAGCCTGAACGTTAATTCTCAGAAATCACGTGATATAGGTAGTTTTTAAATGCCACATGTCGGCCTCTGACGCATATCACGTTCGAAAAGTGAAAACCGCCTATTCCCCTTTTCGCCATGCGAAACGAGCTGTTTTGTTCTCCGAAACCACTTTCCCTCATTTCTATTACATTTCATCGCTTTTTTTCCCTGTCGTTGATCTCTGCAGATCAATGGCTCATATTCAATGAAACCATTGAACTATCTCCCTCTGCTTTTCTTCCAAGGGATTTCAGGATCAATCTCCACCATTGATCTCCTTGGCCGATCTCATCCGACGGCCCAGATTCATCTGAGAAACCCCAAATTTCCTCTTAACCTATTTTCTTCGCCAAAGGGATTTTTCACCCTTTTCCTTTGTATTTCCACCGTTTCATTATAATTTGGCCCTCTGCATTATATTTCCCCCAATAAATCCTGGTCGTTGATCTTTGCAAGATCAACGGAAAGATCAACGGCCCTAACTTAATCTTTCCACCATTATTTCAGTCGCTTCCCTTTTAATCTCTACAAGCAATATCCGTCATTGGATGCTTTCATCCAACGGCTACGACCTAAACGCAACCTCTGAAGCAGTTAAACCAAAAATACGCAGGATTTTCTTAAATATTTCTTTGTTTTTGCAAGTTTTAATGGATTTCCAATTATTTTAAAGGAAAAAAAAAACCGAGGATGACGATTCTCCAGGCTTTCATTCATCAAAGAGTATCCATCTACAGGGTTCAACACCATGTTTTATAGGTGCCTCATGAGAGATGACGCCACTATAAAGCCCCTGTAACACCTGTTGAGTCTCAAATCTGCATCTTTCCTATACACCTTTCTAGAATTTTTCCATTTACCTGGACCTCCTAAGCCATCAATATCATTGCATATTAATCATAAAAGAGCATTTAAAGTGGTTTTTAACTAGGTTTTGTGTCTACTGTTTGAATTATATTTTTGCTCATTGAGCTGCGGAATCTTGTCACTTTCCGCAGCTGCTGCAACTTTCCGCAGCCATTTTGTTAAAGTCTATATTGCAGGTGTCTTCAGGAAAATCGAGCCACATGGGAAAGCTGGAAATGACATGGACATGGATCGAGTCCTATTGGCTCAATCGAATTCACCTAAGAAGGTTGTGGTCAAAGGTGATCAAGCGGTGGTCAACCGAAGAGTCCCACGGTGACAGAACTCTGTTTTTCATCACGTGAAGACTTGCGTGGCAGTTTCTAAATCACGAGAGACATATCAACACCTATAAACAGCTCCATAAGCCGAATCCAACGACCACTCTCCATAGATTTATTCTTCACGGCAGCCATGATGCTAGATTTCTGGACGTGGTGGTTCACGTGTCTTGTATCAGTGCAGAATGTAGGAAATTAGTTATGACATTCTCTGTTATAAATAGTGCGTTCTCATACGCATAGTAGTTAGTTGCTGTAATGTAATTTGTTGGATAGAAAGCCCACTGTGTCGTGACATTATTTCTTTGTTATGACTGCATTTTAAATATATGAGAAAACTCTGTTCATAAGCATAATTCGTGTTTGATAGCTGCTTCCCGAGGATTGTGCAGAGGGCCCCTGCACACGCCGAGGTTTTGTGTATTATTGTATAGTTTCATGCTTCATTTCCTTACGTTCATTGTGCCATAGTAATTCATGTGTATATATTACATTTCTTATGGTATTAACGTTTTGTTTCTGTTCATAATTTTTCATACTTTATACTCCTGTTAACTGATCAGTGTTTTGTTCCAGATTATAGTAGGCAGCTCGGGCATTTGCACATAGTTTTACAATGACTAATGATATGGAATCAATCTTGTCCTTCTGTTGATTTTTTTTTCTTAATTTTTAATTCCAGCACTGTTTTATTCATTTCAGTTTTGTACATTTGCTTTACTAGTTAGTTAGATATTAAACTGCTCATGTCATTATCAGTTACCTCCGAAAGCCATAGCGAGACTAATGGTGAGGGATTGAAGTATGAGTGTGTAGTTTGATATTAGTTTATTTTCCTGCAAGTTAGATATTAAATTTCTCATATCATTATCAGTTACCTCCGAAAGCCATAGCGAGACTAATGGTGAGGGATTGAAGTATGAGTGTGTAATTTGATATTAGTTTATTTTCCTGCAAGTTAGATATTAAATTGCTCATATCATTATCAGTTACCTCCGAAAGCCATAGCGAGACTAATGGCGAGGGGTCAGAATATGAGTTGATGTAATTTGATTTTAGCTTTAATTTTCTTGCAATCTTTGGATTTCTTTGAGTACAGTTTCTTTTATGTTTAGACAGCAGCAAGGATAATGGGTTTCATGATCAATAGTTCACTGTTTGTTTAACTAGTATAGTGGCACATTTTCATTTTCTTTAGGAATTAATTTTGTCATTGTATGTTTCAAAATCCTTTTGAAGTTTGAAGTTTGGGAAATCATTATAAAGGACATCATTGCCTTGAACATTCATAACCATACTTTTCTTTTAGAATTTCCATCTCACATTAGGAAACCAACCAAGATAAATAAAAACCCAAAAACGACAAAAAGTAAGAGATAGGTTATCTTGCACATATAGTGCGCCACACTTCGTCAACTTACGAATCCCGGATTGAAAAATTAATGTAGCAATTTAGGACACACTAAATTGACCAAACATTTTGGCGCCGTTGCTGGGGAAGTGTAACTAGGTAGCCAATTTCTTTAAAAAAATAAAAATAAAAAAGGGAAAATTTGATAACTTCTTGAAGTATGCTCTCCTCTTGCACCTAGTGTGATCTGGAGGATCATAAAAGAGAGTTATTGGTTCAATAATTTCTTAAGTATGCTCTCTTCTTGCACTTAATGTGACTTGGAAGATCAGAAAGAGAATTATTAGCCCAACTTAAAAAAAATAATAAAAAATGACATGCATAGAGCAAGAGATTCTAGGGGAAGGTTTATAGCTAGAGCCAAGAGTTCGATTTTCACAACTCCATCATCTTCAAGGCATAGACAAGATTCACCACCATCTACCCCTAGCCTTAAGATTCTTGGAATTCAAGGAGCAGTTGAATTAGAAGATTCTCCTACACCATCTACCAAATATCATTTAGAAGAGGACCCTTTCTTTACTTCTACAGGAGAATATATTGTAATTAAAGAAGTAGAATCACCTGAAGAAGTAAAGGAAGAGACTCCCTCTCATCCTCCCTTGATAGAAGAACCAAAGGACTTTGAGGACTCTAAAGAAACTATCATGGCAGAGGAAATAATAGATGGATTTGGAGGTAGAGGTAGAGGTAGAGGAGGAGGAAACAATGGAGACAACAATGGTGAAGGTAATAATGGAAGAAATAGGAAAGGAGACAACTTGTTTGGATTCCCTATAGTTGATGAGGAAACTCATACAACAATGAAAAATATCTCACCATCTGTCCTCCCCAACTTTTATGGATTGCGAAGTGAGGATCCTAAAACATTTCTGTTTGAGTTTGAAGTCGTGTGCCGAACCTATGACTATATGGAAGACTCTCAAAAACTCAAACTGTTTCCTTCAACATTGAAGGGAGCTGCTTTGAAATGGTTCATGGGATTAGCTACCCAATCTATTAGGACTTGGAATGATATGAAACAAACATTTTTGGATAGATACTTGGACTATTGTATGCCCACCAATCACAAGGATGAGGTATTCAAAATGATGCAAAAAGAAGATGAAAATTTGGAAGATTTACTTGAAAGATTTTAATACAACTTGAAAAGAGAAAAGATGGGCAACTTAGATGATGAAACCTTGAAAGCCCTCATATTAAAAGCCATTAGAGATGAATGGATAGATATTTTAAACATGATGGGGAAAGGAGACATTTCTCAGCTTCCACTTCATGACATAACAGAACTATGTGTCCATCTCTCAAGAGGAAAATCTAAAACAGGAAAAGGGCCTAGGGATCCTTCTCTTATTAGGGCTAACAAATCTGCAACTGAATCAGTAAGTAGGGCAGAGATTGGTAATATGCTTGATGAATTCAAAACTGATATCTTAGGGAGCCTTAATGAACAACTAGACACCCTTAAAATCCAAAACAAGCAGAAAGAAGAAACAGATGCTCTAGCCATCTTTTGTCCGAAATGTAGGAAGAAACATGCTTTAAGGGAATGTCCCTTGGATGCAAAAGTTGTAGAAACATGTATGATTTGTTCAGAGAATCATGAGACCAAGGATTGTCCTTCAATTCCCGGACTCAAAGCTGTCTTTCAAGAAGATCCAAATTCAGTAGAATCTCTCTGTTTTGTTGCAAGAAGACCTTGGTAGGGGCAACAAACTCAAGGGTTTAACAACCCTATGAATTCTCAACCCCCACCAAATTGGAATCCTTGGCAACAACCTTGGCCCCAACCTCAAAATTCATATCAGCCATGGGTACAAGGTATGCAAAATCCTTATGGGAGATTTTCTCAATTTTATCAATATCCTCCATCTTTTCAAAATCAACAAGCTCCACAACTTCCAAACCCAAATCCACAACTTTCATTGCCATTTCCACAACAACAACCTTCTCAAAAAAATCTAAATCCTCAACTCATGCTTCCATTCCAACAAAAGAAAAATCAACTTCCAGCTCAGCCATTTCCAAATCCTTACAATAAAAATCCTTAGAATACTTACATGATAGAAGGACAACAATTTCCTACCTATATGATTGTTCCTCTCAATGATGTACAACTCAGGTCTGGTAGAGTTTTAGAAAAACCTTCTATAGATGTCGAAGAGCAAGATACCTCTGAGGAGGACTCTCTTAAAGCCAATAAGGGTTCTGAGGAAGCATCTCTTCAAAACTCAAACATTCAAAAAGAGAAAGAAAAGTTAACACCCACAACTCCTATAGTGGAGCAACCTGCATCTTCATCCACACCTCCTTTCCCTGAAAGATTACAAATTGATAAAGGGGTGGAAAAACAAATCTTGTTGCCTAACTATGATTTTATAGATGAATTAAAGAATGTTTGTATCAAGATTCCCTTGCTACAAGCCATTCGAGAGATTCCTATTCTAGCAAAAACAATAAAGGAGTTGAGTTTCAAAAGACCAGGAAGGAAACTAAAAGACACAAAAAGAATCCACCTGGTAGGAAAGATTGCAGATATTATGATGGGAAAAATTACCATGCAGAAGTATGTAGATCCAGGAAGTCCAATTGTCAAGACACATATAAATGGGATAGAAATTCCAAACACATTGATTGACTTAGGGGCTACTATCAACATTATGAGTAGACAAACTATGGACTAGCTAAAACTTCCTAACCTTCTTTTTACACCTACTTTACTGCAACTTGTAGATCGATCAATTATTAAACCAGATGGTGTATTAGAAGATATTTCAGTCTCCTTAGATTCTTGGGAATATCCAGTAGACTTCATGATTTTGACTCCCAAGAGTAATCTAGGAGGGCACCCACTTATCTTAGGAAGACCTTGGCTAGCCATAGCTAATGCTTTCATTAGTTGTAGGTCTGGAGATATGTACATTTCTAATGGTAATTCGACAAAGAAATTCAATTTTTATCCTCCAGAAAAAGCAATCACAGAAGTAGGAGACAATGAATGGGTCGATGATGAGGACACTATACAACATGTCTTTACCATTTCTGAAATCAATGAGGATAGTCAAATTCTGAACACATTAGAAAATTTTGAGACATCTTCAGAATATGACCCCACACAATTTCAATTGGAATCTGACATAGAATATTTATCATCAAGACAAATGTCTCTTTACTCTATGGAAGAGTTTGGTAGTTCTACCATTGAGATTTTTCCAAGAAAAACATTGAATATCAACAAACATTTGGAAAAGTCACAACAAGAAAAACTAACCAAAATCTTGCAAAAACATTCTACTGCATTTGCATGGGAGTATACTGACATGAAGGGTATTGATCCTAAGACTTGCATCCATCATATCTATATTGAGGAGAACAGTAGACCAATCAGACAACCTCAAAGAAGGATGAATCCAAATCTTAGGGAGATAGTGAAATAAGAGCTCCAAAAACTTCTCAATGTAAACTTCATTTATCCAATTTCAGATAGCCGATGGGTTTCTCCTTTGGTTATAGTACCTAAAAAGAATGGTAAATGGAGGGTATGCATTGATTATAGGGAATTGAACAAAGCAACTTTGAAGGATCACTTTCCTTTGCCCTTTATTGATCAGGTATTATATACATTAGCAGGCAAAAAGTACTTTTCATTCTTGGATGGTTTTAGTGGCTATAATCAAATTCAGGTAGCACCTGAGGATCAAGATAAGACCACATTTAACTTTCCATGGGGAACTTTTGCTTATCGAGTGCTTCCCTTTGGGTTATGTAATGCACCCGCAACATTCCAAAGAGCAGTACTAGGAATTTTTTCTGATCTAATCCATGATTGTGTAGAGGTTTATATGGATGATTTTACAGTTTATGGTAATTCATTTGAAGAGGCATTAAAAAATTTGGAAAAAGTCCTTATAAGATGTAAAGAAACAAACCTTTCATTAAGCCATGAAAAATGTTTTATGATTTTTACTGAAGGTATTGTTTTGGGGCATCATATTTCAGGAGATTGGATTAAGGTTGATAGATCAAAAATTGAAGTCATCTCCAAGTTGCCTATTCCAAATTGTCAAAGAGATGTTAGAAGTTTTCTAGGATTTACTGGATACTATAGAAGATTTATAGAAAACTTCACTAAAATAGCATCGCCACTCTTCAAATTGCTTACAAAAGACTGTGAATTCAAATGGGATCTTGATTGTCAATCAGCCTTTGAAACTTTGAAAACAAGAATATCTGAAGCACCTATCTTGAGAGGACCAAATTGGAAACTCCCTTTCCATATTTCTATAGATGCTTCAGATACAGCTCTGGGAGCTGTGTTGGGTCAAAAAGATTTAGTCCCTTATGCCATTTACTATACCAGTAAAAATTTGACTCCCACAGAGTTGAACTATACTGTGACTGAAAAAGAGTTTTTAGCTGTTGTTCATGCAATTAATAAGTTTAGACATTACATACCAGGCTATGAAACTTTTATTCATACTGACCATTCTGCAATTAGATATTTAATGAACAAACCTGTTACTAATGGCAGAGTGACAAGATGGCTCTTACTTTTGCAAGAATTCAATATTACTGTGTTGGATAGACCAGGAAAACAAAATACAGTAGCTGATTTCTTGTCTAGGATTCAGAATACTAAAGAAGATTCTCCTGTAGAGGATAAGTTTTCTGATGAATACTTGTTTGCAGTAACTATTAAGACTCCTTGGTATGCAGATATTGCTAACTATTTGGTTACAGGGAAACTGCCTTCACATTTATTTCCAAGTGAAAAACGAACAATTATTCAGGAGAGTTCAAAATATTCATGGATTTCTAACAAATTGTTTAAAACAGGGCCAGATCTTGTGATCAGAAGATGTGTCAGGGAAGATGAAATGCCTGATATCCTCAAGGCATGTCATGATGAACCATGCGGCGGACACTTTGCTAACAAAATTACAGCCTATAAAATCCTCTCTTTAGGATATTATTGGCCTTCCCTCTTCAAAGATGCAAAACAATATGTCAAAAGATGTGATAGCTGCCAAAGAGTAGGGAAACCTACCCTTTCAAATGAAATGCCATTGCAACCACAGGTACTCATCAAACCCTTTGAAAAATGGGCTTTAGATTTCATAGGACCTATTAATCCACCATCTAAGCAAAAGAAGTATATATTGGTTTGTACTGAAATTCAGTTGTTAATTTTCTTTATGAGGATATTTTTACTCGCTTTGGTGTTCCAAGAGAAATTGTGACAGATCAGGGAAGCCAATTCACATCCAACCTGGTGGAGAAGTTGATGGAAGAATACAAAATCAAGCACAGAATATCTACTCCTTACCATCCGCAAGCAAATGGTCAAGTGGAGTCTACAAACAAAGTTCTTGAAAGTATCATCACCAAAACTGTTCATCTACATAGAAGAGATTGGGCAGAAAGGCTTCCTGAAGCCTTGTGGGCCTACAGAACTACATGGAGGAATACAACAGGACATTCTCCCTATGAACTTGTTTATGGGAAAGAAGTCTTGCTCCCCATTTAGTTCCAAGTCAAGACCTTCAAGATAGCAGTTCAGTTGGGGATGGACTTATCAGAAGCCCAAAAGCATAGAATGGAGCAGTTGAATGAGCTAGATGAGATCAGACAAGAAGCAATTCTAAGAACTGATCTATTTCAATATCAAAGAGCTAAATGGCATGACAAATACATCAAAGAGAAGAAGTTTCAAGAAGGAGATTGGGCATTGTTATTTGATTCCAAGTTTAAATATTTTAAAGGAAAATTTCAGACTCATTGGCTTGGGCCATATGAGATTGACAAGATCTTTAGCAATGGAGTGGTAAGAATCAAGACCATTGATGAATTTCAAACTCCTCTTATTGTGAATGGCCACAGATTAAAGATCTATCATAAGCCACTCTCAAAAGAGGAATTTTTCAAGATGTTTCAAGATAATTCTGCAATAAGGCTCGTGCAGAAGAATCCTTCTTCTCCACCAGCCTAGCCTTTGTTCTTTTCAGTTTCAAGTAAAAAAAAAAAAAAAAAAAAAAATGTATATGCCTGAAAACCAATCACTGATTGGCAGTCTTATACAGAAAATGTAGGGTGAAAATCAGGAACACCTGACACCCTATATTTTCCAAAAAAAAAAAAATCTTTCTCTCATTTCACAAGTCTTATGACAACCCACTCCATTCCATTCCACTTCATTCCACTCCACTTCATTTCATTTCGCTTCATCTATTTCATTTTATTTCACCAATAAAAATTTTCTTTCATGACCATTTTCATTCAGTCAGTTATCATCCATCTATTTCCATTCACCCAAATAATTACTGTGTCAGTTTCCGCAGCTGACACCAGTTTACGTAGCCATAAGCAGTTTCTTTAGCTACCACTCTGTTTTTCAAAAATTCACAGTCAGATGTTAGTTCAACAATCATGAAATCAAATGCAGGTATGAAGACATATTATGAAGACATGGGGCATTCAAAGACATCAATGAGGAGCAACTGATTGAAGACCAATGAAAAATGGCAAGAATTCCAAGGTATGAGTAAAAATTTATTTCAAATGGCATTCAAGCACATTTTTACATAGTTATAAACCATAGCTCCATTATATGCAATGATTGCGTTGATAACTCCGTAGCCATCCCAAGATCTCTATACGATTCCCCCACAATCCTTGCATTCATTTCTAAACGGCCTCATAATCAAGCCTCCGGTCTTCACTAGTGTTCAGCTATACGTTGATACTCCACCTGTAATTAAGGAACGTGGTTGATTTGACTACGGCTTCTCTTAGCCGCACAAAATCCATAGCCGTTGCATAAACGTGCTTGCATCTACTCTGCAGCCACCCAATCTTAAATATTGTTGAATGCACTTTACTCCCCCTACTGTTCTATTGACCTCACGGCTACATTTCCACCGTTTTCATAGAGCTTTCACCCTATTTTATTCTCTGTTCCGCTTCATACCGTGTACCTATTCCCTGATATCCGCTTACAGTCACTGGCCTCCTTCATAAACCATGCTCATTTCCGCTAATCCAGTCGTCTTACCTTCGTTAAACCCTCCTCACGCAGACAAGTTTTAAAGTACAAAAGAAAGGATGGGTCAGTTGTTGAGAACATAACCAGAGGGACCCAAATTTATGGAAGGATACCCGCAAGTCAAAGACATACTGAAAAAGGGAAAATGGCTTTGGTTTATTCAAAAGTTCAAAGGCTACCATAAGGAGGTAACAAAAGCTTTTGCGAGGTCTTTCAACGGTCTGGAGGTGGAGATTGGGGACCTCAAATTTACAGTGACTGAGGCATCCATAGCAGCTGCTACAGAACTTCCTCAAGAAGGTGAACGCTGGTTCAAGAACAAGAGCATTAGTGATGAAGCCTGGAGAGTGATCCTACATAACCCAGGTATGGATGTCACCATTTTTAAAAAGGGAATTCCTGTTCATGATTTAAAAGAAGAGTGGGCCAGTTTACTGTTAGTGATTCAAAAATTTATCACCTGTGAGGGACGTTTTGGGTCAATGTACATGTATCATACCCAACTGTTGATGAATTTCCTAGACAACCAGGCCCTCAATCTGCCATAATTTTTACTAAACAGTTTGAAAAAGATGCCTGTAACCGTCCAGAAGCATCTAGGGGACGTAGAACCACATTTATATCACCATGGTCTTCTGAAAATTTTGATAGAAAATCAATTAAAGGAGAAAAAGGACACCTGGGAGCAGTTTTTAATTAGAAATTTCTTTGAAGAACCTCAAGAAACCCCTAAAGGAAGTACATCAAAAATAAGTAGAAGAAAGGGAACAAATGATAAAACTCAAAGCACTCCTACTAACACGGTTGAAAGAACTAGTAGAGAAGAAAGACTGTCTAAACGGATGAAGGAAGAGACCGAGGGTAAAAAGCCAACAAAATCAAAAGAGAAAAGAAGCATTGAGGTTGTGCATCAAACCCCTTCCTCTGAAGAAGACCATCAAGTGTTATCTGAGAGACTAGTTCACCTTCAGGAACAGTCATCTATGACCAAAAAGAGAGGAAAAGAAAAACAAAAGGAAACAGACAGTAGTCCACAGTATGTAAGAAGAAGCAGCAGGCTTAAAGGAAAATGGAATAAAACACAGACAAAAGGACCCCATTTTATTGATTTGGGAGAAGTAACACCTGAACAAACTCCAGTTGGACATAGTCCATCTCATTCTCAGCCAGACGTTGAACATAGTCCACCTCATTCTCAGTCAAATGTTTAAACTAGTCCTCAAGATGTTGATATGAGTCCTTTTCGGCCAGATTTTGAAGTCAATTCTCCTCCACAGCATTTTGGGGACAGCCCAAGGAAAACGACACCCAAGATAGATCCAAAGCAGCAAGAGGTGTACGACTACATAGAATCCTTAGAAAGAATAGCCACGGGTCCCAGCACTTCATCCATTCAGCCTTATACAGCACAAGAAGTTCTAGTCCAATCGTTGAAACAAGAAGTCTTTGAGTTGGAGGTTTTAAATAGACATATTAAAAATGAAAATGAAGCATTAAAGGAGAAAAACAGATTGGACAAGATCATTCATGATAATACCATGCTACATCTGGGACTATGGTATAAAAAGAACAGGAAATTGAAGAAGAAATGCCAGAAGTTAAGTAGAGCACTGATTAATATCAAATTCAGATGCTTGATGAAGAAGCCCAGGATGTTAGCAGCACCAAGGAAGAGGAGAAGAGGACTGGATGTACTGGTAGAGGTATCAAGGCATATGAATTGAAGAAGGATGATCAAAATTTTGGTTGCATGAGGACATGCAACACCTTCACAGTGAGGGTATGTTGAGTCTCAAATCTGCATCTTTCCTATACACCTTTCTAGACTTTTTCCATTTACCTGGACCTCCTAAGCCATCAATATCATTGCATATTAATCATAAAAGAGCATTTAAAGTGGTTTTTAACTATGTTTTGTGTCTGCTGTTTGAATTAGATTTTTGCTCAATAAGCTGCGGAATCTTGTCACTTTCCGCAGCTGCTGCAACTTTCCGCAGCCATTTTGTTAAAGTCTATATTGCAGGTGTCTTCAGGAAAATCGAGCCGCATGGGCAAGTTGGAAATGACATGGATATGGATCGAGTCCTATTGGCTCAGCCGAATTCACCTAAGAAGGCTGTGGTCAAAGGTAGCCAAGTGGTGGTCAACCGAAGAGTCCCACGGTGACAGAACTCTGTTTTTCATCACGTGAAGACTTGCGTGGCCATTTCTAAATCACGGGAGACATATCAACACCTGTAAACAGCTCCATAAGCCGAATCCAACAACCACTTTCCATAGATTTAATCTTCACGGCAGCCATGATGCTAGATTTATGGACATGGTTGTTCACGTGTCTTCTATCAGCGCAGACTTTAGGGAATTAGTTATATCACTCTCTGTTATAAATAATGCGTTCTCATATGCATAATAGTTAGCTCTGTAATGTAATTGCGTTGCCACTGTGCTGTGACATTATTTCTCTGTTATGACCGCATTTTGAATATATAAGAAGACTATGTTCATAAGCACAATTCATGTTTGATAGCTGCTTCCCGAGGATTGTGCAGAGGGCCCCTGCACACGCCGAGGTTTTGTGTATTACTGTATAGTTTCATGCTTCATTTCCTTACGTTCATTGTGCCATAGTCATTCATGTGTATATATATTACATCTTTCATGCTTTACGTTTTACTTCTGTCCATAATCTTTCATGCTTTATATTGTTGTTAACTGATCAGTGTTTTTGTTCCAGATTACAATAGGCAGCCCGGGCATTTGCACATCATTTTATAATGACTAAGGACATGGAATCAATCTTGTCCTTCTGCTGATTTCTTTTTCTTAGTTTTTAATTCCAGCACTGTTTTACTCATTTCAGTTTTGTACATTTGCTTTACTAGTTAGATTAGATATTAAACTGCTCATGTCATTATCAGTTACCTTCGAAAGCCATAGCGAGACTAATGGTGAGGGATTGAAGTATGAGTGTGTAGTTTGATATTAGTTTATTTTTCTACAAGTTAGATATTAAATTGCTCATATCATTATCAGTTACCTCCGAAAGCCATAGCGAGACTAATGGTGAGGGATTGAAGTATGAGTGTGTAATTTGATATTAGTTTATTTTCCTGCAAGTTAGATATTAAATTGCTCATATCATTATCAGTTACCTCCGAAATCCATAGCGAGACTAATGGTGAGGGATTGAAGTATGAGTGTGTAATTTGATATTAGTTTATTTTTCTGCAAATTAGATATCAGATTTCTCAAGTTGTTTATGATTACCTCTGAAAGCCATAGCAAGACTAATGGCGAGGGGTCAGAATATGAGTTGATGTAATTTGATTTTAGCTTTACTTTGCTTGCAATATTTGGATTTCTTTGAGTACAGTTTCTTTTATGTTTAGACAGCAGCAAGGATAATGGGTTTCATGATCAATAGTTCACTGTTTGTTTAACTAGTATAGTGGCACATTTTCAATTTCTTTTAGGAATTAATTTTGTCATTGTATGTTTCAAAATCCTTTTGAAGTTTGAAGTTTGGGAAATCATTATAAAAGACATCATTGCCTTGAACATTCATAACCATACTTGTCTTTTAGAATTTCCATCTCACATTAGGAAACCAACCAAGATAAATAAAAACCCAAAAACGACAAAAAGTAAGAGATAGGTTATCTTGCACATATAGTGCGTCACACTTCGTCAGCTTACTAATCCCGGATTTACAAATTAATGTAGCAATTTAGGACACACTAAATTGACCAAACAACACCTACACATCAACAAGACACAACAGAGATTAATTGAAACAGAGAGTATCAGTGTTGAAGATCAAATCAAACCAGAGATGAAGAATTGAAGATCTTTTACCCAGTTTTGAGGGATTACGGCTAAAGTCGTCAATTAAAAGCCTAATCCACTCAATTAAACGCAGTTTAAAGAACATAAGACAGAATTCAGGCCTAATTATGCCTAACACACAGATAAGAATCTAATTAGTTGTGTTTTAGGTCAAAGCAAAAATATCTAACAGTCCAAGAAAGCCTCCATTTCCACATCAGAGGCTAATTGAATCCTCTCAGCTACCAAAAGCCACCTGTAGCCTCTAAGCATTCAAAAGAGGCCGAGTTATGACTAGAATAGAAGATATTTTTCTCAATACAGCTGAACAGTTATTTCGAATCAAAGAAACTAATTTAAACTGTCAGCAGAGTTATTACAAAGATGACACAGAGCCTTAAAGTCAACAAAATCTTCCCAGTGAGCTTAATACTTAATGTAAACCAATTAATACAGAGGAAATATCTGTAATTTTCTCCATTGAGCCCCTCGAAGGCCAAGAAGCATTAAACTATATTAATTGATTCTATAGATCTTTTCTCTAATCCCACCTCCTCATTTTCCTATAAAATCTTCTTGAGGAGCTCATTGTAAAGGGTTGGATTTGGGTTGGTTGCAGAACTTTGAAATATACTTGTGCTCGAAACTACTACTTGTAAATAATGTTCAGAGCCTCTTGAAGCTCTGTTTGTAATCAAATAAGTTAGGCTGAGAAGAGAAGATGATTGCTGAACTAAAACATTGGACTTGAAGAATGTAACTAGATTGACATCAATATACAAGCTGATTCTTGGGATCCTGGTCTATACCACTGGTGAAGTGCTTCTTTCTGTGTTATTGTTTTCCTTTCATGTATGCCATTTTGTCCATTATTCTCTGATAAAGAACAACAAGCATAGAGTTAGGATTTACTGTTTACAGTACCCTTCTCTGACTAATAAGCTTTATCTCAATGTTTTCCTCTGATTTGTGTATTTAAGAATGATTCAATACAGTTCAAGCAGTTAGGAATGCTGGCGTTCCCTCGTCCTACTGTTTACTTTAAACATTGTTCTTGAATGTTATTTTCATTATTTTCTTAGTAAAGTTAGACTAGAAAAGTGATGGTGTGCCCTATTTTCTAGCTTCTTTCTCCAAAGGTAGTTCTGAAAGTTTCCCTAAGGGTATGCTGAAAGAAGTCTAGATTTAAAAGTATCTTATCTGATCTTAGGCTGCACTTTGTTTTCTTATCTATTTTCATCCCTTCTGAAATTAATTATGTGGATTACTAGATTGTTTGTCTATTGAGTTAGCTTTAATACAAACTTTCCCAAAGATTCTATGGTTATCCCTGTCCTTTGGCTAGTTTTAAACAATTACTTAAAAGGTTTTTCTTGTTTGGACAGACTGATAAATCCTAGTTGAAATTATGGTCTGTTTCCACCCCTTCAACACTTTTATTGTTTCCATTCCATCATTTAATCTCAAAGATATTGTGATATAGATGACTTGCCCCTTGGACCACTCTTGAAATTGTTGCACAATTAAACCCTTTTACGACTCCATAGCCTAGTGGACTAAAAACCAGCGTCATATCTATCCTATCAGCCAAAACTTGTTCTGATTGCTTGCAACTTCATTCCTTTGAAACTCTTTCATTTTAGGAATTTCCACTCAACTAAGAATCATGCTCAACCATCCAAAAAAAAACAAAAACCCTTGGACTTAATAACTAGCCTAATATCACTCATAAAAGCCTTAAAGATAAATCAATCTTTGCACTTATAGAGAGATCCCTCTCTGGATTCAGGAGGGCTAGATCCTAGAATCCAAAAGTGGTTCAAGTGTTCTCTCTGCAGTTTGTATTTTCCAATCTTGCAAATTACAGGAAGCTAACAGAGCAACAGTATGGAAAAAGTGGGCAGACCAAAGAGTTGTTCACAATGGAGTTGTGAAAAACTAATCGAAAACCTTAAGTGTTGCAGACCTTAAAGGAAAAAAGAGGTAGATATAGGGAAAAGTTTTTTGAGCCGAGTTCCGTAACATAAAGGATTTGAGTTCATGATATATGCAGATTGAAGAGTTTCATAATGGGAGGAACGAGGACCTGCCAGATGTGTTCAAGACATGTGGATTGAAAGGGCTATGTGTACTGGCCACCATTAAAAATTGGGTCAAGTGTTGTCTTGTTCAAGGTATATTGGTTGTCGAAGGACTAACACCAAACCCTAGTTGTATTCATTGTATCAGTGTGATTGTAAAGGGCCATGATCCCAGGTACGATAGCTTTAGCCTATTCTATTACATTTTGTAATTTAACGAAGAATGGTTTGAAAAAGTTAAAAATTTTCATGTGCACTGATTGATTCCTTGATGTGTGTATATTTCATTGTGAAAATTTGATGTGTTGTGGCACTTGAGTGTGTTTGCATCAAAGTGTTGGTATGCCTAGCATGCCCCTCTTGAAAAGGTAAGGTCTTGAATTATTAACCCTCATATGTGTTCATTTATTTGCATTTTAACTTGGTGTTCCCTTTTGTCGCTTGACAAGTCTCCTTGACATGCGTTCGCATACCCTAACACCTGGCACATCTCGTCGTGCCCTGACACATGGCATGTCTTGGCATGCTTGGCATGCATTTTCATGCCTTGGAATTATCTGACACATGTTAGCACACCCTGACACTTCTTGAAATTCCATAGCATTCCCTAGCATGCTGTTGTAGCCGCTACAACACCACCCAAAATTTTGGATATATTTAAAATTTCGGGTTCCCCCTCTGCTCGCTTAGGCATTAAAGTCTTCCACCCAACCTGCAATCATCTGCATCCCGCCGACCTATCCCCAACCCCTCATGAGTTTCCTCGCCATCATGATCCGATGTCATCGTTGCAATCACACCATATGTGGGAAGGATCATCCAGCGTGCGCCCGAACACTCTTGTCGCAGTTGCGCCAAGTGTAACGAGGCTGCCATGCATACGTTTAAATATAAACCTTTTGTGTATTGACGAGTAAAATCCCTCCTGCTGTAGGTCATTAAGCATGTTGCTTGAACACTTCTCTTAAGCTTGTTAATTTCATGTGTTTCATCTGTGGTCATCGTTATTGAAGAGTAATTATGATGTTGTAATATTCCACACAGGGGTCTAAAGTCATCGTTTTTGTTTGTGCAATTAATTAATGTTGCCCCATTATTATTATTATTCAAATCATAAAGACATGTAACCTGGGTTATTTTATTGCAGGAAGAACCTCTCTGTTTGCACATAAGAGCCAAGGTTTTCCCCAGCAAACAAGGAGACCATTTTCAAAACAAGTAGATGCTGGCGAAACTCCAAGGAACTCACTGATCTGCACAAGGTCGCAGGTCGCAAATCTGCTGAGGTCGCAGGTTGCAAATCTGCTGAGGTCGCAGGTCGCAAATCTGCTAAGGTCGCAGGTCGCAAATCTGCTTAGGTCGCAGGTCACCAATCTGCTGAGGTCGCAGGTCGCAAATCTGCTTAGGTCGCAGGTCGCAAATCTGCTGAGGTCGCAGGTCGCAAATCTGCTTAGGTCGTAGGTTGCCAATCTGCTGAAGTCGCAGGTCACAAGTTTACCAAGGTCGCAGTTCGCAAATTCAATGAGGTCGCGAGGTCGCAAATTCAACAAGGTCGCGAGGTCACAAATACAAGGAGGTCGCAAGGTCGCACATCTGTCAAGGTCGCGAGGTCGCACGACTGCCTAAGGTCGCAGGTCGCAACTTCTGCCGAGGTCGCAGGTCGCAACATCCGTCGAGGTCGCAGGTCGCAAATCCCAGGAGGTCGCAAGGTCGCACATTGCCCCGGGTCGCAAGTCGCGGAGGTCGCCAGGTCGCGAAGTCTCACGCCTTGGTAAATGCCCAACGGCGCGACCCAGCGACCCAGCGACTAGGTCGCAGGTCGCAACAACGGCTCAGGTCGCAGGTCACAAAAATACTGGGTCGCAAGGAAGTCCAACCGTCGGGAAGCGGAAAAGTCAGGAACCCCAAAGGGAAGAACCTCTCTGTTTGCACATAAGAGCCAAGGTTTTCCCCAGCAAACAAGGAGACCATTTTCAAAACAAGTAGATGTTGGCGAATCTCCAAGGAACTCACTGATCTGCCCAAGGTCGCAGGTCGCAAATCTGCTGAGGTCGCAGGTCGCAGGTCACAAGTTTACCAAGGTCGCAGGTCGCAAATTCAACGAGGTCGCGAGGTCGCAAATTCAACGAGGTCGCGAAGTCGTAAATAAATGGAGGTCACAAGGTCGCACATCTGTCAAGGTCGCGAGGTCGCATGACTGCCCAAGGTCGCAGGTCGCAAATTCAAAGAGGTCGCAAGGTCGCACATCTCCAAGGTTGCGAGGTCGCACAACTGCCCAAGGTCGCAGGTCGCAACATCTGTCGAGGTCGCAGGTCGCAAATCCAATGAGGTCGCAGGTCGCAAATCCAATGAGGTCTCAAGTTTACACATCTGCCTAGGTCGCGAGGTCGCAAATCCAAGGAGGTCGCAAGGTCGCACATCTCCAAGGTCGCGAGGTCGCCTGGCCCTTTGCGGGGTCGCGGGGTATGGGTCAAGGAGGGTCGCGAGGGGTAAATCCATCCGGTCGCGGTGCCTTTCTGTTGGACAGGGTCGCGGTCGCAACATCTGTGGGAGTGGCGGTGCGCCGTCAGCCGGGGTCGCGGTCGCGAATCCCAGCTGAGTCCCTCGGTTCGCGCACATGCGCACAGGTCGAGGTCGCAAATCCAAGGGTGTCGCCGCACATCTCCCAGGACTGAGGGTCGCCTGGCCTTGGTCGCCGAGTCATGGTTCAAGGAGGTCGAGGTCGCACATCTCCAAAAAGATGGCGGTGCCCTGACGCGCGGAGTCGCGGTCGCGAAATGCGGGTGTGAGGAAGCCCAGCGAGTCGGGCGAAGAGTCGGGGGACCCGGAAGACACGCTTGCCCTATAAATACTTCCTTCGGGAACTTGTATAGGGGCTTTTCTTTTTTGGAAACTCAAGAGCTACATGGCATTGTATTGAAAGATTATACATTTGAGCATATGAATATAGATTCTTGTTAAAACACCCTATGGTTATGATGTGTTTTGCTGTGCGAACACTGTGTGTATTCCTTGTACAGTTTCAGAACATCCTATGATTAATGAAGCTGCACTCTTCATGTCATCATTTATGCGTCATGGATATCTGTGTTGTATCAATGATGTTCATTTTATCATCTGTTCTATTAATGAATGTTAATGAACTATTTTGTTAGCATATCGTTTTATCTTTCAGGAAGTAAAGGGGTATCTTATCATAAAGAACTATTTCTTTTGTGATCAGACTACCTTATAAGCATTACCCCCAAAAGATGTGTTGCTAATGACATCTCTTGAGGTGTACGTGCTTTATCTATAATCTTGCTATGCATAGTGTTTGATTCACGTTTAATACATCAATCCTGTATTCTGTATCATGTGAATAAATGTATGTCCGCAGGTTCAAACAGGTTCTTTTGAGACCGAAGCGAAGTCGTCTTAAGCGGTAGCCGGACCCACACCCCGGACGGGATCCCTATTCCAAACGGTTCAAGGTCTAATTGGGACTTTCTAACGGGGAGATCCCCTACTGTTGGCTGGACAAATTTTCTCGTCAACACATGCCTTTTCACTCCCCCCTTGGCACGTCTGACACTCGCTGACACTCCCCAACACACCCTCTTATTCATTCATTTTCATTTTTTTTTCATTCGATGATTTATGTTTGATGGGGTGCATGTCTAGAAAGAGTTCCTTTAAGAGTAAAAAAATGATCGCACCATTACTGACATAATTAATTGTGATATTCTACTTGAATGACATTAGGAAACTACACAAGATATTTTAAGAATGACATATTTATGGTTTTTTGTATGGTGTGGGGATGGTAAGAAGTGAGTAGTCAATATGGTGTGTGAATGCTTAGAATACCTTCTCACTCCCTCCTTGGAACGACAACTAACACTCATTGCCACCCCCTGACACACCCTCATATTCATTCACTTCCATGCATTTTGACCTAGTTCTCCCTTGTGTTTTCTTAGTACTC
This sequence comes from Pinus albicaulis, assembly GCA_034641835.2. NCBI lineage: Eukaryota > Viridiplantae > Streptophyta > Pinopsida > Pinales > Pinaceae > Pinus > Pinus albicaulis. The sequence continues at coordinate 292,463,498 of CM076584.1, read as the reverse complement.
CCTAACACTCCTCAGCATGCATTGACACTCTCTACTTAGCGCTTTTCGACATGCCCTGCCACTTCATAGCATACATAACACTACCTAACACACATTGGCACTTGGCACATGTTAGCGCTTGGAAAGTCTTAGCATGTTTGACATGCATTGAGATGAGTTGGTATGCTTTGGCATGGTTAAATATTAAAGTTATTTGAAATCAATTATTGGAAAGTAGATGAGAAGTAATAGAGGAAGATTTGGCATGTAGAATGCACTAACACTTTGCACTTGGCACCTATTCGCACCTAGTGTTGGTGTGCCTAGCATGCCCCTCATAGAAAAGGTAAATTGATGACTTATGAACCCTCTTATGTGTTGATCTCCTTGTAGTTTAAGTTGTTTCTCCATTTTGTTTCCTTAACCATCCCTGACACGCATTGTCACACCCTTGCACATCTTGGCATGCCTTAACACTTGGAACATCTTAGAATGTTTGACATGCCTTCGCACTATCTGTCACATATTATCATTCCCAAGCATGCCTTGGCACTCATGCCCTCACAACTAGCCTTAATTGGGAACCTTACATTCCATGGAACACCTTGGCACTCCTTAGTTGTCATACTCTCATAGATAGCATTATTTTTTTGCAACTTGGGAACCCAACCAAGTCATTAGAAAAAAAATGTTGTGCCCAACCCCAAGTCATTAGAACACTCCTTGCCACACACTCTTATTCATTCATCTCAACTCATCCCACTTAACAAGTTACCAAGTTAAGGCTCATTTCCAACCCTGGCCATAAAGCAATTAAGCAACATAGTTTACATATTGACATGGCATAACACGTGACACATCTAACAATTCCTTGGCACTATATGACACGTGTTAGCATCCCCTACATTCCTTGCCATGCTTTTTCACTCCCTACCACACCCTAGCACTTCCTGACATTCACTGGCACTCTAGCATGCCTTGGCACTGCCTAGCATATAACCTTGTCACTCCCTCCTTAACACACTTGTAACTCACTAACACTCCCTATCACACACTCTTATCCATTAGTTTCCATGCATTTTGAACTAGTTCTCCCTTGTGTTTCCACGACACTCCCCAACACTCCCTGACACACAGGCACACCCTAGCACCTGACACATGTTGGAATGTCACCCACTCTAGCATTCCTTGGCACTACCTAGAATACCATGTCACTCCCTCCTTAGCACACTTAGAACTCACTAACAATCCCTATCACACACTCTTATTCATTCATTTCCACACATTTGAAACTAGCACTCCCTTGCATTTCCATGGCACTCCATAACGCTCCTTGACATGCATTGGTACACCCTAGAACCTAGCACATCTTGGCATGTTGCTATAGCCTCTAGCAATCCTTAACACTTCCTAGTATATCTTATCACTCCCTCATCAACACACTTCCTGTCACAAATTCTTAGTCATTCATTTTCATGCATTAATTTGACCCAGTGCTCCCTTGTGTTTCCTTGACATGCCCTAACAACTCCTAGCACATGTTGGCACACCCTGGCACTTGACACATCTTGTTCACATGTCACCCTGGCACTCTAGCATGACTTAGCATTGCCTAACATACCATGTCACTCCCTCCTTAGCACACCTGGAACTTGATGACACCCCCTGTCACAGACTCTTATTCATTCATTTCCATGCATTTTAGCCTAGTGCTCCCTTGTGTTTCCCTGACACTCCTTAACATTCATAGCACATGTTGGCACGCCTTGGCACCTACAACATCTTGGATGCATTTCGCCTTGTAACTCTCGCATGACTTAGTGCTACCTAGCATACCATGTCACTCCTTCCTTAGCACGCCCACAACTTGTTGACCCACCCTGTCATACACTCGTATTCATTCATTTCCATGCATTTTTTCCTAGTGCTCCCTTGTGTTTCCCTGACACTCCCTAACACTCCTTAGCATTCATTGACACACCTTGGCACTTGACACATCTTGGTATGCTTCCCTATAACTCTAGCATTCCTTGGAACTACCTAACGTACCTTGTCACTCCCTCCTTAGCACACCTATAACTCACTGACACTTCATTTCCATGCATTTGAAACTAGTGCTCCCTTATGTGTCCCTAACACCTGGCCCTCACACCTTGGCATGAATTTACATACATTAGCACTTGGCATATATTGGCACTTGGCATGTATTGGAACTTTTTGTTAGTGTACCTAGCATGCCCCTTTTGAAAAAGGTAAATTCCTAACTTATTAACCCTCTCAAGTGTTCATTTCCTTGCATTTTAGCTTGGTTCTCCCTTTTTTTGCCTTGACACTCCTTGACACATGTTGTTACACCCTGGCACCCTGCACACCCTGGCCTGCCTTAGCCACCTACTTGTTGTTAAGAAATAACCATGAGCAATGAAATATTTTCTTAGTGGGATCCTATTGTGTCATTACATAATGACATGATAATTATAGTTAAGCATAACATCACTAAGAGAAGAAAGGTGCATTACCAAGCAAAGGGAATTAAAGGGAACAATTTTTCCCAAATGTAGACCTAGTGATCAAAGCGACTTTACTTGGTGAATATGCTTAATGAAAAGATGGAGCATTGTGCTGCTTTACATGGTGAATATTCTTAATGAAAATATGAAGCATTGTGCTTAGTGAAGATCTAGGCAAAGGCCTACACCTAACATCAAGCATAATAATTAGTGAAGAGTGTAGGGACAAGTAAAGCAACAATAAAGGACTTCCAACTCTAAAAAGGAAAGGGAATGTTGAGTACAATTCCAATTGCTTGATGTCTTATGTTGGATCTTGAAGAAGACATTTGAGGTGTTTAGTTGGAGTTCCTCAAGCGTAGTTTGCGAAACTTGAGCAAATGAATAACCTAACCACCACGCAAAGGAGAATAGATTGCCACTCAAGGGGAACACTAAACATGTTGTATTTGATAATACTCTCACATAAGGAAATATAAGTAAGAAATTCAATACATTCATTCATCAAATATTAGAATAACCTTGTCCACTCACATTTGAAAATAAAATAATGAGCCTACAGTTACACACATCAACCAAAATAGTGAAAAAGTAATAAGAAAAAAATTATAAATAAAAGATGAATTAACCCAACACTAATCACATCATAATATAATATAATGACATGTTAAATGCCCACACCATTAATTTCTCTTATTTTCTAACAACATTAGAAATCATATTAAGATAATATTACATTAAAATATTACATAAATTTCTTATCATTTTTAACAACAATAAAAACTATACTAAAATGACATTACATCATTTTACTAAAAACCATATAAAATAACATTACATCATTTTTAGAAATGACATAAACTGTGCAAATTTTGTGAATAAATAGATGAACACAAGAATTCTTTGGACTACCACAACTTTATTCAACCAATCATGCCAAATTTCTATAAACCACTAGAAATTCCATTCAAGTTGAAATTTCAACAAACTCAATTTCACTTCAAAGTTGGGCCACTCACAAATTTTGAAGGGTGGAAGTCTAGCAATCTACATTAGTTATTTAGTCAATCTTTTAGTCAAATTTGTTTAATCAATCGTTCAATTAAGATTGATTAGAAGAGATTTGAAATTTCGTATGCGGAAATAATTCCGAGGGAAAACGCAAATCGTATCCAGAAATAATTCCGAGGGAAAACGCAAATCCAATATAACGGGCTTGGAGCAGCACATCACGTCTGATCATCATTGTGAATATGAGCATCATCAACATTCAATTACGATTGCAAGATATTTGAAATTTAGTATCCGGAAAGAATTCCTAGGGAAAACACAAATCCAAAATAACAGGCATGGAGCAGCACATCATGTCTGATCACTGTGAAGATGAGCATCATCAACATTCTCAGGCCGGTAGATGCCATCTGCAAAAAGTATGAAAGTACGATATTGACAACCACAGGGAGAATCAGATCTCCAGAAACGACGCCTTCGTCAGGATTCAATACTATTGTCGAGTCCAACATTGAGGCTGCAAAGCAGGTTAGTAAGCCCTACATTTCCCTGGCTCTATTTTTAAAATGCTGGGAAAAACTGCTAAATTATGTGGCTTTTTTGGTACCAAAAAGTCAAAGATGCAGCGAAGTAGAAGAATAGGGCTGTGGTCACGACCCTAACTATTGAAATTCGACATACCAAGGCCAGATTGCATGAAGAGATTCCCAAGTTGCAGAAATTGGCTTAAAAAAGGGTCAGGATTAGTTATCCTTTATTTTATCCAAGTGTTTTTTAGGGCTTTCTCAGGGTTTCGTAGATTTTCTCTTCAGTTACTCAATATTTTAATGATGTAGCAGCCTTTTCATGTCAATGTTGAATGGCGTGGCGTAGTTCCAAGAAGCTCGGATTCGAACATTTTCAGAGAAGCACCTATTCCAGAAAACCAATTGGTAAGGAGGCCGGATTCAAACATTTTCAGAGCAACACCTGTTCCAGAAAACCATTTGGTAAGGAGGCTTTAAAAATCCACTTGTCACATTATTTCATATTTTATTTCAAATTTACACCAAAAACATCATTGTAATCTTATAGAGTTACAAAATCGTAATATTCTTTTAATATGTTCCTACATACAGGGAATCAACGGGATTACTTTTATTTTCATAATATCAAATGTATGTTTGAAAAAATTCTCTATCACTATATCCCTGATATCCACAACATCAACTATGCTCTGTTGAGCAACATCTTCAACCACTTCCTTACCAATATAAGACATGTTGAAGCCATATACATTTCCCAAAACGATAGACTAGTTCCACCTTTTCCAACACCAGCCACATACATCTTAGCTATGTCTGGAAGGATTGTTCCACCAGGTTTCAACCAATGATCACGAGCATAACTAACTGAGCTGAGCAATGATTCATAAAACATGCATTATCCCATCCACTCACTCACTATCCCATCTGCACTTTGACTTTCAATTGCCATGCAATTTTCAATATCTTCTATCATGTTGTGGACTACACTAATAACTCCATGTGAGTTCTGATTTTTGGAATTTTCACTTTCTTCTTTGAGCATGTTATTTTGTTTTCCAGCCTGACAAGGTACAAATTCCATCTTCTCAGTTGCTTCAACTGTAATTACTTTTACAACTCCTACCTAAGATTTTTTTACAGCTACTACCTAGCTAAGATTCTTTTACAGCTCCTACCTAATGACCACCTCCAAATGTTTATTTCTCATTAATTTTGGGGGAGGGGGATTCTTTTGGTGTATTGAATGGGGAAAGGAGACATAAGGGTATCATGGATGGGTAGAAGTGAGAGTTACTGAAATCTATAATCCTAACATTAGGGAATGAGATGGGGCCTTATGACTTGAGCACAGAGGGGCTAGTGGGCCTAGAGAGAAGGCAATAAGAGAAATTGATAGGGGAACCCCCAATAGTTGTGATAAGGGGATTAGGGGCCCTATTATCACAACCCATAAGCCCTTAACCCATAACCACTAAATTCCCTATCCCCGTAACACCCAAACCATAATCCTTTAACCCCTACACTTATAACTCATAACCCATTAAACCCTTGATCCCTTAAACCCTAAGCCACTAAACCCTTAACCCCTAACTGCTAAGTTAGAATCCCTTAACCACCCTTAAAAGTCATGACAATGTAACTTTTGGAAGTAGTTTTGGAAAACCACCCCCAAAAGTCATTAGAATTAAACTTTTAGATGCAGTTGTTAAGTGACCGCCTCTAAATGTTAAATTCTCATAAGTTGTATAAGGAGTAGAAGTCCAGTGCCTAATCTGATACTACTCCATGATAACTTTGATTAGTTTGGACGTGAATTGCGTTTCATGGTCGGTAATGATCTCTCTTGGCACACTGAGCCTAGTAAAAATCTCCTCATAAATAAAATTGACAATTGCGTATTCATTTGTTGGAGCTAGCGCCTTGGCCTCGACCCATTTCGTAACATTGTCAGTGCACACTAGAATATATTTCTTCTTTCGGGATATTGGCATGATCAGGTCTACAAAATCAAGGGCCCACCTTTCGAATGGTTTGACCGATACTTGGGGCTATAATGACATTTTTTTCGCTTGAACTAGCCTCCCCATTCTATAGTAGTTATCACATTCGCTGGTATGGGGGATGATTAATCAAAAGGGCTTGAAGTGCCATTGCATGGGGCTTCATTTGATTCAATTCCATGTTGCATATTTTTTTATTAAACAAATGGTACCCATGGTGAGGATGTCTTTACCTTTTTAATTGCATGAAGAAAATGTCAAGGGAGAGGGCACCATTAGGTTTTCCCATTGAACCCTAATTCACCCAAATTCAGTTCACTCCTTCATGTTCCATTGCATTTGATTCTTGGTTGTTTGCCTCGAGCACATGATATACATAAATGGAAGAGAATCAACTATTATATGATGAATAAGGAGTTTAAAATCGCCAACAACAATCAAAGAAGAAAAATGATGTTCTTTTGTCAACATTAATCCTTCCTTGAACCTCAATTTACCCAAATTCTAATTCACTCCTTCATTTGCCATTGCATCTGATTCTTGGTTGTTTGCCCCGAGCACATGATATACATAAACATAAGAGGATCAACTACTATATGATGAATAAGGAGTTTAAAATCGCCAACAACAATCAAAGAATAAAAATGATGTTCTTTTGTCAACATTAATCCTTGAAGTAATGCATATGCTTCCACTTGATTGCTTGAGATTGATCCTATTCCCCATACACAAGACAATTCTATTTTTCCTTTGGGACAAAGGATAACCTCTTCTACTACATTATGTTTGCTAGTTTGTGACAATTTCTTCTCCATACTAGGTATATAACAGCTCACCATTTTTTTTCTAAATGGTGGGAAAACTTATCACAACTCAATGGCCAAACAAACAACAAGGACAACCATCACTAGTTGTTATCTGCTAATGCAGGTTGACTCATCACTATTATTCAAGGAAAACCATGCCACCTGTAATTACCCTCTAGTGGTCCATAATGGGACAAAATTTTACTCTTGCGAGATGCCTCTAGGTCATGGGCCATTGACTTGTTTCCTTATGTTTGAACAAGACGAGTACGATGCGCAACTAGCTCATTCCAAACCCGATAAGAGGAGTACGAGTTCCAAACCCGATAAGAGGAGTACAGGGAGCAAGTATATAATTATTCCTTGAATATTTATGTGAATATTTTGTTTCATTTCTTCTATCTTTGAAGGCTATTGACAATTTTCGAGCAGACATGGCTTCCCGAGCAGTGAAGAAGCATGCATGAACATCAACACTCAAAATGGTAGCGGTGAAAACCCCAAAAAAGACCCTTAAGAGTGTCAAGAAGGCCTTGTTGATGAAGCCCGAGGCTAAAGTTGTTGAAAATGTCGAGAAACTAAAAAACCAGCTCTTGTGGAGGACATCAGAGTTGTCGAGGTTCCAATAAAGAAATGGAAAAGCAAAAAAATTGGGAAGTTAAAAAAGTAGTGCCAAAAATGTCGTCACTCCTGAGAAGCCAACCCCTTTGAGTGAATTTGGGCCCAAAAAAGGTAGAGTTTCAAGGTCTATCTTATAAAAAACTCAAGTTGTTTGGTAGGGTTTAAATTTGTGCGTATGAAACGATTAGGATATGCTTATTAGAATAATTTGAGTTTTAATATTTTGTCACCATGCTATTAATTGATTTGTGTTTTATTAAGAAAATGTATCATCTTCTTGTGTTTCATATTTCTGTATATATAGAAAAATAATTACCAACACTCTTGGTTTATAGGGTTACACATTTTTTGTGCTATTTTGATCTTGTGCCAAAGTTTGCGCAAATTATTTCTATCATGCACTAGGGTTCTTACATGGTCTTCTTGCAACCTGTATCGACCACCCTTTCGAATCCTCTAGCCAAAACCCCAACTAGGATATGGGCATATCTTTTTGATGAGAGTGATCATAAAACTCAACAATATATCATAGGTTTGTCATTACTAAAACTGAAAGAAAATTTTTAGTTAATCCAGGTACATGTAAAACACCGTTGAGCTCAATTATATCACCCAATGGAATTTGGAGTGAGATAGATCCCATTCTTGCTGTTGCATATTTGAAATCATCATCAAACATACACTTGTATGCTTGCCTCATACTCTTGAAGTTTTCCAAAGGCCATATGTTTGGTTGCTCCACTATCCATGTACCATCTAACACCATACATTGTGTTGGATGAAAGAGATGAGATCATGGAGAAGTATGTCACAAGCTTGAATGAAAGCTCATCCACTCTAACAAATATTGTTTCTATTGTTATTGCTCGCCCTTCCCCTTATTTTGAGGACACTAATAAGCATAGTTGTCAAACTCTTGACACATGAAACACTTGATATGGCCCAAGAATTTCTTACCATTGATTCGAGGAATCTGAATTCTCTTTCTCTCCTGCTGCCTATACTAGGTCCCCTATTTTTTCTACCATTCAATATATTTATAGTGAGGGTTAGAATTTTTATCTTTCATCTCTATACCTTCAACTAACTCTAGTTTGTATCTTCTTGGATAAAATCATCCCATAACTTCTCAAGAGTCAAAAGTGGAAAGCTTTCTCGGGCATAGGCACCTTAGACAAAAGGTTTCCATGAAGATGAAATCCCATTCAATGCTGTGTACCGAATCTTCATGCTTGAGCTCTTTTCAAGTTGTTTCACATTGATCATAGAGTTTATTAATTTTTATCAAAGAAGTGGCTGCAATATCTATTTTGTTCATTTGTGTGGCTATAAGCTTGATCCTTAGAAGCATATTTCAATTGATGTTCTCACCCCGATATATAGTGAAGATAGCATCAAACATCCCGTTATTGATGGTTTTACTGATAATGTGTGGGATCCTTCATGGAGTCCAGGATGACTTGCTTTGTTTTGGCTATCTTCTTTTTATTTTTTTGTCAACTTTATAGATTGGTAGGTCGTTCAACTTTGGTATTTACAAATGCCAAAGATCATTCTCCTCCAACAACATCTATATTTTCACTTTCATGGTATGAAATTGGAGGGACCTTATAATCTGTCTTTGTATCTGAGATTGAATGTAGTCAAAATATTACTCTTGGACTACACCGTTAGAAAAAATAGATCAAGTACCTAAAGAAAAAATATCATAGGTCCATAGTGCTTTTCTCAAGCATGAATCCAGGGCATCTATTAATTTCTGAACATGTTCTATGCCATTTCAGATTAGGGAACACAATACTGAAGGAGATAGAACATACTAATAGATCGATGGAAGACAAGCCAAAACAAAGATGATGAATGGTGGAGTTACGGCGATCAATGGGATGCTTCTACCAGCAAAGTCTCCAATAGGTCATTCAGCCAAGCGTGTCACACATAACCCCAGAACAACCCAAACAAAGAAAAATTCATAGATATGCAGCTCCAACGCCATCCAGAGAGAGAGAATTCCTCCACACAATGTGTGTTAAATGAACTCTAAGTCTCTCCAATATATAGGAATCTTTGGGGGTGTGTGACATGTCCTTTAAGACATTTAAGTCTATATTTTATTCTAGGCCGACCTAGCACATAAGTGGAATAAATTCAAAGTACATGTTCTGCTCATCCGATTGAGATGATCTTTAGATCAATCTTACACCTCTCTGAAAGAGGAATCCAATAAAAATATTGGGATCATCATCTGAACAACACAACCCAGAGTTTGAACCTATTTGTCCAATTTTAACACTCCCTCTCAACTAGGGAGAACTACGTCCATAAGTGCAATCCATACATCGTGCGTCATCCTGCCGTAACTTGCTTTGATGGCCTCTTTATTTCAGAACAGAAGTGGGTCAGTCACAAAGACATCATACCCGGCTGACAGATTCAGCCCAGAGGTCCGAAACCTCACTAGGACTCAAGAGATTCATATACTAACCCGAAGTTAGTTTCATTGACCCGAAGTCAGTTGGAGGTCCGAAACCTCACTAGGACTCAAGAGAGTCATATACTAACCCGAAGTTAGTTTCAATAACCCGAAGTTAGTTTCACTAACCCGAAGTCAGTTGGAGGTCCGAAACCTCACTAGAATTGATCCCAGATCAAGTGGTTGGACACGTGCCATCCTAGATAGAGAGTACAAAAAACTCTGATGCGTCCATTAGTCTTTTCTACTATTCTCTAGCTTTTCTCACCTCATTAGCCAAATGAGAGGTACTTTCCATGAGTTCGAAACTCCATGGGTAGGATGCATACGGTGCACAGATCAAAGAGAGGTAAACCATCTCAATATCATCATGGTGGGGTAGAATCACACCAACTAGGTTTGGCAAGCCTAGCCCTGTGGTTACTTATAGCACCAAAGCTATCCCCAAAAAACCCCTTGGAGCTCCCAAAGCTCATCGCCCAACAGGACCCTTAGAATAGGGTCGTTCCATGATTCCAAGATTCTCACGAAAGGTTAGGAACATGACCTTCCCCAAGGGCATTGTGAGAATATCCGTGACCTGCTCATCAGTTCCTATATGATCAAGCCTTATGGCGCCTCGCTGTACCATATCCCAGATAAAGTGGTACCAGCCATCAACATGCTTGGATCAATCGTGGAACCCAGGACTCTATGACAAATGAATCCCCCTCTGGTTATCACAAAGGATAACGGTGGCATCTAGCACATGCTTGAACAGCTCATTGAAGAGCTTTTGCAACCAAGTGACTTCACAATGGGTCATACATGCTGCAATGTATTCGACCTTAGCGGTGCTCAAGGCTACCAACTTTCGTTTCCTGCCCGAAGCAGATCTACTTGTGAAGTAGCATCTAGATGTGATTTTATGATCCACCACACTGCCAACCCAATCGACATCAGTATATCCATGGAGTGTCATACTCCCGGCAGTATATCTCAACCCATGGTCTATCGTGCCTTAGAGATATCTCAAGAGTTTCTTGGCACCAACCCAGTGAATGTTATGATCAACCATGTGTTCACTCAAAGTGTTCACTGCACAACATACGTCCGGATGGGTGTTTACTAAGAACACCAGAGCCCCTACGAGTTGAAGATACTTAGTAGGATTTGCTAACACGGGCCCAGCAGCGCTGCCGCTCAACTTTTTAGAAGTTGAGCTCCATTGGTGTCGACACGAACTTGCAATCCATCATACTAAATCTTTCCAGAAGCTTCACAATATATTTTCCTTGAGAAAGGAAAATCTCGCCAGGTCTCTGCCAGACCTCCAGGCCTAGCAAGTAGTGCATCAGTCCTAGGTCCTTCATCTCTAATTTTGGTTTTCCTTCGGAATTTCTCCCTCTGAAGCCATATGTCTCTGAGCCATGAGGGTCTTATTTCGTTCAGCAATGGTATCTGCTCAAGAGCATAAACAGTTGTATTCTCCCTCTTAATGCCAGCTTCTCTCGAGAGAGAAGACATTTATTTTAAATGAGGGCATCCCAGACACCAGCTTGGAAAGGATTTTTATTCTCCCATGGTCAAAATCATCCAAGACCACAGTATTTTGCTAAAGACTCCAACAACGTGTCTGAAAGCTGCAAAAACACATTTTACCATTACGCTCCAATGTGAGACTGCTACTGTCACATGCTTACTTCTACATAGGTGTCTAACTATGTCACTGTCCAACAGGGAGAATATATCAACAAGCCTCAGCTTGTGTTAGAATTCATGTTATTCTGAGGAGGTCTGTTGTAGCTTCCTTAACCAGCCCTCTTTACTACGACCCACAGAACTAGGAATCCAAACATGATTCCTTCTTTCATAATTCTGCACTTGAGAGCTTCATCCACTACATCTGGCATCTCATCCAGCACTTCTTAATTTAAGATCTGCCCAACTACAGTTAATAGTTGACAGATCTAGGGCTACAAGACTTCAGATCCCAGTTCTGTGATTTGTCTCCTAAATTGCACAGATCTAGGAACCAATCATACAGATGTTCAAAACATAGAATTTACTCTTCTACATGTCAGTCCATACCTTATGTGATACCTTTCTGTTAGGCAGATCTAGCTCAGTCATAAGTGCCCAACTCTTGAACATGTGGTAAATGACACAATATGTCATCTTCTAAATGTCACTGTGGTCTTGCTTATGCACAGATTTGGGAATTGGGTCTGCGGCTGCAATCTACAACGTTTTTCCTACTCACCACCAGTAGGATCCTTGATCATCCTTACTTATACAGAAATTCAATATGCAGCTGCAGAGATTACAAAAAAAACTTTTCCTAGAAATTCCACATACAAACTTGGCCATTCAGAATCTGGATATAACTATTATGATGTGAAAAATAAGGACTGCTCTCATAGCCACATGAGACATCCGATCTCCTTTCTGTATTTTGGTGCAACACAGGTTGTAGACACTCTGAAATAATGAGTACTGGTTAGGAACATAGTCAGCTCATGGCATCTTGTTTATGCAAAACAGATCTGAGATTCACTGCGGCTTCCCCTTATATACTCTCCCTACCACTATGCATGCACTTAATCATATTCAAGGATCTAAGAACCAAGCGTTCTACTCACTTTTCAAATGTGACAGGCATCAACCTTCATACACAGTATCCATGTGACATGACTTAAATCAAACTTTGAATTTGGTGACATTCTCTGCCTAAATTTGAATCTGAAAATAGTCCAAACAGCCTTGGATACTAGCTGGTGGAATACACCTCTTCAAAGCATCTCTTAAACAGAGCTTTGCTAGTTGTTCCTTCGTCCAATCAGAATACAAAATATGTACAAAAATAACACCACAAACTTACCTTGGAGACAGCGGCTCAAAGAAGGGTTGTGACATCCTCCAAAGGAAGTAGGGATTGCGGTCCATCTACTGTCATTCCTCCAAGATATCAACGTGCACTATATATCAGTTTATGTGTAACTTCAAACCTGTTGCCCTCATCAAAACTTTAATTAGGGCCTGCGGTATTCTCCATAAGGGACAGACCCACACATAAAAACAACCCTTACTGTTGTTGTCTCCTTATTTCAGTGGAGTGACAGCTTGGATGGCTGTCATATGATGCCACACACACACAAAAAGCAGACCTTGAAACTTTGGCTTCCACACAAGAAGTAATTCTAGCAGGTAGTGGCTTTGGTCAACAGTCCAAGTTTCTCAGGTTAGTTAGGGCCATTCTCCAATTCAGAATTTTTCCTCAACAATAACCAAAGATCCCATAATATCTTTGCAATCCGAGTTTACAGATCTGAGCACTGTACAGCAGAAACAACTTTTGCAATGATGACCGAGTTTAAGACTAAGGCAGGGATTCAATGCTTCAAATTTGTCTTTAAGTTCGAGCTCTTCAAACTGGTCATAGGAATGAAGGTAAACATGAAACTGATCTCTTGCCTAACCGAGCCCTCCAATACTACCCAGATTTCTTCCTATGGGGCTGCGGCTTTCCTTCAACAGAAGGCTGCCCCTTTACGCTGCAAATTTAGGGCAGATTCCTCCCTTAGATGCAGCGGAATCCTACATTTGCAGCAGCATCCTATAGTTGCAGTGGCAGCCTCTTTAGAGGATTTTCCACCCTTAAACAGACCCTCAAACAATTCCTACTTGACTCGGCCTTCTAGCATCATCTTTGGCTTCCTGAAATAGGCTTCAAATAACCCTATTTCTCCATGTTGGTCGTCCTCTGTTGCTGCGGCAGGATTTAGTGAAGCCTCAAGGCTTGCGACATTTATAGAGGCTTCTGTTTTTGCTCTCATGCAGGCCTTACTGTGGTGCTATGGCCTGCGGTCTAGCACACAGCAGCCTAGAGCCTTCGGTCCCCCAAAAATAGTGCCCAAACAGTGCAACGTTTAGCCCTTAAGGGCTCAGCCTAACAATTAGCAAGCTCAGCCTTCATTACAGCAGTTAATAAACCCAAACAGAGCTCCTTCTTCTTGCTGTGGTAGTTGCGTCTAGGGCACAAGAGAAATTCTACTTCACCAAGTCTTTTTCTAGAGGCAGTGTTGCACAAAATGGATCAATAGATCGGGGATCAACACAAATTGGGCATTGTCTTCCCCTTAAGCTCTGATACCATGTTAATTTTTTAACATGTTCTATGCCATTTCAGATTAGGGCACACAATACTGAAGGAGATAGAACATACTAATAGATCGATGGAAGACAAGCCAAAACAGAGAAGATGAATGGTGGAGTTACGATGATCATTAGGATGCTTCTACCAGCAAAGTCTCCAACAGGTCATTCAGCTAAGCGTGTCACACATAACCCTAGAAATCCCCAAAAAAAGAACAATCCATAGATATGTAGCTCCAACGCCATCCAGAGAGAGAGAATTCCTCCACACAATGTGTGTTAAAGGAAAAAGTCTCTCCAATATATAGGAATATTTGGGGGTGTGTGACACGTCCTTTAAGACATTTAAAGTCTATATTTTCTTCCAGGCCGACCTAGCACATAAGTGGAATAAATTCAAAGTACATGTTCTGCTCATCCGATTGAGATGATCTTTAGATCAATCTTACACCTCTCCGAAATAGGAATCCAATAAAAATATTGGGATCATCATCTGAGCAACACAACCCAGAGGTTGAACCTAGTTGTCCAATTTTAACAGCATCCCACTGTTGAAACCTTCTGACAACTTCCTATCCCAAGTAGAAGTCTGGGGTTATTGGAAGGTTTCAACAAACATGCTCTTTAGCTATGAGAATTCCATTGGATTAGGATGTATCTCACAAAGTGTTGCCCTGAGACTATCAGCCACTTCTCTTGTCTTTTTGTGGTCATTCATTTCTCTTTTCATTGTGTGGGTCACTCCTTTTAGCCCCAAGTACATCACAGTACTCCAGGTTCAAGGTGTAGGATAAAGAATGCAGACGAGTGGCATTTGTTCCATCTTTTTATGATTACGTCCCTTAGGGTGCCAGACAAAAGAGGGCCCCACTCCTTAAGAAAATGTTGAGCTCTTTCCAACAAAATGTTGACACCCTCCAAAATCTCACATCAATATCCCAAAGTAATAAAAAATCAACAAGTGGCTCCATTATGGAGAGAAAATCTCGACTTGATCGCATCAAGCCTCATGAAGAATGGTAATTCTAATCCAAATTGTCTTTTGAAGTTCACCACTAAAGATTGAACCATGGAAGATAATGTTGTCCTCGTTTCTACTAATTGTTTAAACATGATATAGTCAGATCAAAATCTGGTTTCTCCAACCTTTAGAGTTGAAGATCAGCAAATTTTCGGTATACTTCTTCAGCATGTTGGTGGGTAGCAATAAAAATTTGAATTTTTATTCCATTTTCACATACAATTTTCATCCCTTGAACTTCGAGAACAATATATTTCATAGGAAAATTTAACCTATGAAGCAAACAGGGTAAAAAAAATATGGTCTGTTACTTTGCATGAGCATTTTCTTTGATCACCTGCATGACATTTGAAGGACCAATGATCTTAATTTCTTTTGTTTTTTTTAGCACCCCAATCAATTGCCTTCTCCTCCCCCGAAGCTGTTATAGCCCTCAAGAAGTATGGACCTGCAGGAGATAGTGTGTTTACCAAGGGCTTATTGGTCATATTGGTCTAACCATTAGAAATATAATGGACAAGCCATTACAACTCCAACAAGTACCAATCAGTTTTTGGACCTTTTACAACCATCCATTAAAGACTTATAATTAGCATCAGATATGCCTGGAAGGCGCCTCGGAAGCTCCACTTCCATAGTGTCTCATTCTCCACTGCATATAGTTCTCAACTCTTAAATCTCCTTCTATCATACCTTCCTCTGTCGGAACACCAATACGCATAGCCTTACTTGTATCAGGTTCATCTTGGGATTATCTTGCTCCACTTCAGTCGATCTCTGCTCATTTGTAATAATATATTTTGAATTGACAAAACATTCAGCCATTCAATTGTTTATATTTCTTTTAGACATACTTGTCGTTGTTGACATAGTGTGGGGAAAAGACTTTTTTTCATATTTATGACATGTAACCACCAGCTCAATCATTTGAGACTCTTCACTTTCTCTATGTATATGCTCAATTGAATCTTTACTGAGGCTTACTATTTCAATATTTTTTTGCTGATTCAAGGTTTTGCAATGTCATATATCTGAAACATAGGTCTGGTTCCATATTAGGCTGATTGGATGGGAGAGACATTGATGTTTCTGAAACATCAATCATATTTTCCAATTTCATATCTACTCCCTTACTTATTTCTTGAACACTATCAACTGCAATTTCTTCCATTGGTCCTGGAGCTTCTGTTATACCATTGAACATAGTACCCACTGTATCTGAATAAAGAGGCCGACCTGCACTGGAATATTTGGTCAAATGACTCTGTACACCTACCCTTCCTAAAGTAAGCAACATTGTAGGGGGGTCAAGCCCCAGCTGACCAGCCATATAAATAATTTGTCTATGTAATGTTGCCTGACTATATGGACCTATGCAGCTAGGTTCCCAACATGAGATACTCTGAACATGAAGCAGCTTTTTGGTCTTGTCTTTAGCAGCAAGAACTTCAACAAATGCATTCTCTAACCCTCCTTCATAAAGAGGAATCTCTACTATAGATCATGATGGAACACCACAAGGGAAATTTTCTTCCATGATATATTGCACATACGTATCATTGGCCAATGCAAACTGATTCATGTCAGCAAGATAAAGGTGAGTATACATAACATCCTCCCATCCAAGATGATCCTCTTTAAGACTTGCATAGGTTTGAAGCTACCTTGTAGCCAACAACCAATAGTAAATATGTCATTCTGTGTCTTTGAAATAACCAAACTCCTTTTATTCTCAATATTGGGGTCCATTGGTGAGGTATCTAACTAATTATCATCTTTACAGTTGCCAATTATATCATTTCCTTCAACTTCAATGACCCAATCTGTGACAGAACTATTCATAAAGGTCCCATCGTTCCCTACTCTAGAAGCCATGTTTTGTAATTTGGGCTCCAGATGGAATGATGAAGGATGCAGAATCCCAACAGGAGCAATAGAATCCAAATAATGAAGCATAATTTGAAACTTGTCAATGACAATTCTGGCATTCTTTTTGGCAATGTAGAGACAAGGATATAAAGAACAAGAGGTTGAGGTTTTTCAGATTTCTCTCTGGTAATGTTGGAATCTCCACTTACTGTTGTTTTGTGCTGAATAAATTTATCTAAAGCATCATGTAATTCACTCTTCTCACACAAGTTCAGGGCCGTAGGGCAGTACACCGTAAGACTGATTAAAGATGACCTAAACTGCAGTGGAATACATTTGCCATTGCCACACAATTTATCAGCGCTTGCTGCATTGAATCACCCTGAGATATTGGAGTCCCTATGCATGTATCAACAGTTGTGGCATCAGCCACAAGTTTTCTAGCTCCAGTTGTCAGTAAAGATGGAGAAATTGCATTATCTGATCTTTCTCTTGGCATTCACTTTTCTGGGGATATTTCATTATCCTTTATTAAACTGGATTAATACTCATCAAAATCCCGATCCTCATAAGACAATTGTGAAATATTCCCTAAAGGTTTCTTAGCCAACTCAGACGTAACCCCTGAGTAAGAATTTGTATCTTTAACTTTAAATAATCTTACCAGCTGCTAAATTTCCTGTTTTGAATTGATTTAACAAAGCCACAACATGGCATGCCAAAAACTTAAATGTTAGGAACCCAACAATCCCTTTCATCAATCTCCATAATCTGAAATGGTTTTCCTTGCTACCCTTCATATTGAATTTCTTCTACAATTATTGTCAATTCTTCTTGGATTAGATATTTCATATGAGCTTTCCTCTCCCTAAAATCCTGGTTAAAACGCTCTCCCAAAATTGCAGTTTCAAAATCCACTTCATTAAGAAACTCTCTAATTTCAAAATAGAGCTCTTCGTCCGTAGGATATGACGGGCTTGCTTTCCCCTTAGACCTCCAATTTCCTTCTGCCATTTCAGCTATCTACTTCTTACATTGCCTCTTTCCACGAACAGCCTCAGATTCAATTGGTGCATTCAATTTTGTCCCGCTTGTTTTTATATCTAAAGGAGTGTTGAGGCTAACTGAAAAAACGTTCTCTGTATCAATAAAATCACTACCCTGGTGCTTTGCAATACATTTAGAAGGGTTTTTCAAAGATTTGCTTTCATGGTTCCATTCATATGACATGCATGAGTCACCTTGCAAATATTTCCCCTCAATAAGATCAGCATGAATATTATTGTGATCTACATACTCCCATGTGACACCATCGGTATCTTCATCATGGCTTTCCACAAACTTCTTTTCTTGGTCACAAAAATCAATGTTGTTATTGCTTATATAATTTTTTTTTCCTTCTAACATGGAACTTATTTCCATTTCATCGTCCTCTTCCATTGTATCTGTCGTTTCATCATCTGATCCTGCACCCAATTCATCACCTTCAGATGCATTAAATGTAATTGTATGCTCTCCTTGGTTTGGTTTGGTTTTGTTATTAGGCAGTGTTCCTATCTCCTCTCTGCCTTTAACCAAACTGCCATGCTCTTCATTCTCCATTTAGCCTCTTCTCAGGATAGAAGATGACTCCTTCTAGCTTACATTTCTTTTAGATTCTCAATCTACTATGGAAGAAAATCCCCATCCTTTGCCTCCACTTGTATACACTCTGTCTTTCCTTTCACTGTCCTCAGTCAATCATATATCTTTCAAAATGTACTGCATACACATTCCCATATTATATTTGTTGATATTAGGTACCTTTCAAAATTTCCATGGGTTGTCCGTCCTACATATCGAAGGGGACACAAATTCTTCTGATGAGATCTTTTTTCAAGGAATTTGAGCTAGATAGGGTTAAATTTGAGGTGTTATGGAGTCTTCCTATTCTTGTTTACCACCTCTAGAATAATTATGGACTGGTCTGAGGCCCCATAGTCATCATGGAGGGACTCTCCCACCTAGTTGAGAAGAGCATTCTTCACTAGAAATCTGCCCATTCTTTCCCCTATGTAGTCTTTCCCAGATGTTCAGTGTGTCCATGTGGGGGGGAAGGCCAATGGATTCAACACATAAAACAGAATCTTCAGGCAGTGTTTGAAAATTTAGGCGGGATAATTTCATGCCTTTAAGCCTCATTTTTCTCTGTTATTTAGAATCAGATTCAAATATCCACCAAATACCGTCTAACAAGATTATATCTTTGATATCCTACCAAAATTGTCATCGTTTTCTCCAACAGTCCATATATATTTAGAGAATATAAACGTTTTTTGAATTCTTTTGAGAATGCTATAGCTAGCATGGCATTATCTGATTTGATGTTGCTTACCTTCTGAAAGTCTTGTCTCCAACTGATCATTGGTCCACCCAATTGTCCTTGGGTGCTAGTGCATTCAAACCTAACATTCTGAAAAATTGTTCCTTAAGATAACTTTCTATCTTTCTCCTGATCTTGCTTCTTCAATAAAAATTATTGATGGTTTATGTACATATATTATCCTTCTCAAGGAATGTTCTTATAGGTAGTGCCCAATGGGTTCTTACAGGTAGTACCCATGCCCTTGTTATTGGTGGAGAATAATATCATTGGGGTGGAGCTTGGGGAGTTTCTCTTGCTGTAAGTGCCCCCAAAATAGTAAGTTGTATGCTTTATTGTACCTCCTATTTTGCTTGTGCAGTGTTTGATTTCCTCCCTATAGGTTTCCTACCTCTGTCTTGTGGTAATTCCTCTCCTAGCACAGTTTCTTTAACCTGGGATGACCCCTTGCCACTTTTTATTTTTTGGATCTAGTGAGGCAGCTATGGCTTGAATGGGTTTGCCATAAGCAGGGTTTAAATGACTCGAGAGGGGTGAGGTCCACCTAGCTCTACTTCCTTTTGCCCTCTATTACAAGGATCTCTCCTTCTATATGAACCTGAGCCTTTTTCATTGAAATCTAGGGGAGATTTCCAGGGCCTTTGTTCGCATTTGAAGTGTAGTGAGAGATTTCCTAGTTAGATTTTTGAGCTAAAGAGTCTTCTAGTCTTTCCCTTAGCTTCTTTGTACACTCTAAATATTTTTATAGTCTCTCTAGTATCTACTAATTTTTCCAAAGCCTTTATTGGATCCTTTATACAACCAACGTTGTAGCTTGAGGCTTGCATTGGGCATTTTCTTTGTCCCTTTCAGCATCAAGATCTAGGACCATTTTACTAGGGCTAGGAGATATGAAGGGAGATTCAAAAGAGATAAAGGGGTTGTATCACTTACTTGGCTCTTTATTTTCCTTTATAGCATATTCCTCCTCCCTTTTCCTTATGACTAGCACGTGGGGCCATGTATATGGGAGATGCCCATGTTCTCTGCACATGCAACCTTGGGAAGTTGATGTAGTCTAGCATCTACTAGTGGGAGCCTTTTTGGAGCCCGGCTTTAACAATGCCCTCTAGGAGCCTCTCATTTAAATTGACCTCTACGTAGATCTTGGCTACTGTGGTCTTTCTCATTACTAATGTCTTGTTGTTAATTTTGAGGAAGGCCTCTAACTTGTTTCCAATTCTCTTCAGTATCTCCAGACTCTAATATTCAAGCAGGTGTGGGAGTTTTATGATTTATCTATATTACCAGCTTGAAGATTTGTTCTTAGACAAGGTCAAAACTAGGCTTCCAATCTCTGATATACAAACAAGCAACATGATCAAAGGTCCTTCCTTGTGAATTCTGTCTTCATCTTTCTTTCTTTTAAAAGGGAATGTTGGAAAACCTCTTGATCTTAGATGGAGCTTGGGTGTGTATCCAAGGCGTTTTTCCCTTGGTGGTTGAGAGTTGAGACCCATCCTTGGAGTGCTTTCATTACCATTTGTCTGCTGTTGAACTTACCCATAAATGCTCTCTTTGAGTATTTCATCACTGTTTTCACCACCAATCTCTCCTCTAGATCTAGTTGCATCTCTCTCTTTGTTTAATGCACTTAGGTTTTTTCTTACCCTTTTTTTTTCCTTGTTTTCAAACTCTTCAAGGGTCCATGATCCCTTTCTTTTGTCTCTTTTGTTGTGTGCATCACCTCCTCTCTAAAGTGAACACCAAGTACCTTGTATTCTCTCCCATAGTGAGGATGGTGAAAATATTAGTTGGCAGCAAATCTTAGAGTAGAGCCTCCTGATCCTTTTCTCCAAGTTCATCTCCCCACAGTGTGGCAACGTTTATTTGGTAAGTTGCACATGCCATATCTTTGTCAATTTATTCACCTCCTTTGTGATGATTATTCTCTACATGGAGTTCGGTGTAGATTTTGTTGCCATCCCCCACCTTGGTTGTGGAATGTCTTACCCAATAGTAAATCTGTGTTATGGGTAAGAATCCATTCATAACGTAGCTTAATCAAATATCCTATCCAAAATGGCCCTAATAAGGATTTTTTCTATTCTGAAATTGCTTTGGTGCTATTTTCACTCACAAACAAGGAGCTTGCAGACCTTTTTACTATTAGTTATTATAGGTTTCTTTTATGTCATTTTCAGTGATGCCACAGAATACACGATAGTTAGTTATTTATGGAAGCTATAGGGCCAAGAATGTTATAAATATTCCACAACTTTGTCTAATAAAATGATTATAAATACTTCTAATGGAAATATGGGACCAAAAGTTTACTAAATAATTTTCATGCAACAACTTATGCAACTACTTGAAGTTTGAGTTTTCATAAGAGATGTCAAATAATTTGTTTTGCGAATTATTGCACATCAGTCTTTGCAAGCACACTAGAATATTTGTGGCCTTGTTTTGCTGGAAAAATTGGGGAAATTTTTTATGAAATTGATTTTTTTTCCTACTTGTTCAATTTGGTTGTGATTGTTCTCACAAGGTTGCGTAACTTACATAATATCAGATTATTTTTTCATGTCCTCATTATGTAAAAATCTCACTTTGACATCATTGTCTGGCTTACGTATCCATAAACTTAATTTTGAATATTATTTGAAGTTGAACCGACCTTGTCCAACAACTGCAGTCATGGATTGACTCTTATTGTATATAAAGTTTGATAGTGTAGATTCAAACATTATAAAACTTATAATACAGATTTTTAGCAACGAAAGGCCAAACTAGATCACCCAGTTGAGTCTTTGGGAATATTTTTCATCGACACTGCTTTGAATTGTTTGATAGTATATTCAAAATCATTTTACTCACTTACATGCTGGGACTTGGCATTGTAGAGCAAAAGAAACAGAAAATTACAAAGTTGAAATCTGAATCGGACAAAGCAGAAGCTTTAGTATGCCAATACTTTAATTATCTGCATTTTCTTGTTTATGATGGTTATTTTGGTTTAAAGGTTATGCTGTAAGAAAATATGTTTAATTGCTTATGCATGGATATCTGTAACATTTTCAGACTATTATTAAGTTATGTGCAACCAGATCTGGAAAATGGACCTTCAAGCAAGAAGCTCGCAGCCGAGTCTGAAGGCTACTTTGAAGCCCTGTCTCTATATTGAGATATCAAGTGAATATTTGATTCATTGTGAACAGGATTGCCTGCCTTGGTTGACGCAAGTTTGTTTCGCTTCACTGAATGGATGAGCCCGTAATGTGGGATTTTTTTAGGTGCACATTTTTGTTGTATAGCATCAGTATCCATATTCATATATTGTAGCCATGATTTGAAATCTCAATTACTTTTGTAAGTCTCAACCATGCATTCAATGCTCTTCTCCTCATTTGAAGCATTTATTGCTCTCAAGAAGTATGGGCCTGAAAGTGACATACTGTCAAATTCATTGATGACTGGTTTGTTGTATTAGTCCACAACAACTTCTCCTTTTGTAGAATGGTGGTGCTTACTTTTGAAATTTTGTCTCTTGTAACCCGTGCGTGCTTCATTCACCACTTTAAACATGACTTGCCAATATAGAGACATAATACTCTACAAGGGAATACCACATGCATGTATGGCGAGGGAAACTCCACTATCTGTTTCTTTCTTCCTGCCACAATCAAACATTATTTCCAAGAGTCTGGAGTTTAATCTCTTCCAGGCTTCCTCAACTGTTGAGGGAACTTGTTGCCCCTTTCTTTAACCTATGAGAACATGCTTGCTTCCCCTCCTTTCTTCCCCGGCTAATGCGTTGTCATGCTGGGCCTCAATCTTTGTGGTGATAGATTACGAAACTCAACCCCATTGTTAGGAATCCAAAGCAAAAGGGCTTTACCCCTTAGGTATGAATCCAAAATTTTCCTTGCACTTAATGCAATTCCATAAGTAGATTCCACCTTATTTTTTTCCTTTTTCTCTATCTTTCTTTGACACACTTCCTCAGAGGGGAATCAATGGGAAATTTATGTTATTTTTTTCACCATCTCCTCTCCCTTCACCACTTCTTCCACCATGATTTCTATGACCATACCTTCCCCAAGACGATGAACGAGATTCCATCATAAGAATATAGGAGAGTAAGAAATAGAAAAAATAAGAGTTTTGAGTGCTGTTGTGCTATCAAAAACTCTGTTCTGAGTCCCTCCCTTCAAATCTGCTTGCCGAAGTTATTTTTCAGTGTTGTTCTACCAAACATGTCCACCCTAAGCTGTTCTCATTTATGCTATTCAAATATGATTTTCAAAGTATGAAACTGAAAAATGAGATGATTTGGGGTTTCAAGTACTTTTGTAGAGAGCCAGGGGGGGGGATTTGATAAATAGGGGCGGCAGGCCTCCTCAAATTCCAGTTGGTGTGGGGAGGCCATGTGGACACACTCTATCTGTTCCCTCCAAAATCAGCAAGGTATTTTACAACTTTATTTTTGATTTTATGCATAAAATTTTTCTCTTGCTGATCAGTGCTCTATCCTACAGATTCTGATGGGAATCAATAAATTTTCATTTCTAATACAAACTGGAAACCTGTTTTCCATCCTAGGATGGTGATTCCAAAGGTGGTAAACTGTCTAGGATTCATTGTGTATTTTAAATATTTCATTGTCATTAAAATAATTATTATATTTATGCTTAATATGCTTTGAAAGTCTAAACTTTCTAGTAGAAATGAAACTTCTATTATGTATGCTATGATAATATAAGTCACAAATGGAGGCTAGAACCTAGAAATCAATCTAATGTTCTCTCTGCAATATTTCCAAGTAAATATGTTCTCAAAATTGCATTCTTGAAAGTATCTCATGTGGTTGACTATCTCCAAACCAAGTGACATATTGATCTTATGTTATATGTGCTTTTCTTGAAGTCAAAATTTATGGGACTTGTTATGTTCGTGTTCATAGCTTCTGCTTATGGGTGCAAGTCATGATCAGTTGAAAAAAGTTAAACATGTTGTTCAATATGCAGTGTTTGCAACTTACCATCTAGCCCTTGAGTCTTGTTTCCTTGTAGATGAAGGTGCCACCTTACCTGAACTTCCCTTGAAATTACCAATATTTTTTGCATTTCCAGACAAACAATTAAGTTTAGATAGATATATTTTTTTGATACCCAGCTCTGTTGTTCCTATTCTAGAACAAAACCAATCGGGAGAAATGAAAAACCTGAAAATGTATAAGACAATGTCAATTGTCTTTGCCTTAGTAGATGACCCTCTGATTGAAAACAATAAATGAGAGTCCAAACCGCCTCTTACTAGTGGAGGGATGGGTCCACCTATGTCACACGTTACTAGTAAAACTAGCCTTGATGGAACTAGTCTTGTTCAAACTTAAATTGTTTTTAAGAAATATTTAATAGGAGATACATGTGCTCAAGTTACAGGGGTACAATGGAATACATATCCATATAAGCATAGACCTTCGTTGCCAACTACTCCTTCAGGTGATATATCTAGATTTTCAGCTTCAATAAAGGCATGTTCAAATGACATTATATCTCATGTGGGTCCAGGTTCTTATGGGGCAGTCACGTCATATTTGGAACTTCAAGATAACGAATCAAAATATTCAGATCTGGCAAATGGTTTCACTGTTTCAGTTTTATCCAAGGTTAATCTTAATTATCAAATAACAACAGAGGAGCTATTTGGGAAGGTGGCATGGGAGAATCAAGGAGTAGCAGAAAAGGAAATAAAGTCCAAGGTTTTTCTGGATAAGCAACTTTTAGGGTACAGAAACCAGCAACAGGTTTTCTCTAAAGAAGACTTTCCACCTTTTCCTTCTAATCATCAAAGTATATTTGTTTTGTTATCGAGTCACTATGTGTTGAAGGGGACAGTCTATGGGCGTTCACAACTCTTTCGCATCAAGTATTATGGCAGTTTTGGCAAGCCACTAGGAAGGTACCTCTGGGATGATTTGTTTAACCAGGTAGATTTTTTCTTCATGTTTTTTTCTTCTATAGTTTTCAAGAAGTTTTTTTCTTCATGTCCATTTCTTCTTACGTAGTTTTCTCTTGCTATCTTGTAGAATTTACATTTACACAATAATAATTGGAAAATTTTAATGTAACAAAATACCAAAAACATGCAGAATTCCCGTTGTCGTTTCTGTAATGAACCCTCAGAAGCACATGTTCTTCGCTACACACACTGTTAGGGAAGCTTCCTGATATTGGTAAGATAGTTACCTTTATTATTTAAATTACTCGGTGAACGTGAACGAAAAATATGGATGTGGCATAGGTGCTTAAAATGTGCACGAAAATATGGAGTTCTAGAAGCAACCTGATAAACCCCACCTTGCCTGTCTGACGCTGCATGGGGTTTATCCTTTGGAAAATTCATAGAGCTTAGTTTTTCTAATGATGTTGTAGCAAGTAGTGTTTTCAGTTGTGGTAATTCATTACATTGAGGCTGTAGGCTACCATAACAACCAAGGTGCCAACCCGAAAACTGTGATGCTCTAGGGCTCTAGACACCCTCCAGGCCATAACCAATTCAGTTCGTTGTTTTTTCCAAAAACCAAGTGGCACACCCTTCTTCGAGATGGCCAATCCCTCTACAATGCCCACCTTCCATGGTTTACCAACCAGTTGCTAGAATTGTTGTCGATTCCAGATTCTGAGCACGGGACTCACCAACAATAATCCCCAGTCAGTCTAGAACCCAAGTACAGGGTTCATCGACTAGTTGCCATAACCATGAATCACTGAATAATCCACTTGCCTGCTTGACTAGGTTACCAACTCCCACCTTTTATAAACATATCTCTCCTTTATTTAATATTATGATATAATATTATAAAATTACTTTTTCATTAAGACACCTTTACTAGTCGTGGAGTCATCAACCCCACATACTCTTTTGTATAGGTCCGCATATAGCCATTATGTATTTATTAATATGCATAAAGTAAACTTATTTACCATATCAAGCTTTCTAGTCTCATAGCATAAAAATCACATACACACATCGGCCCCAACACTTAAATACACATACACATGGGCATATTGCCCTAGAAGCAACTCTCGACCCACCAGCCTAATTAATTATGTTCCGGCTCACCAACCTAATAATCTCACATGTACATGATGAATACAACATAGGGGTTGAATAGGGGATGTTACATCCTCCCCCCCTTATTTATGTATTGTCCTTAGTGCATTTATTATATACACAATCCAGAACTGCTGCTACATAGTGACATTCTCCTCCATGCCTTCATCCTAACAGTCGGTATGTTGTAGGTCCACTGTTCATATCCTAGATCGATGTCTTTATTCAAGGAAATCCTCAATTCCCTGTGCAGGAACAGGGTCCAGAGATCTTTCTCACACCCCACATTGATGGGTGTGCAACCCAACACAAATTCCATCATACTTCAAAACTGAGATGACTTCTGAGTGCATATTTTTGCAAATGGCCATCATAAAGACTTCTAGCCCATGAATATCTCTGCAAAAACTGAAATGCTTCCCTTGCAACTATCTGGGAGCATATAGTACTAGTTTTGTTGCCTCAAATTTAAAGTGTTGTAGGATAAGGTCGAGTCTTTGTCATAGGAATAAACTCATCCTTATAACTTTTGTCTTTGCATGAAAACATAGTGATGGAATCCTCAATTCAAGGACATCCTCAATTCCCTGTGCACGAAAAGGGTCCAAAGATCTTTTTCACGCCCCACATTTATGGGTGTGAAACCAAGCACAAATTCCATCATACTTCAAAATTGAGATAACTTTTGAGTGCACATTTTTGCAAATGGCCATCATGAAGACTTCTAGCACATGAATATCTCGCCAAAACTGAAATTCTTCCCTTGCAACTATCTGGGAGCATACAATACTGGTTCTGCTGCCTCAAATTTAATTCAAGTGTTGTAGGATAAGGTTGAGCCTTTGTCATAGGAAGAGACTCATCCTCATAAATTTTGTCTCTACATGAAAACATAGTGTTGGAATCATCCATTCAAGGACATCCTCAATTCCTTGTGCACGAACAAGGTCCAGAGTTCTTTGTCACACCCCACATTGATGGTTGTGCAACCCAGCACAAATTCCATCATATTTCAAAACTGAGATAATTTATGAGTGCACATTTTTTCTAGAATCCCCAATTCAAGGACATCCTCAATTCCCTGTACACGAGCAAGGTCCAGAGATATTTTTCACACCCCACATTGATGGTATTGACGAGTCTTCCTTGCTAATCAGCTCTAAATGTTAGACCATTGCCCAAATTTCAGTTATTTGCAATGGAAATAGTGACTAGATTTTATGTTTGTATGAATAGCGAGTCTAGATATTGTCCTATTCTTTTCCTATGAATGATATTAATTTTTCAAACTCCAACTAGTTTGTTGTTTAACTAATTAAAGCTTTGATGACAAACATATAGTTTTCAAAGACATTTTCTAAATCTATTTTCTTGAACAAATTTGTCTTTTTACTTTATGTACCATAGTTACTATTGTGTGACATATGCTATGATATAATTGCCTGGATAAATAGACAAAAGTGTTATACAACGTAGTCTTTTTTAAATTTGAAGAAACAAGATTTCCAAATACAAAGTTTATTAATTAAGAACATCTTTTAGACTTCTTGGCCAAGTTATGATTATACATCGGTAGGGAATTTTGTGTATGCTGATGTTGTGTTGTCTCTTTGGATTCTGTTAAGTAAGAATGGTTAATAAGGAATGTGTTCTTGAGCAGCAGACACAGATCTTATTCTACAACCGACAAAGATCTCCATGGTTTTCAGGCATGGCAACAGAAACACAGATGTTTTTCTTGTTTTATAAAAGATTGTCGAGACTTTAATTTTTAAGATATAATTTTTAAAAGTCTAATTCTTTAAAGGGTACTAGCTCAATGGAAGAGCACCTGCTTTACAAGTAGGAGGTTGGTGGTTCGATTCCATCGTGCCCTGATATTCATAGGGAATGGCGACGATCAATTTTTGGTGACAGATGCTCTTTTGACCATCACCAATGAGCTTATGGTGACATTTTTCGACTCTCACCAAAATATGAAATGGTGACGGTCAATGAATGCTACCATATATACGCATCAATAGTGACGACCATGAAAGGTTCGTCACCATAAATCGTTGTTGTTGATATGAAATGGTGAGGGTCACTGTTTGTCATTATAATCATTATTCGTGACGGAGCTTGATGTCACCAATGAACTTATCATGACATTTTTTGACCCTCACCAAATATGAAATGGTGATGGTCAACGAACGTCACCATATATATGCACCAATAGTGACGACCATTAAAGGTCCATCACAAAAAATCATTGTTGTTCATATGAAATGGTGACAGTCACTGCCCGTCATTATAATCAATATTCGTGACGGACCTTGAATGTCACCACAACACATAATTTCGGTGACGCCACCTTTGGTGACGTTCAGTTTTTTGGTGACAGAGGCTATTGTCCGTCACCATTGCTCATATGAAATGGTGACGGTCACTATCCATCATTTTAAATCATTATTGGTGACGGACCTTGAATGTCACCACAACACCTATACTTTCGGCGACGCCACCTTTGGTGACGTTCAGTTTTTGGTGACGAAGGCTCTTTTGACCCTCACCAATGAGCTTATGGTGACATTTTTCGCCCCTCACCAATGCCCTTTTTTCTTGTAGTGTCTGACCGTCATCATGCATTTTTATGGGTTCTGAAGCATGTTTATGTTGGTCATGTTCCTTAAATTTTTCATGGAGTTGAGGCCTTTCTTCTTGACTCTCATGATTTTCACTAAGCTGATGGACAGTGTGTTGTTCATACTCTCTGTTTTGTTTGCTGTAATTTTCAAGTTCGGCAAACTGTTTGAGAGCCTCTCCCTCCCTATTCTCTCCTTCCATGTTTTTTGTTATGTTGGGTGCTTTCTCACCTTCCAAATATAGTTCACCAAAGATTTCATCATTGCAAAGAATGAACGAGTCTAGGTCTATATGGACATAATAAAGAGGGGAATTTTCTGATTTTTCTTGACTACTCACCATAAATTTCATGTGTGATTCCCTATAAAGTCTTCTAAGTTGACTAAAGATAGGGATGGTGGCATATGTCATGTGCATTTGCATGGTACCTTGAAGCTTAGCACCCCATGATCTTGAAAGAAGCATGCCATATTTGTGGGGCACATCAGCCACTACCACATCATTCACTATGCATTTGGCTGGGGTTTGGGTCAAGTTTACACAAAGATCTTTGATCAGTCCTAAGCATTTTACTCTACTGGAGTCAAAAGAATACAGATATTTATATGGTCTGGTTATCTCAAATCCTAATCTCTCCATCATTACTTTGGGCATGAGGTTATGAGAAGCCCCTGAATCATGCATAGCATTGTGTAAAATCTTATCATGGATATTCAAACTGACATTGAAAGGAGGGACCACTCCTTCTTGGAACTTTCCTTCAATTTTAGGCCCAAATTAAAGGGTTGGTTGATCATCATTTAAGTTGACAGAGTCATTATTCTCTTCTATGTTCAAAGCTTTTAACACCTGACATTTATATACATCTTGAGTGACTAACTCAATGAGGGGGACAAAGATCTTGATTTTAGCAACTTCACTTTCCAAAATAAAAGGGAACTGATTCTTTGAAAGGCTCAAATCTATCTTATTAGTCACTAACTTATCAGCAAAATCAGTTTGCTAGTTTTTACTATGTACATCAGTTGCAACTGTTTTTACAGGGGCACTAGTTGAAGTGCTAGTGTTGCTAGGGTCAACATTTATCATTGTCTTGAGTGCCTTTCCCATTATTTTTACCAGAACTTTCAGCTGTTGTTTTCAGCAGCCTTTCTAATCACCTTTTTAGATCTGTTTTTAGCAGCAATTTCAGAGGTCTTTGTTTGGGGAGTTTCTTGGTTCTTTTTGCTCCTGAGGTCATATTGCTTGTGGACCTCCATGATGGCATTCTCAAAGCCTTGCTTATAGTCTTCAGATTCTAAGCCTTCATTATCATAATATGTATATGTGGCCTGGTCATCCTCTGTGAAAAAGGCAGGGTATTCATTACTTACTCCCAGCATGTTTATAACAGTTCCCTCTAGCTCTTCTATCATTCCCTCATCTTCATCAACATAATTTTTTTGGAATGGAGGTCTAATTTGTTGATCGGTATCTCTTTGTCTAATCTGATTGGGGTTTTTCCTAAAGTTCTGGTTCTGATTTTGACGCTGGTTCCTATTCTGAGCGTTTTTTTGGACAACCAACCTCTCCATCATTCTTTCTAACCTATCCATGTTCTTGGCTAGATGTTCTAATTTTGAGTCAGATGTGGAAGGTGCAGTGTCTTCCCTATATGTTACTTTCTTTTCAGTCCTCATCCTAGCTCTCTTCTCAATTAGATTTTCTTCCACACTAAGAGCTCCCTTCTGCATGTCTTCTAAAGTTAAGGTATCCCTTTATCTTAGTTGATAGGCCATTTCGAGATCAAATCCTTCAGGGAATTTGGCCAAGGCTGAGCCTTGTGGAGGTTTCAAATCTGGGGGTAGTGCGTTATAAACACTATTGAATCTAGTGCAATAATTTTGAACACTTTCCCCAGGGTTTCTCTTGAGGTTGTTCTAATCTGAAAGTATTTAGAGAGGGTTCTTCCTAATTTCCCATTTGTTTATGAATGTTTGATGTAAAGAAGGGAGATCATTAATACTAGTAGGAGTTAAACCTTTAAACCATTTCTTGGCTTCTCCTCCTAAACTTTGGGCAAATATTCTCATCTTAATGGTCTCATATTATATTTCCATATAATCAAAGGCATCATTCATTTTATCTACGTGTTGTTGGGAAATAGTAGGTTCATTTCCAATGAAATGGGGAATTTTGGATTGATATTCATTAGGAAAAGGAACCAGAGGTTGTGGTAACACTAGCGGAGCATACCATGATGCCATGATAGGATTTTGTGGAAGTAATGGAGTGGTTTGAACAGTGGGTATATGGATGACAGAAGTGCTTGGACCAGCAAGAGACTGTTGAGCAGATTTAGGGTGAGAGAAATCAAAGTTATGAATGAAATGAAGATCAGGAGGTGTGGATGGAGGGGTTTCTCTGCTGCTAATATGTTGGCCACTATGTTGTGGTAAACTCGGAGGCTCACAGTCTATCTGATACATACCACTAAGTGACTTGGTTCTTGGTAAACTTCTTGAAAAGGGTAAGTCGACTTGGGTATCTGATAGAGCTTTAAGGTCTTCAAGCACGGAGTTAGCTCTATGAATGGGTCTAACAATAGTTGGATCCCTAGATACAGGAGACTTCCTAAGAATGATTTCTGGATTATCAACTATTTCAGGAGGATTTGGATCAGGATAAGCTCTGGTATGAATTCTTCTTGAAGCCAGTATGTTAAGGTTTATACCCAAAGAAACGAAATTTAGCCAGATATGACAATCTTTAGAGGCAAACTAGTCTTTAACAAAGAAAACGTAATCCTCAAAGTTTCCTAATCATGGGTGTGCACGATGTTTTAATGGTAGTGTGGGCTGCCCTAGTGGAGTCTTTATGAAAACCAGGGGTAATCAGCAGGCCTACCGATCACCAGTGGATTCTTTTGGTCTTTTTAGGAAATGTGGAGTCGCCAGGTGGATGATTTCAAATGTTTTAAGATAATTTGTTGTCCACCATCAGTAATTAACTACCAATTTAAGGATGTTGTGGGTTCTCTGAGCTCTTAAGGATGTATAAGACGCAATTTACTCAGAAGTCCCCAGCGAAGTCGCCACTATGTTGGGGTCCTGTGATTTGGCAGATTGGCATACCAAATGACAAGGCAACATCAGAACCACTTTGGAATCCTAGGATCTAGCCCTCCTGGATTCAGAGAGGGATCTCTCTATATGTTTTTTCAAAGGATATATCTTTAAGGCTTATGATATGATATTAGGCTAGTTATGAAGTACAAGGGATTTTTTTTTTTTTGGTTGGGAATCATTAAATGACAAGGTCATGTGAATTGAAGGAGGAAATTAGTGGAAGGATGTTTCAGCATGGGAAGATAGGTCAAAAAACAGTGCTAAACCATTGGGCTATGGAGTCATAAAAGGGTTTACTTACACAACAACTATTCAAGGGTTTCCATATGGAAAGTCATCTATATCAGAATATCTTTTAAGTTGAGTTGATGGTGTGGAACATTAAGGAATGTGGTGAAAGAAGCAAACATATAAGAAACAAAGGGCAGCCTAAGATCAGGTAAAGAAATTTAACCTATCCTACTTTCGACATACTCTCAAGGGAAAACGTTTAAGATAAACATAAAAAGTAACCTAAGATCAAGTAAGGAATTTTAACCTATCTTGATTTTGGCATACTCTTAAGGGAAATCTTCAAAACAACTGTTTAAGACTAAACAAGGGACAGGGCTAACCATAAACTTCCTTGATTAGGACTCTACTTAGAATGCAGTGAAAAGATCATTCAAGAACAACATTTCAAGTTCTACTCAGCAAGACATGGGCTCACCAACATTCCTTGACTGGTTATACTCTATTGAAATCATTCCCAAACACACATTTAGAAGAAAACATAAAGATAAAGCTTATCAATCAGAATTAGGGTACTTTTAGAAGTAAATCCTAATCTATATTTGTTGTTATTTAGCAGAGAATATGAACACAGTGGAAACATAAGGAGGATAACAATAATAGTGAGAAAAACATCACCAATGATTTAGATCAGGATACAATGAATCTGCTTGTCTATTTGATGTCCAAAACCAGTTACATACTTCGAGTCCAATAGCTTTTACAGTCTGATACTTCTCTTCCCAACCTACTATATTACAACTACTCAGTAACTCTTACTGAATAATAGTTTCAACAATTAACAATTTTCCAACCCTTTACAATGAGTTTTCTGTGAATACATATAGGTGCAAAGAGGAAGAGTGTTGCATAAATGGTAATAAATATCAATTAAGACAAAGGGGGAGAGGTATTTGAATGGCCCATTCTGCTTAATAGTCATAGCAATAACTGTTTGTACCACCTTATTTGCTTTTAGTTGAATCTGAAACCAAATAGCATGCTTGTAATAACTCTGAGGCTTGTCCTTTGAAGCTATCTTGGTCTGAAGTACCTTGTTTGACCTCTGGGATAAGAAAACTGTCATTTTTGGATTTTGTAGCCCCATGTTTGCTTAATAACTATTCTAACAGTTTTAAAGAAGGTTTTTCAGTAGGATGGTTGTCAAGGTGTCTTTGAGAGGTAAAGCAGACTACAGGTGTCCTTTTGGTCCTTTGGTGGAGTAATAGCTTTTGTAGATGTGGCATTCGAGACTTTTCTTTTGCTGATCTGTCTTGTTTTAGAAATTTAAACACTAATATTTAGCTTTTAATCTTGTTTTTAAGGCTTTATTAGACCTTCTCAAATCATCTTCTGTCTTTAAACTGTGTTTTTTCTTTATCCTTAATTTTTTGGTTAAGCCTTTGATCTTCGGATTTATGCTTTAACCTCTAACTTTCACTGATCTTCTTTGTTTTCATTTTCGTACAGGTGGCTCCTTTACCACGCTAGAGGGTTTGATTATTCAGTCAAATGATCGTAATATATTGACTAAAACCTGAAGAGTCACCTTTTTTCCCCCTTTTCGTTTAATTGGGCCTTAGAGAATCGTCACCAGGGTCCTGCATCTATATTTTTTTGTGGGAGGCCTATGTATTACTCCACCATTAAAACCTACACATAACGACAAACTAGTTATGAAATCCTGCGTTTCTTGGGTTTAACTGCGAACAGAGGGCTTTGGCAGAGGTTATGGAGCAGTGAGGAGGCAAGGTGAATGCAGCAGGGAAGGGTTTAATCATGGCGGAGACAAACTAGGGTTCAAATTTAATTATGGCGTGAAGATTTGGAAAGGCAGTATTGGAGAACTGGGGATGGTTTTCGCATAGGGATCGGGTGGTAATGAGCTGGGGAAACGCAATACATGTTAATGGCTGACACGTATGCTCCTGAAAACCACCCATTTCGCATTGAAAATTGTTTTTGGACAGCTACAGAGAAACAGGCGCGAAGATAACAAGGGGTCGTTGGATCTTTGGGGGGGGACGGGGGGCGGGGGGCAGATCAACGGTGAAAGGCCCTAGCGTGGTCGGGTGGGACCAGCGGGATTATATGTATAATTGAAATAAAATACGCATAGTGGGGGCACTTGAGGTACGGACGAGTCTGCGGGCCGAGTGCCTCCGCAGTAAATCTAGATTGTCGGATGAAGATCTTTTGTGGTCAAAACAGTAAACTATGGGGGCACTCAAAGAGTTATTCTATGTGTTGATAGTGCCCACGAGTGAAAATAAGGGGAATCAATGTGAGCCGTTAGATCTAGGAGATGGACGACAGAGATTAACTCGGAGGATCGGCAATCGGCTGAGAAGAGTGTCCGGGAAGGAGGAATTAGGAAGAGCGATGCACCGATGCCAATGGGAGAGAAAGTGCGATGGTCGATGGCGGATGGAGGAGAGCGCAAACCGTCTGATCTGGGGGAGAATTAACGATCGAGATTAAATCAGGACTTCGCATAACGACGGTGAAAGGGTCAAGGGACAAGGGAACTGGGATCACCGAGGAGCGATGCGTCGATGCGATGGAGGGATGTGATGACCATTAGATCGGAAGCAAGATCAATTGTGGGGATTCAAAGCGGGAAAGCGCATCGGTGCTTCGCATATCGGCCGAAAAAGGAATGGGAACAAAGAATTTGGAATCGTCGATGGCCGATAGCTAATGGGCTTAGCGCTTTGGTTGCAGGGCGTAGTCCCAAAACGGAAAGGGGCGAAGGATTAAACCGAAGGCACTTAAAACCCAAAGTCGGAAAATAGGCCGAAAAGGGGTTTTTTGAAGGTATTTTAGGGGTTTCGATAGGGTTAAAAAGGTGATTTTAAACCAAATAAAGGGGATTTATAAGGTCTAAAAGGGATTTTTGAGGAAGTGGAGGGATTTTTAATAGGAAGATGGGAATGAAAGAGGGTTTCAGAGCAGTTTTCTTCAAGACAACAGCATGGCTTTGTGAAGATATAAGTGAGATGGATCCTTTGGACAAATGGACACAACAAGGCTTCAAGAAGTCACGGATTTGATTCAAATTTGTTTCTTGGATACTAATAGACCTGTTTTAGCCATCATAGTATATGAAAAATTTATAGATGTCTAACGCAGGCATCACTCTTCGACCCTAAAGGGAATCTTCATTCCTTCCATCAAATGTCGCTTCCAATCAATTTCCTCCTTCCTGTTAGGTGACAGGTACTTAACCCATGAGTTTAAGCTTGCTATTAATCTTCTCCGGCAGTTAGATAGGTTTATTATCAGGGTTTGGGTCTGAGAAATCCTCTTTATCCCTTTGCAAGGCTTAGATGTGCTCACCTCTAGATTAAATGAACGAATACATTCACTATTTCTAAGCATGAGTTTTTTTATTAAGAGTTATACTCAGAATTTTACTTATTTACTTTTATATCCTTCTAGTTCTCAAAGGATTTCCTTTTTTGGTTCATGTTATTAATTTTGCACCTAGGGTTTCACCTCGTCACTATTTTTTTTCATGTATCCAGATATTACATTTTTATTTCATCATATATTGATATGTTTTGTGCACCGAAATATGGTTTTTACAGAACTCTCAAAATTTTCGTAATTTGATTCAATATTAACTATAATCTTTATGTTTTTATATGTAATTGCATATACGTATATTTCTTTTTACCTAGAGTTTTGAGGTTTTTTTCGAAAGATTTTCTCGCCATGCTACTATCTAATATTTAAGAATACATTACAGTTTTGCTCAGGCTACGAGAATGGTTTATTGTCTTGCAGAATGAATTTTTCCTATTCATGCAATGAATATTTCTTATTTATGCTTGTTTTCATCTCTGCTTCAGAGTAATTTTACCCTATACATTTTCGTAAATTCACAATTTTGTTTCTTTAGCTTGGGTGACCAGACCACTTTTACATTTTGTCCATGTATAGTAGTGAGGGAACACGATGTGCACTGGGACTTGTCGTTCCGGTTGCCAACAGTGCTCCCTGTCCATTCTTTACTTTCTTCTAACAGTCTAATAACACTGTTCCAATTTGTTAATGTATGTCCCCATACCCAAGCTTACTATTTTGAACACAGGTAATAATTTTATATATATGAATGTGTACTGTTTTGTTCTTGAAATAACTAATATCTATTTCTTATAATGAAAAACCTTCCTACATCTTTTAATCAAAAACAGATTCAGTAACTCAGAAACCCTTTCTTGTATATTAGCCAAATCTGTAACTACAAGTTTTAGGCTAGAATCAATACATAGAGTTCATCTTGTTTTCATACATAACTTATAGATTAAATTATTGTTCGAACTATTAAAGAACTATAACTTCCAGTAAATCCTATATACAATAAAAGACAACAACTTTCTATTCAAATTTACTTTATACTCAAACACTTATCTGAGTATTACTCTGTTGATGGTGTTCCTCCCAACCTTTAAGAGAGGTAATGATGTCCTGCTCTTCCCCCGTGATTTTCCACTGAAAGGTACAAGTTGACAGTGGATTTTCTGTTGTGACCTCAGGACCCCAAGTCCAGTCAGTACCAGAAAATTTTCAAGAATCTCTGTGTGTTTTCCCACTGGTCTTAACCAACTCAGGAAAATCTCCACTCTTTCCTTAGTCCATGAATAGAACCCATACTCCTCACTGGGATCAGTCTCTTATCCCCAAAGGAGCAAGTAACTGTTTCCAACTGTCCAAACCACTTTCCAATTCTTGGAAAACATTTACCATCAACTTTTACTTTTTATGGAGTCACTTTCAATAACTGATTTTATTATTCATAATTAATCACTAATGAAAATAGCTTTTCAGAAAAAACATTAATAGTTCCAATATTTTCTTAAAACAAATAATTTAAAATGTTTTTTAACTAGTTATCATTAAATGCAACTGTCACAGGTAACTTGTAGCAACATAGGGGATGTAATTAAGCCATACCATTTACCAAATGTTTATCATGTCTTGCTTAAAATTGGATAATAGTGCCAATAACAATGGAGAGTGATAATCATGCATGTTAAAATAAAATATATATAGCTTACAAATACTAATGATACATTATCTACAAATTCTACAACATAAACCATATTAAAGGGAAATCCAACACAGTTAAGATTAAAGGATTCATAAATTGCTACTCCATTGTTGTCCATAACTTCCATTAGTGGGGGACAGTTATTTAGTCTTTTTCTAATTTTCTTACCATCCTTAGCTAAAACAAGGTCATTGCAAATCCAATTCTTGAATGTTAGTTTACTAAAGAAAGTAGTTGAACACAATAAGAGTATAGAACCGGCCACAACATCAAAGACTAATTGTGAAAAATGAATCATATTCATTTTTTAATAAATAAATATTTTGATTCAAAGCTCGATGGTTGGAACTATGTTTAAAACTCTTATTGTTGTATTCCAACTGACCGCCCAACCTCCACTTTCCCTAACTTTTGCTCCTATGATCTACTTCTTGTCTTGACCTTTTGACGACCCAAACTAATCGATTTAGCATTTGATTAAGGTTAAAGCTAAATAATACTTCCTAGTTGTTCGATCACCCGACCACATCCTTGATTCGTGAAGTGACAAACTTTATTAATTTCAAGTCGAATTTAATGATTTTTAATGCCCCACCAATACATGCATTACATCATATTTACTTTGTGAGATTTTAAATATATTTACCTTTGATTATTTCAAGAAATAGTTTTGATGTAGTAAGTTTGGTTTTCCACTCAGAACTTTCCTCTACCTTTTGTGCAAAAAATTATTGTTTTTTTAGCGGAAAAACAATTTTCTTTCACAAATCTAAAATTTAACTTGTTAGTAATGACTTGTATTGATTCTTTGAGTTAAAAAGTATGTTTCTTTTTAATTTTTTTTCTAACCATTCTTTCTTTCTTTGTTAG
The DNA here is from genome assembly GCA_034641835.2 of Pinus albicaulis. Taxonomy (NCBI): domain Eukaryota; kingdom Viridiplantae; phylum Streptophyta; class Pinopsida; order Pinales; family Pinaceae; genus Pinus; species Pinus albicaulis. The sequence goes on along the minus strand of CM076584.1, from coordinate 292,425,156 downwards.
TTTAATGGTTAAAAATGGTTAAAAAAGGAAAAATGCACTCTTCAATGTCTGCAGTCGAATATATTAAAAATAATAATAATGAATGAAGTAGAAGCTCCAAGATTTGAGAATTCTAATTTCAATCTGTCCTTCATTTCAGATAGAACTTATAAAATTTAGGATGTAGGAAAATTTTATTCAGAGGCCATTTTTTATTTCTTCTAGAAAAGACAATGGACGAAGTCAGAATACGCAAATGACTATGAAGAAATTAGGAGGAATGATTAGCGTAAAATCACAACCATACCAAATATGTTTCCATATTATGATATGGTAAATTGGATTATAACTCATTCCCATGTTTGAATTGACTATGAAGAAATTAGGAGGAATGATTAGCGTAAAATCACAACCATACCAAATATGTTTCCATATTATGATATGGTAAATTGGATTATAACTCATTCCCATGTTTGAATTTTCTCTATTATTGAGCAGAACTAGAATGTCGTTGCTTCCTAGAAGGTCAGAGTTCTTTGTGCAATTTACAAGATTAGTCATCCTGAATTTTTTTTAACAATTGTTTTTGGATAAATTTCGTAAAAATGTACTTGGAAAAAAGGAAATGAATTATAATTTTGTTTTTAAGAGTTGGCTTCATGACCCAAAAAAATCCAAGTGAAAAGATTATATAACAATAATATTTGGAAACCCTTACAAAGATACAACCATGGTGCTCTCCAGATTATATGGAGAAATAAATCAAGCAATACTTACCAAGCAATGGAAGAGGTTTAATTGGGCAGATATTTCGTCCCAAAATTTATCAGAAGCTATTAACTTGTCTTTAGCTTCCCCTTCTCGGCTTGAACAAGGATTTTTCATGTTTTCTTATCTTATGGATGTTGTTATAACCTTAATACCATTTCCATTGATGGAATGGATTTATACTCCAAACCATCAAACTATTCAGGATTATAGTTCTATCTTGTAGAAAAGAAAATATAAACAACATTTTTATGATATATGCAACAAAATTATGGTTCCTTTTTATGAAGTTTTGTTTGGAATAACTCCACCAAGTTTTGGTAAGGACTTTCAAGAAGGATTGTCTCAGATTGGTGATTGGTTTATAGAAGAAAAATTTTCTTATATTAGGATTTATGGAAGTGATGTAGGACCTCATGTCTTACCAAGATATATACTTGATAGATTAGCAATCAGAGAGATAGAAAATCAAACTGCCCTTTTTAGAGAAGCCAAATTTTGAAATAGATTGCACAAGAAACTTTGGCCTAGCTTCCCTATTAAAATTGGTCATGTAGTATTAAAGGATAGGGGACATGGTGTGGTATAAGAAAAAAAATTAAAAACAAGTTTGGCTCCATTCACTTCCTCATTTCAGATACAATCCAAAGAATTTTATTATTGAGTCTGTCAAAAATTTGTATTCATCAACAACCTCCTTATGATTATGTTTTTATTAGTGCTCTGTTAGGTCCCTATATTACTAGTATAGTCCCTTATTGTTGTTAGTGTAACCCCCTTATTGTTATTGTTGTACCCCTGTAACCCCCATATTGTTATTATTGTGCCCTTACATTATTATTGTTAGGTCGGCTAGGATTACATTGTGGCCCCCTGGACTCCTATATATAGAAAGGAGGTTTTGTCATTTGTAGCATCCAAGAATTGTTCATTTATGTAATGTATTGGAGGTTTCCCCCTCAAAGTGGCTGATTTCTAAGGCGTTGATCTCTTCACAACGTTTGGTAACAGAGCTTTGGATTTTAGGGTTTCACTGCTCCAAACAGGTCATCGTGGAATTTTCGCTATAACATTTTTCTACGAAGGTTCAGAAGCTGAAATTTTTAGAGCACGAAGCTGAAATCCTGAGGAAAATCTTCGCAAAATTTTAGAGCTTGGTTCGCAATAGTTTCGGAGATATGTTCTATGGAAGTTAGGGCTTTTTGCAGGCTCTTGAATTTAACCTAAACAGGTCATCGTAGAATTTTCGCTATAAATTTTTTTCTATGAGGGTTTAGAAGCTGAATGTTTCACAGAGCGAAGCCTAAATCCCGATGAACATCGTGGAAAAATTTCAGATATTGATTCACATTATTTGGGAGGTAGGATCTGTGGAATTTAGGGCTTTTTGAGGCTCCCGAATTTCATCTCAAAGAGGTGATCGTGGGAAAATATTCATAACTCTCTCTATGAACCTCAGATTGTAATTCTGTAAAGAGTGGTTGTAGGTACACGGAATATAGTTTATTTTCTATCAATTTCAGAGCCGAAGAAGGAAACAATGACATGTGGCAAGTCGTACAAGTTCTCTTTACTGAACTAGTCCATAATTAGGTCATTGTGGGAGATTGGAAATAACTTTACCTTGAAAAATCCAAATCAGGTTAGACCTATGGCATTAGAAAGAGGATTCAGAGGGATAATTTAGGGCCAAATTTAAGATATTGAAGATCCCAAATCATAGAGAAAATTCAGTCTCAATATTGAGCTCCTCAAAAGCAAGAAAAAGGTGTGTATTTTTTTTTTCCGAATTACATAAGTCTTGGGTAAAAAATCAATTTGAAGTGATTCCAAGGGCCTATTGAGCATATATAGCAGTATTGGGTTCTCAAATTCCCCCCTAAAAATAATTCAACACCCATTAAGCCTTTAGAAGGCTCTACTATGACTCATGAAGATGAAGAATGGCAACATGACATATCAAAATTACAAGAGCAAGTGCAACAAATTTTGTTCTCGCAAAGAGCAACAAAAAATGACATGGAAGTTTTGATGAAAGGCGTGGAAACTAAGATGGATGGTTTGAATAAAGGCGTGGAATATAAGATGGATGGTTTGAAGAATGACATGGAAGCTAAGATGGATGGCATGGAAGCTGGCATGGAATATAAGATGGATGACATGGAAGCTAAGATCGATGAAAAAATGGAAAACATGAAGAATGATCTAAAAGAAGACATGGAAGATTTGACAAAGTTGATACAAGAAATGTTTCCTAATGGCGAAAGTATAGTAGAGGAAACTCATGATGAGAACAAAATAAATGTTAATCGTGATTTCATAAACTCTAATGTTGGAGGGAAGAACCACCATATTCCAAAAATGGATATGAGGAAGTTTGATGGCAAGGATACCGTAACATGGATACTACAGATGGAGCAATATTTGTATCTCAATAATGTGAAAAACACACAAAAGGTACGTATTTCAACTTTACATTTAGAATAAAATACATTTGTATGGTATTGATGGCTTTTTTCCCGTAAAAAAATTGTCACTTGGTCAGTTTTTACAGAGGAAATGATAACACATTATGAGGATAAAAAGAGCAACACCTTCTTTAGCCAATTGATAAATCTCAAACAAAAGGGTTCAGTGGGGGAGTATGTTGAGAACTTCCAAAAATTGAATATAAGGGTAACTGATATTCCAGAGGAACACAGGATTGATGTCTTCATAGGGAATTTAAAGGATAACATCCAACATGAAGTCCGCGTTTGGGAACCTGATTCATTGGAGAAGGCATGGTTGGCAAGAAAAATTGAATGTAAAATTATGGCGACAATGAAGCCTACCACTCACATCTATAAATATGGAAGTGTTGCTACTCATAGACTTCCACAACCTACAAGGTTGGCACCACAACGATTGGAAGAAAAAAAGAGCAATAGGGTTTTGCTATAGTTTTGATAGAAAATACACTAAAGGTCATAAGTGCACTGAGAAGAAATTATTTTACATAGATTGTGAAGAGGAGGAAGAAAATGAACAAGAAACTTCAAAAGTAGAGGATATACACCAGGAAGAAACCCTAGAAGAAGAAGAAATGAGTCCAACCATATCATGTAATGCATTGGAAGGAATTACCACTCCTCAAACTCTCAAGATATAAGGACATATCAAGAAGAAAAAGGTAATAATTTTGATTGATTCGGGTAGTACCCATAATTTTATTCATTCTAAGGTAGCCAAGGAATTGAATTGTTTCCTATACCCAGCACCAAAATGTCAAGTGATGGTTGCAAATGGAGGAAATATAAATTTCTCTGGAAAATGCCATAATATCAAGCTAGCCATGGGGGAATATGTATTGAACAGTCCAATGATTTCCATTCCAATGGGAGGTGCTGATGTTGTATTAGGAGTACAATGGGTACAATCTTTGGGGAAGGTAGATTTTAATTTTCAAGAACTTTTCTTGAAATTTTTTTTGGAAGGAAAGGAAATCGAATTATGGGGTATCGCAGGGAAGCCAGGAAATATAATAAGCTCTAATGTAATGAAAAATATTTTGAAGAAATAACAACAAGGCATAATTTAACAATTATGCTCACTAGAATTTCCAACATAAAAATCATCTATTTCTCCATATCTCCAAAAAGTCTTGGACAATCATTCCAAGGTGTTTGATACTCCCAAAGGACTCCCACCTATTCATGATCATGATCATGCTATTCATTTAATTCTAGGAAATGTTCCTCCAAACATTAGGCCTTCCTTACAGATATCCTTATGTCCAAAAGAGCGAAATTGAATGTATGATTGCAGAAATGTTAGAGGCTGGTATAATTCAACCTAGTCAAAGTTCTTTCTCTGCTCTAGTATTATTGGTGCAGAAGAAAGATGGATCATGGCTCATGTGTCTAGATTATAGGGAGCTGAATAAGCTCACTATTAAAGATAAATTTCCCATTCCCGTGATTGATGAATTATTGGATGAATTACATGGAGAGATTTATTTTACCAAGTTGGATCTTCATTCAGGATATCATCAAATTAGAATGAAGACTAAAGATATTCCGAAAACAACATTTCGAACTGATGAAGGTCATTATGAATTTTTGGTCTTGCCTTTTGGCCTTACCAATGCACCTTCTACATTTCAAGGGTTGATGAATTCCATTTTCAAACCCTTCCTTAGAAAATTTGTGCTAGTATTTTTTGATGATATACTAATCTACAGCAGGTCTTGGAAGCATCATGTTGAACATGTTGATAGGGTACTCAAACTATTGCAGGAGAAACAATTATATGCAAAAAACATCCAAATGTTTCTTTGGAGTACAAGAGGTGGAATATCTGGGTCATATTATATCTCACGAGGGTGTTAAAGTAGACCCTAACAAAATTAAAGCCATTAAGGAATGGAAAGTCTCCAAGACAATAAAGCAGTTGCGAGGATTTCTCGGGTTAACAGGCTATTATCACAAGTTTGTTAAGAATTATGGGAGAATAGCAGCACCTCTAACAACATTATTGAAGAAAGATGCATTTTCATGGACTCCTGAAGCAACTAAGGCCTTCGAACATCTTAAAGAGGCAATGTGCCTAGCACCGGTCTTAGCTACGCCAGACTTCACAAAAACCTTTATTGTGGAATGTGATGCCTCAGGAAATGGAATTGGTGCAGTTTTAATGCAGGAAGGAAGACCCATTGCTTTTCAAAGTCGTCCAATCAAAGGAAAGTATTTACAGAAACCTATTTATGAGAAGGAAATGTTAGCAATACTGCATGCACTAAAGAAATGGCGAACTTACCTAGTGGGAAGACACTTCAAGGTAAAAACTGATCATGATAGTCTTAAACACTTTTTGGAACAAAGACTATCTTCAGAAGAGAAGAAAAAATGGGTCACAAAGATTTTGGGTTATGCCTTTGAAATCATATATAAAAAAGGGAAGATAAATGTTGTTGCAGATGCACTCTCAAGAAAGGATGAAGAGGTGGAAGCATTGCTTTGTGCCATTTCAATTATCCAACTAGATTGGATAACCGAAGCAAGGGACGAATGGAAGAAGGACGAAGAAGTGTGGACATTCATTCAAAATTTGTAGCAAGATCCTAGTACATATGATACATTTAGTTGGAAAAATGATTCCTTATGGTACAAAGATCGCTTATATATTTGCAATAATTCCCAAATAAAACAAAATATTCTTTTGGAACTACACACTTCTCCTTTAGGAGGACACTTTGGATTTTTAAAAACTTACCACAGGGTAACAAAATAATTTTTTTGGGATGGCCTTAAATCTGGTATTCAAAAGTTTGTCGCGGAATGTTTGGTTTGAAAACAAAATAAAGTTGAGACAATTAAGACCCTGGGTATTCTACAACCTTTATCCATTCCAAGTCAACGTTGGGAGGAAATTTCAATGGATTTTATCACAGGTTTTCCTAAGTCCGACGGAAGGAGTGTCATCATGGTGGTAGTTGATAGAATTACCAAGTATGCACACTTTTGTGCATTATCTCATCCATTTAAAGCGAGTATAGTTTCTACTGCATTTATGGAAACAATTCAAAAGCTACATGGAAACTCGAAGATTATTGTAAGTGACAGAGTTCCCATTTTTACAGGAAATTTTTGGACGGAATTATTTTCTTGTTTGGGTACTCAACTAGCTCATATCTCATCTTATCATCCTCAATCTGATGGTTAAAAAGAGATAGTGAATAAATTTTTGGAAGGATATCTTCGTTGTTTTGTATCTGATAAGCAAGCATAATGGATCAAGTGGTTACCTCTTGTTGAATGGTGGTATAACACTTCCTTCCATACTGCAGCAAAAATGACCCCATTTATGGCACTTTATGGATATCATCCACCGTCCATCACATGTTATTTAAGGGAAAATTCTAGGGTTCAATCAGTGGAGGTTCACATCGAGCATCAACAATAAGTTCTCCAACTCTTAAAGGATAACCTAAATTTGGCACAAAATCAAATGAAACAATAGGCAAATCAACATCGCAGTGAGAGAAGTTTTTATGTGGGAGACTCGGTATTTTTACGGCTACAACCATTCAAACAAATTTCCCTCAAGAAAGCTAAGAAGGATAATAAATTATCGCCAAAGTACTATGGTCCTTACAAGGTGTTGCAAAAGATTGGTACTATGGCATACAAATTGGAGATTCCTGCTTCTTCGCGAGTGCATCTAGTTTTCCATCTTTCATGCTTAAAAAGGGTTATAGGGGACAAACTTCCAGTTAAAATAATATTGCCAGAACTTGATGAGGAAGGAAAAACCATATTGGAACCTGAAGCAGTCACGGAAAGAAGAACTCGACAACTGTGAAGTCGATCAATTTCATAGTATCTCATCAAATGGAAGAACTTACCCACTGAATATTCTACATGGGAGGATGAGAATTTTATACAAAAGCACCCAGAGCTACTCAAGGGTTGAGGACAACCCTTTTTTGAAGGAGAGGAGCATGTTAGGTCCCTATATTACTAGTATAGTCCCGTATTGTTGTTAGTGTAACCCCCTTATTGTTATTGTTGTACCCATGTAACCCCCATATTGTTATTATTGTGCCCTTACATTATTATTGTTAGGTCAGATAGGATTACATTGTGGCCCCACTAGGATTAAATTGTGACCCCATGGACTCCTATATATAGAAGGTAGGTTTTTTCATTTGTAGCATTCAAGAATTGTCCATTTATGTAATTTATTGGAGGTTGCCCCCTCGAAGTGGCTGATTTCTAAGGCGTTGATATCTCTTTTCTTCTATTTTTGGAGTTGGTTTCACAACATGCTCATGATTTTGATCAAGTTGCAGAAAGAGATTATTTCATGAATATTGAAGAGAAGGTTAATTTGCAAAAGTTAATAGAAGATATTTAGAGTTTAATCTCAAACAAATAAGCCTTATTACTGCAACACCTCTTCTAAAGTTGAAAATATCTTGAGGTATTACTTTTTGATTTATTGATATTGCTAAAGTGCTTAATTCTTGACCTATACGGGAAGAGAATATTGTGGTCTCAAAACCTCTAGATTTACCTAAATTTTCCACTTTATTGGAAGTTTATGATCAATCTAATTTGAACATAACGAACAACTAGATCAATCCAAAGGAGAGGTTGGAAAAGTTTCAAGGCATAAAACAAGAAGCAATTCAAAAACATAGTATTTATCTATAAGAGAAATTGATGATAAATATTGAGTCACTTGATCAAACAGCTCTGCCAAAACATTATACTGAAGTGGATTCTTCACATATTGAAAATCAATTGAAGCTCAAAAAACTATTTAAGCAATTGTTCAATATTTTTTATTTTTTTGTTTTTTGTTTTTTCGAGAAAATATCTAGGAAAATCCACCCAAAGGGATCACATTCCATTGGCTTATTAGCAATGCCTAACCACTGGGGTATCGAGGATAATTGACCCTATGACCTCCCATTATTGAGGTGCTTTAAGGACAAGAACTCGTCCAATTGAGATAACCCTCAAGGTTAATCAAACATTTATTCGAGATATTAACATGGAGGTTCGAGAAAGTTTATTTCCAATAAATCTAAAAGTTCAAAGCATTGATGAAAAAAAAATTCAAAATGTTTTACAAACTCTAGATTCATCCAAGAAAATAATTATCAAGCAGTCGAAGAGATTTAATTGGGCAGAAATTTCGTCCCAAAATTTATCAGAAGCTATTAACTTGTCTTTAGCTTCCCCTTCTCGGTTTGAACAAGGATTTTTCATATTTTCTTATCTTATGGATGTTGTTATAACCTCAATACCATTCCCATTGATGGAATGGATTTATACTCCAAACCATCAACAAACTATTCAGGAATACTGTTCTATCTTGTGGGAAAGAAAATATAAACAACATTTGTACAATATATGAAACAACATTATGGTTCCTTTTAATGAAGTTTTGTTTGGAATAACTCCACCAAGGTTTAGTAAGTACTTTCTGGAAGGATTGTCTCTGATTGGTGATTGATTTATTGAAGAATTTTTTTCTTATATTAGGATTTATATAAGTGATGTAGGACCTCATGTCTTACCAAGATATATACCTGATAGATTAGCAATTAAAGATATAGAAAATCAAACTTCCATTTATGGAGAAGCTAAATTTTGAAATAGATTGCAAAAGAAACTTTGGCCTAGCTTCCCTATTAAAATTGGTCATGTGGTATTAAAGGATAGGGGACATGGTGTGGTAGAATCAAAACAATTACAAAAAATTTGGCTCCATTCACTTCCTCATTTCAGATATGATCCAAAGAATTTTATTATTGAGTCTATCAAAAATTTGTATTCATCAACAACCTCCTTATGATTATGTTTTTATTAATGCTCATGATTTTGGTCAAGTTGTAGAAAGAGATCGTTTCATGAATATTGAAGAGAAGGTTAATTTGCAAAATTTAATAGAAGATATTTAGAGTTTAATCTTAAACAAAGAAGCCTTATTATTGCAAACACCTCTTCTAAAGTTGAAAATATATGAAGGTATTAATTTTTAGTTTATTGATATTGCTACAGAGCTTAATTCTTGACCTATACAGGAAGAGAATATTGTGGTCTCAAAACCTCTAGATTTACCTAAATTTTCCACTTTATTGGAAGTTTATGATCAATCTAATTTGAACATAAAGAACAACTAGATCAATCCAAAGGAGAGGTTGGAAAAGTCTCACAGCATAAAGCAAGAAGCAATTAAAAAACATAGTATTTCTCTATAAGAGAAATTGATGATAAATATTGAGTCACTTGATCAAACAACTCTACCAAAACATTATAATGAAGTGGATTCTTCACATACTGAAAATCAATTGAAGCTCAAAAAACTATTTAAACAATTGTTAAATATTTTTTATTTTTTATTTTTTGGTTTTTTGAGGAAATATCCAGGAAAATCCACCCAAATGGATCACATCCCATTGGCTTATTAGCAATGCCTAACCCCTGGGATATCAAGGATAATTGACCCTATGACCTCCCATTAGTGAGGTGATTTAAGGACAGGAACTCAACCAATTGAGATAACCCTCGAGGTTAATCAAACAGTTGTTCGAGATATTAACAAGGAGGTTCGAGAAATTTTATTTCCGATAAATCTAAAAGTTCAAAGCATTAAATACAAACTATTTCAAAATGTTTTACAAACTCTAGATTCATCCAAGAAAATAATTATCAAGCAATTGAAGAGGTTTAATTGGGCAGATATTTCGTCCCAAAATTTATCAGAAGCTATTAACTTGTCTTTAGCTTCCCCTTCTCGGTTTGAACAAGGATTTTTCATGTTTTCTTATCTTATGGATGTTGTTATAACCTCAATATCGTTCCCACTGATGGAATGGATTTATACTCCAAACCATCAACAAACTATTCAAGATTATAGTTCTATCTTGTGGGAAAGAAAATATAAACAGCATTTGCACGATATATGCAACAACATTATGGTTCCTTTTTATGAAGTTTTGTTTGGAATAACTCCACCAAGGTTTAGTAAGTACTTTCCAGAAGGATTTTCTCTGATTGGTGATTGGTTTATAGAAGAAATTTTTTCTTATATTAGGATTTATGTAAGTGATGTAGGACCTCATGTCTTACCAAGATATATAACTGATAGATTAGCAATCAAAGATATAGAAAATCAAACTTCACTTTATGGAGAAGCTAAATTTTGAAATAATGGCAAAAGAAAATTTGGCCTAGCTTCCATATTAAAATTGGTCATGTGATATTAAAGGATAGGGGACATGGTCTAGTAGAAGCAAAACAATTACAACAAATTTGGCTCCATTCACTTCCTCATTTCAGATACGATCCAAAGAATTTTATTATTGAGTCTGTCAAAAATTTGTATTCATCAACAACCTCCTTATGATTATGTTTTTATTAATGCTCATGATTTTGATCAAGTTGCAGAAAGAGTTTGTTTCATGAATATCAAAGAGAAGGTTAATTTGCAAAAGTTAATAGAAGATATTTAGAGTTTAATCTCAAACAAATAAGCCTTATTACTGCAACACCTCTTCTAAAGTTGAAAATATCTTAAGGTATTACTTTTCGGTTTATTGATATTGCTACAGAGCTTAATTCTTGACCTATACAAGAAGATAATGTTGTGGTCTCAAAACCTCTAGATTTACCTAACTTTTCCACTTTATTGGAAGTTTATGATCAATCTAATTTGAACATAAAGAACAACTAGATCAATCCAAAGGAGAGGTGGGAAAAGTCTCAAGGCATAAGGCAAGAAGCAATTCAAAAACATAGTATTTATCTATAAGAGAAATTGATGATAAATATTGAGTCACTTGATCAAACAGCTCTGCCAAAACATTATACTGAAGTGGATTCTTCATAGATTGAAAATCAATTGAAGCTCAAAAAACTATTTAAACAATTGTTCAATATTTTATATTTTTTAGTTTTTAGTTTTTTCGAGGAAATATCCAGGAAAATCCACCCAAAGGGATCACATCCCATTGGCTTATTAGCAACGCCTAACCCCTGGGGTATTGAGGATAATTGACTCTATGACCTCCCATTAGTGAGGTGCTTTAAGGACAGGAACTCGACCAATTGAGATAACCCTCGAGGTTAATCAAACATTTGTTCGAGATATTAACAAGGAGGTTCGAGAAAGTTTATTTCCAATAAAAATAAAAGTCAAAAGCATTGATGACAAACTATTTCAAAATGTTTTACAAACTCTAGATTCATCCAAGAAAACAATTATCAAGAAATCTAAGTGGTTTAATTGGGTAGATATTTCGTCCCAAAATTTATCAGAAGCTATTAACTTGTCTTTAGCTTCCCCTTCTCGGTTTGAACAAGGATTTTTCATATTTTATTATTTTATGGATGTTGTTATAACCTCAATATCATTCCCATTGATGGAATGGATTTATACTCCAAACCATCAACAAACTATTCAGGATTACAGTTCTATCTTGTGGGAAAGAAAATATAAACAACATTTGTACGATATATGCAACAACATTATGGTTATTTTTAATGAAGTTTTGTTTGGAATAACTCCACCAAGGTTTATTAAGTAATTTCTGGAAGGATTGTCTCTGATTGGTGATTGGTTTATAGAAGAAATTTTTCTTATATTAGGATTTATGTAAGTGATGTAGGACCTCATGTCTTACCAAGATATATACTTGATATATTAGCAATCAGTGATATAGAAAATCAAACTTCCCTTTATGGAGAAGCTAAATTTTGAAATAGATTGCAAAAGAAACTTTGGCCTAGCTTCCCTATTAAAATTGGTCATGTGGTATTAGAGGATAGGGGACATGGTGTGGTAGAAGCAAAACAATTACAACAAATTTGGCTCCATGCACTTCCTCATTTCAGATACGATCCAAAGATTTTTATTATTGAGTCCGTCAAAAATTTGTATTCATCAACAATCTCCTTATGATTATGTTTTTATTAATGCTCATGATTTTGATCAAGTTGCGGAAAGAGGTCGTTTCATGAATATTGAAGAGAAGGTTAATTTGAAAAATTTAATAGAAGATATTTAGAGTTTAAACCTAAACAAATAAGCCTTATTACTGCAACACCTCTTCTAAAGTTGAAAGTATATGAAGGTATTACTTTTCGGTTTATTGATATTGCTGCAGAGCTTAATTCTTGACCTATACGGGAAGAGAATATTGTGGTCTCAAAACCTCTAGATTTACCTAACTTTTCCACTTTATTGGAAGTTTATGATCAATCTAATTTGAACATAAAGAACAACTAGATCAATCCAAAGGAGAGGTTGGAAAATTCTCAAGGCATAAAGCAAGAAGCAATTCAAAAACATAGTATTTCTCTATAAGAGAAATTGATGATAAATATTGAGTCACTTGATCAAACAACTCTACCAAAACATTATAATGAAGTGGATTCTTCACATACTGAAAATCAATTGAAGCTCAAAAAACTATTTAAACAATTGTTCAATATTTTATATTTTTAGTTTTTGGTTTTTTCGAGGAAATATCTAGGAAAATCCACCCAAAGGGATCACTTCCCATTAGCTTATTAGCAACACCTAACCCTAGGGTATCGAGGATAATTGACCCTATGACCTCCCATTAGTGAGGTGCTTTAAAGACAAGACCTCGACCAATTGAGATAACCCTCGAGGTTAATCAAACAGTTATTTGAGATATTAACAAGGAGGTTCGAGAAAGTTTATTTCCAATAAATCTAAAAGTTCAAAGCATTGATGACAAACTATTTAAAAATGTTTTACAAACTCTAGATTCATCCAAGCAAGTAATGATGGATTTATCTCCATGAATATCATTGAATCCTATTTCAACCAATATTCCTTTTACTTCCTCTATTTTTAAACCACTTTTTGAAATTCAACCAGTTACTCAAAACAATTCCATCTTTAAGTGAGTATTATTTTAGTTCTCAAACAAAATTGGTGGTTAAGAGATCAAAAAAGAGAAAGCATGAGTCTCTTGAGATAGTTTCATAATTGAGTTGGAAAGCTTAAGGAGATTATAAAGATAAAGCAAAGGAATAAACCAAGGCTCTTGGGGATTTGTAACCTGTACTCAATAAACAGTTGGTGAGTTATTTGAGGAGTTTGAAAAATTTCTGAATACAATTAAGGAATTGGAGGCAAAATTGGAAAAAAGTAAATTATTCAATGAGGAACAATGGAAAACTCACTCCACCGTTCTCATAGAGGGATTTGCTTTAACAATTCAACAACTGGAGAGTTCAAATTTAGAACAAAAAAGGTAAGAAAAATTAACATATTTAGATAGCTAGCATGCTTAGCAGATTGAGGGTTTAAATAAATCTTTGGATAACCATATCAAAGTTCTTAAGGAAGAATCAAATATGAATCTTGAAATTTCCATAGCACACAAAAATCAAATTGAATCTCTACAGAAAAAAGTAAAATAAAGCCAGGAGATTGTTGTAAGTATCAATGTACTCAATGAACATGGTTTATAGGTTAATCAATAGTTGAAAGGAATACAAATTAAATTTTTAAGAAAATGGACAAAATTTGTAGGTGTTTTCTAGAGTTAGTGTCCCTCAGTGATAAAATTGAATCATTAATTGAAGAGGAAAAAGTGATAACTGACAAGTTTGATTTGGTTGTTGATTGGGAAAAAATAGTTTAATCCTGAAAATATTGTAAAGTTCTCCAAGAAAGGTAAAAAGCTTATGTTTATTTCATTAAATCATAGAGAATCAAATAGAAAGGAAATTAAGGAATGGTTTGAAGAGGCTATTAGACTATGTGATTCTATATGGGATATTGGATTGGATATTTCATAGGAATTCGACATTCCGCAACCCAAAGCTCTCAGAAAAGAAATGCTAGCGATAATCAATCAACAAGCAGTTGAGGAGAAAAGATCATCTGATGAAAAAATCATTAAGGAAATTACTATATGGGATGCACATTCTATCCAGAAAAAATAAATAAATAAATAAATAAAATAAAATAAAAATAAATAAAAATAAAAATAATATATTAATATATATATATATATATATATATATATATATATATATATATATATATATATATATATATATTAATTAATTTCCTTATGAACACATGAAACTAATAGCCAAATTCTCATCAAAATACAATAAAAAGAAAAGGTGTATTGAGAATCTTATGTCTAGGTGTCAATCAATATTGAAAATTTCATGCCAATCTATCTCTTGCAAATTTATGGTCCAGATGTCAGATCAATATTGAAAATTTCATGCCAATCTATCTCTCGCAAATTTATGAAAAGTTTTTAGAATGGTCTAGATTGATTTTAAAAAAATGCTTCTAAGAAGTTTCAATTTAACTAAGCTCAAGTGTCTCACATATAGGAGGAAAACTAAACAACCTACCCAAAATACATGAAGGTTGTAATGAGCCGATAGGATTTGAAATTTGTTGCTATTTTTATGAGAAAAGATCCTTCAAAAACAAAATATTATCATGATTTTATTTTTATATTTATACAACCCTTTAAGTTGGAGTACAGGTTGGAAACTATTGTACTTTAAGGCCTTGGTATTGATATTTATTGAATGACAAGATCTTAGCACTATTTGATCTTTTAATTTCTTTTATTGATACTTGTTAAATGTTGAAATGTACTTCTATCTTTTTTTGAAAGCATAAAATATATGCATTGTTAAATTATTTTATTAATACAAATTTATTATTTGTTTAATTTAAATAATTTGACATTTATTTCTGATATTCGAAAAGATAATCAGACAAATCTTGTCACTTAGAAAGTTCCTATAGCTTTTTAATGGGCCCCACAACAACTTTTTCCTCTCTATCATCACTAACCCATATTGGGAGAGATGTGTCCCAAAATCCACTTGGACGGATTGCCTAATCCATAGAATTCTCTAAGAGGTCTAGCTAGATGATATTCCACTTTTATAACGTTTTTTTAATTAAAATGGAAAACAAAAGAGGTATAACATGAGGCGCTTCCAGACCTTGGGAGCTACGCTCATAACCCTCGTGTACGAAATATCCTTGCCTGTGTATATGGAAGCCACTGTATATACAACCGCCGCCGTAGATAGCAACGAGAAGGCGAAAGCGAAGAGTGCGTAGGCCGCTAGGAAGACGAAGAGCTCCGTCCATTCCCGGCTCAGTTCCCTCATGGTCTTCTCGGCCGCCGGAGTACCGGCCTCCACTCGATAAAAGATTTCGTTCCAGCGGATTTTATAGAGCAGATAATCGGAGACCAAGTTGTGCCCCAGGATTGCGAAACAAAGGGGAAGAATAAGGGTGAGGGTGAGAGTTCCTACTAGTTTAGAGGAGGACCGTAGGATCTTGAAGGCTTCTGCAGTGATTCCCGTGATGCCGAGGAACTGGTGATCCGCTGGTTCTCTGTCCATTGCTTTGCTTTGAAATTCGATACCAGAAACACTTTGTTGTTTTTCTACCAAATTTGGCGTAACTGCTCCTGCTGAAAATCTAAAACATCTATTCTAAATAGAGGACTTCATAATCATAAATATTAAATTAATAATTAATTTAGTAATTTTTTCATTTTATCAATTAAATAGTAGCAATTGTTTCTAAAGATGCAAAGATATATAGAAGAAATATAATATTTGAGAAGACTATATAGAGACTCACTCTAATGCAAAGCATTGTTAACAGTTTTTATGAGTGGCTAAAAATTACTTCTCCATAAGAATATGTAGATAACAAATATCTAAAGCCACTCAAATACTTTAGAAAGGGATATACAAATATATGAAGAGAACTCCACCAATTAGATTTTAACTACTGATGAGCAAAATTAAGCCGCTATTAGGATTGAAGAAGTTATTTTAGGTATTCAGAAAGACGTCGTTGTCAATTCCTTTGGTACACTTTAGTGTTGGAGCAAGAGGAATGAGAATGACAACAAAAGTGGTGAAACTAGAGTAGAGTGACATTTTATGATAATATAAAAGTCATTTTAGAAGAAAAAAAAAGAAATTCAAGCAAAATGGATAGCATCTCTTGCCTGTGGTGATTGCAATTACACAATTTTTTTTTGGAATAAGAGTTATCTTCTAAAGTAGTCAATCTTGAATTCACCAACCAATTTCTAGGCTGTACCTTTGAAATCCTAAGCACACCCTCTATGATCTCATGCTTGGGCTTGCTAATAAAACTATCAATCCTTGGAAGCCTCAAATCATTGTCCAAGTCCACATAATTTTCCATTTTGAGGTAAAAATAACACCAATGACATTGATTTTGGCCAAAACTGTGATAGATTAGAGGCACAATCCAATCCTTCCACTCTAGCTAAAGATCCATCACATCTTTGCTTTGCCTGGTTCCTCAGTGTTGCTAAATATTTTTGTTCCCTCTTTTACGATATCCTAATATGAAATAATCATAATAAAACAATAAAAAACACTAAATATTAAAAAATTATTATAATTTGACTTTTAAACATTTAAATAAAAAGAAAATATATTATTCTAATATTTTTATAGATTTATTTTTTAAAACCCAATAAAATTTAATTTTATAATAAATTAATTTAGAAACCAATGAAAAATTAAAATATCTCAAGATTTAAAGATTAATTTTTTTTTCCATTTATGATAAGACTTAGAAAACCATAAACTACATCTGACTTTCGTGTTAATTCCATGACTGTTGCAATGCAACGCCTCAAAAATACAATATATTCGTAAAAGACAAGAGAATCTCTTACACCTCTCTAAGGTGGCTCCTAAGAAATTCTGGAGGTAGATTTTAACTAGGAAAACTAAAGATAATAATAAAATTGCTTTACACCCCTAGAATTCCTATCTTAAAAAGCTTTATGAATCTCCAAATGCTAGGGATAACTTTGAAACCATGCTCACAACGAAAGAAGTTTTCTCATTAGAAGACATTGATTTTGGGGTTAAACACCTCGCAAATGGGAAAGCTAAAGACATTGAAGGTTACCAGGCGGAAATCTTAAAAATTGGAGGTCTTGTCCTCATCCCCCACATTCATAAGCTTTTCAACCAAGTGGTCAAGCAAGGGTTCCCTAAACCTTGGACTCAGAGCCTCATTATCCCTATTTTTAAAAGTGGGGATACAAATAACCCCTCTAATTATCGGAAAATTATGATCAACCCTCTCTTAGCCAAGTTTTATGGTATTATTTTGGAAAAGAAGTTGAGCATTTGGCTTGAAAGTAAGCAGGCTAAAGGCCAAGCGGGTTTTAGAAGGTAGCACTCAACAATGGACCACCTCGTTACGCTTAGGATCATTGTGGAGAAATGCCGCAATGATAATTCCAATCTCTTCCGTTGCTTTCTGGACTTTAGAAAGGCTTTTGATACAGTTCCTAGAAACAACCTATGGAATAGATTAGAAGAGCTAAATGTTCCTTTCGAGCTAAGAGCGGCCACTATAAGGTTATACGAGAATGTAATTGCCAAGTTAAAGAGCAATGAGGGGTGGTCGAAAGATATTAAGTGTAATATCAGAGTTAAACAAGGTTGCCCCCTCTCCCCTACCCTATTTGGCATTTACATCGACAAGATATAAGGTTGTTTAGAGGAAGCGGGATGTGCTGGCATGATCTTAGCTGGGATAGTCATTATCCTTCTTCCCTATGTTGACGATATTGTTCTTCTCGCAAGGTGCCCATCTGATCTTGATAAGCAACTTAGACTTCTTAAGGATTTCTACTCTACCATGGGTATGTCTATTAACATTGACAAGACAAAAGTTATGATTATCAAATCCAAGAAGGACACTTACGCTAATTTTATGTATGAAAATAGTAACTTGGAGGAAGTGTCTTCTTACAAGTACCTAGGAATTGATATTCATCACAAGCTCAACTGGAACTATAGCATTCAGAAAAGGATTAGTGGGGGGTGGAAAGCTTATTTTGGTCTTGAAAATAATTGTAAAATGACAAACCTCGTAATGTGGGATAGAAAGAAGTTCCTCTTTGAAACTTTAGTCACTCTTGTTATCTTATATGGATGTGAGGTTTGGGGTTGCAACATCTCTAGAGAATCCTGGAGAAAGATTGAGAAAATCCAGAAGCGTTTTATAACGTATAACCTTAAAATTAAAAGCAATACACCCTATCCTATTCTCCTTATAGAAGTGGGTCTTTCCCCTATCGAGAGCCTAGCTATGACTAGGCTTCTGTTGTACAAGCACAAGCTCAATAGCATAGGAGACCATAGACTTTCTAAGCTAGCTTTAAATTCCAACCAAAACCACCTAAGGCTTAAACGAGGTTGGTATAAAGACACTAGGGCCTGGTTAAACCATTGGGAGATCGACGAGAATGTTGCTTTGCAAAACATTAATAACATTAAAAAAATTGTTACTTCTAAGTTCAAAGAAAAAATGTGGTGTGAGAAAGATCTAGCAGCTAAAATAAAATTAAGATATTATAAGGAGGTCATCAACCCCACCCTAGAAGATCAAAAGTATCTCTCTGTTTTAACTAGCTCAAAGAAGAAAATTAATATAGCCAAGATTAGAACGAACTCGCATGAGCTCTATTGTGAAACAGGTCGTTGGACAGTTCCTAAAACACCATGGATGGAAAGGATCTGTCATCTCTGTGAAATTATGAACATCAAGGATGAAAATCACTTCCTCTTAGAGTGCCCCATGTACAACCACATTCGAGCTCAATTTCATAATCTTTGTTGCAATACTGACCTTCCTAGCCTTTTAAGATGATTGGTCTCAGTGGACGTTAACCACCACCATCATCATCATCATAATAAATATTAAAAAAATTATTATAAATTAATTTTAAAGCATTTAAATATAAAATATGTATATAAATTATTATTCTAATATTTTTATAGATATATTTTTGAAAACCCAATATAACTTAATTTTATGATAAATTAACTTAAAAACCAATACAAAATCAAAATATTTCAAAATTTAGAGGGATGGAACTTAGAAAATGTTAAACAACAACACATTTCTCAATCAAGTAGCAAGCTAAGTGGGCTTGATTGTGGGGAAAACTCCACAGTTAAGCGCGCTTGAGCCAAAGGAGTTCTGAGATGGGTGACCTCCCACTTCTTCACCCCTGTTAGCATCACCAGATGCAAGCAATTAGTGAGTTGCAAGAAATTAGTGAGTTACGAATACCTCTCATGGAAATGGTTGAATCCCAAAAATTATATCTAATATAATGCAATGTGGAAACCCCTCATACTTAATTCTATGATGGTTCGAGTGCCATGTGTCAATTTTTATTTGGAAAGAGGAGGACAAAAATACATATATTTTATTAGTAAAATTTACCCAACCAAATCCATCATAAAAACACCTTCCGTATAATTATATTATTTCTATATAACCAATAAAAATTATAGCCCAGTATGACCCTGATGTCAAGTATGTCATGTCCTCAAAAAATGATAAATTTGATTTTTGCTAATGTCCACCAAAGCATTAACCTAATCTTTAATTTTATATAACTTGAATATTTAGATTATATATAACTTTTTTAACTTATTAATGGGCTGAGATTAATTACTAAAATACAATTATGTATTATTTATATAATTTGAATGAATAGTAAATTATCTCACCCATTTAATAATTGCTTTATTATATAAGTGAATTTGAAAGGATCATAAATTTACCTTTAATAAAAAAAATTACCACATTGAATTTCCAAATTAAGTAAAATTTTAAACATATTTACTCTTTACTAAAGTCAATACCATTTCCTAAATCAAAGGAAAAGACTTAATTCAACACAAACAATCAAAATGGAGAGAAGGGGGAGAGAGGGGCAGAGAGAAGGAAAGAGAGACGGAGAGAGAGAAAGGGAGAGAGAGTGAGAGATAGGAGGGAAAGGGAGAGAGGGGAAGGATGAGAGAGAGGAGGAGAATGATGGGGGAAGGGAGAGTATTGGAGAGAGAGAGAGAGAGAGAGAGAGAGAGTACTTGAGAGAGAGGAGGAAAGAGGGATCGATAGAGAGACGGAGTTGGAGGGGGAGAGAGGTAGGAAATAAGAAATATAGAGAGTGAGAAGTGGAGAGAGAGAAGGGGTGACAAGGGAGAGACAAAGAGAGAGAGAGCGTGTATGTTTGGGGGTGAGATAAAGAGACAAATAAGGAGAGATGGAGATAAGGGGCAGGGGGGCGGGCGGGGGGGTGAATGAGAGATAAGGAGAGAGGGAGGGATATTGTAACATATTTGGTGGGTGAAGAGAGAGAGAGAGGGATAGAGAGAGAGAGAGAGAGAGAGAGATAAAGAGAGAGAGAGAGAGAGATGGGAGAGAAAAGGAAAGAGCGGAAGGAAGAGAGAGGATGTGAGGGAGTAGAGAGAGGGAGGGAAATAGAGATGGACTTGGAGGGGGAGAGAGATGGAGGTAAGAAGAGAGACATAGAGAGATAAAGGTGGAGAGAGAGAGAGAGAGAGAGAGAGAGAGAAGGAAGATGGAGAGAGAGGGAGAGGGGACAGAAGGAGGAAAGAGAGATATTAGCGAGGAAGAGGGAGAGAATGGGAAGATAGAGATATAGATGGAAGGTGAAGAGAGGGAAGAAGAGAGAGATGGGGAGAGGGAGGGAGTGACAAAGATATTGGTAGATATGGAGTGCGAGAGAATGTGTGTTTAGGGGGGTGAGATAGAGAGACAAAAAAGAAGAGATAAGGGGGATATAGATATGGATGGAGGGTGGAGAGGGGGAAGAATATTTTTTGCACTAGATGGATTGATTTAAGTGGAGATGGTGATTTCTAATCATATTTGATTGTTTGCACTAGATTCATCGATTTTAGTGTAGATATTTTTTCTAATGATATTTGATTACTTGCACTATATGCATTGGTTTTAGTGTAGGTGGTGATTTCTAATACTATTTGATTTCTTGTACTGGATGTGTTGATTTCAATGTAGATGTTGATTTATTATTATATTTGATTACTTGCACTATATGCATTGATTTCAATGTAGATGATTCCTAATCCTATTTGATTGTTTGCACTAAATGCATTGATTTCAGTGTAGAAGTTATTTTCTAATCTTATTTGATTGCTTGCATTAAATGCATTGATTTCAATGTAGATGTTGATTTCTGATTTGATGTAACTGGATATATGATGGTAAATTAATTTTAAAGTGATTGGATTAACAATATGCATTGATTTTAGTGTAAGCACAAAACGGTATTGACAATGCACATTGATTTTTGTGTTATAGTAATTTAACCTATTAATATTGGAGAGCAACAATGACAAGTATCATGTTTACTACAACTGCTAGAGCTAAAGATTTAAATTATTTACTATTTAAATTTTCTTTTTCATATAATCGATATGAAAAGATGACAAAACTAACAAGGGTGACAACAAGAATAGTTTGAGATTGATCACAATGAAGAATATTTGTAACATGAGTACAATTTTATTATTCACATTTTCTATCTTTCAACATTATTATTGTCACTTTGCATTCAAAAAAAAAAATCATCATTAAAGTTATTAACAATATTTATCATCTCAACAAACTGAGGTAACTAAGAAAATTTAAAATTAAAATGACCAAGTTAATCTCAGAAATATTTAACATTTAAAATGATTATATTAATATTTGATATATTTAAATATTATTGATAAAATTAATCATATCTTTGATAGATTTTCCTTGGTATCACACCAAGGAAACCATCCTAGATCCATCTTAACTTTGGATCTATCAAGCGCCAAGAGGGATCAAATCTCTCCAGGTACAAACCTTTCCTCAAATTTTACACTCAAAAAAGCGGTTTGCACCTTGAGAAATTTGATCCCTCTCGGTGCTTGATAGATCCGAAGTTAAGATGAATCTAAGCTGATTTATTAACATATCAATTGCATATTAAAAAAAAAAAAAATAGTTAGCTGATTCCTATTTATATTATTATTAATAAAATTTAGATTTAATAATTACATGGTTTTAATGGATTTAAATGACTTTAATATTAATTATGCTTATATGCATTTGGTTTTAATATTATCTTGGTTTACATCCATATGTATATGGATATCTATAATGTTTAAGATATAAAATTTTGGATATGTAGATATCATTTAAAGTTTATTTTTGAAATTTCAGAATTTCTTTTTTTAAAATGGAGTTTTTAGTTTTCAGATTTTGTAGATTTTATTACTTATATTATTAGATTTTATTTTTTCATTTTAGTTTATTTTATATTAATAAATTTAATACTTTATTTTTCAATTTATTAATACATTTTGTTTTTCATTATTAAAAAAATAATATATTTAATAAATTTAAGAAATATATTACATAATTTGTCCAATATTAAATTTTAGAGAAACTAAATTTTCCTATATCAAATCGAGTTTTGAATTCAAGCCTGATAACTACATTCAAACTTGATAACTATATTTTATCCAGAGTCTGATAACAGTTGTCCCCAAAAAAACAAACTGTAATGCTTAGACAACTCCTTTTAGAATCTTGTACTTCCAAATTTTCGTACAGTTCATTTGAATCATCTCCAGTTAGCATTGTTCAGTTGGAAAGTGAAAAAGACCGTTGTTGGATAGTAGATTTTTCTCAAATTTCGTTTGAAATTTAAAATGGTTAATACTTTTTATCATTCAAATAAAATAAATATGTTTAAGGGTTTTTTATCACTTTTAAATTTATTTATATATTTGGAATATAATTTAAATATCTAAATATAAATTTCAAAAAAATAGGATGCTAATTTCTCTTTTATCAAATAATTTGAAAATGATTTTTTTTTTAATATTTCATTTTAATAATAAAAATAAATTTACCATGAATTTTAAAACACTTAAAATTATGAAACTGGACAACTGTAGGGTAGATTTCAAAAAATATCCTGAAAACCAAAATTTTGAAATCCTGAAAAACAAAACATCACTTCATTAGATTGTGAGATTAGGGTGATTTTTATTATAAGACTTTTGAAGTTAGACGCATCATAGATAATGAGATTAGGGTAATTTTTATTTGATTGAGTGACACGTACAAAGGTCATAGGTCTCCTAAATGGAATTATACGATGATTCCTGTATTGTCTTAAATTTGAAGTATGTTATTAGGTGGATTGATATTTACGGAAGTATGTTATTAGATTGAAGTATATGAGGATGATATTAAAAAACTAATATTACTAGTATAAATGTGTGACACATTTACCCAATAATAATTAACATTGGACCCTAGTGGTCAACGTCGTCGTTAAAAATAAATATATTAATTTAATGATAATATTCGTGTTGATTTATTCATTTTCTTTCGTCAATAATGAATTATATGCTTATTTTGGAGTTTTGTGTGGAAAATAGGTTCCCAAGCTACATTATAATTATATGGTTTTTTATTCATTTTTTTTCATCAATAGGCTTATTTTGGAGTTTTGTGTGGAAAATAGGTTATCAAATTATATTATAATTATATTGTTTTTTTTAATGGAGTAGATTTTTCTTATTTTTCATTAATAAAAAAGAGAAAAGTAGGTTACAATGAATAATGATGGATGGTTTTAACCTGCTCGTAGTAATAGTAAACCAGGTTTGTTGGCCACATTAAAGAGTTTTATAGGCCAACTAAAATTGATAAAGTTTGAACTTAATACTGTCTATTTCATCCAATTCACTGTCAATTATATACAAGGACATCAAAAAATAAATGCTACTCGTAATATGCATGTCAAAAGGATAAAAAGAAAAGAATTTCGTAAGACTCAATTATCAGATTTAACACTGGGTTTGGGCATATCCACTTGATTCATACTTTGCAACTGACGTTCTATACGGCCCAGCCTAACACTCTGATGATGTTGCAGAAGGTGGATTTCTTGGATATCCCTTCTCATTTTAGATAATATAGAGGCAGCTTTCGAATCCCCTCCAATTTCTTGAACACTGACTATTTAGCAAGTAAACATTTCATTGTCCATAGACTATTAAAATAATGACAATATACTTCTAGTATTACTTGAATCCTTCGAAAACTCCATCGCTTCCTCCTCTTGTATTTCAGGGCCGTTTCTCTCCTCCAACACAGATACGACATTGGCGAGATGCCACACAATGCTTATATACACATGGATGCAGAGGAAAATCCCAATTATAAGTATGAGGCCCAAATAGAAGATTCCAGAATTCATTTTGTTGATTCCCACGGCGTATATGAGCAGGAAGAGGGCCGAGATAGAGGCCGCGAAGCCACTGTATATAAATATTTCAATTACTTGTAATCTTTAATGGCACAAAAGAATGAAAAATCTAAAACCTCTATTTTAAAATAGACCACTCTATAATCATAAATATTAAATTAATAATTATTTTTTATTTTATTAAATATTAGCCATTGTTCTTAAAAATGTAAAAGTACATAGAAGAAATATAATATTAGGGAAAATCATATGCTTACTTACTCTAATGTAAAATATTGTTAATGGTTTTTATGAATGGAGAAAAATAATATTTGGGAAGATTATCTTGCCACTCACTCTAATGCAAAGCATTATTAATGGTTTTTATGAGTGGAGAAAAATTACTTTTGGATAAGAATATGTAGATGACAAATATTTAAAGCCACTTAAATAAGTTAGAAAGGGATATACAAATATATGAAGAGAACTCCACGTGTTCGATTTTAACTACTGATGAGCAAAATTAGGTTGCTATTAAGATTGAAGAAGTTATTTTTGTTATTCAAAAAGATGTCATTGTCAATTCCTTTGGTACACTCCAGTGTTGGAGCAAGAGGAATGAGAAGACATCATTGTCAATTCCTATTCTTCTGGTACACTCCAGGGTTGGAGCAAGAGGAATGAGAAGACATCATTGTCAATTCCTATTCTTTTGGTACACTCTAGTGTTGGAGCAAGAGGAATGCGAAAAGGCCATTGTCAATTCCTTTGGTACACTTCACTGTTGGAGCAAGAGGAATGAGAATGAAAGGTGGAACTAGAGTAGAGTGATGCTCTTTCAAAGGTGAAAAGAGAGGCACTCTTAAAAAACAATCTAAAGTTTTGAACTTCTAAGTTCTAAGTTTTGTAAATATTGGAACCATGATAATATAAAAGTTGTTTTAGAAGAAAAAATGAAATTCCAAGTAGTCAATCTTGAATTCACCAACCAATTTCTAGGCTGTATCTTTGAAATCCTAAGCACACCCTGTGTGATCTCATGCTTAGGCTTGCTAATAAAACTATCAATCCTTGGATGCTTCAAATCATTGTCCAAGTCCACATAATTTTCCATTTTGTGGGTAAAAGCAACACTAATGAAATTGATTTTGGCCAAAACTTTGATAGATTAGAGGCACAATCCAAGGGCTTGCTAATAAAACTACCAATCTTTGGATGCTTCAAATCACAGTTCAAGTCCACATAATTTGTCATTTTGGGGGTAAAAGCAACACCAATGATATTGATTTTGGTCAAAGCTTTGATAGATTAGAGGCACAATCCAATCCATCATATTGATTAAAAGAAGGCAGCACAAAAACAACATTACTCCATGATTAATTTACAAGAATTAAATATTTCTTTCCACTCTAGCTGAAGATCCATCACATTGCTTTGAGTAGTTCCTCAAAACAAAAGATTTATAGATTTATTATTATTCTATTTTTAAACGAAAATATATTATTCTAATATTTTTATAGATTTATTTTTTAAAACCCAATAAAATTTAATTTTATAATAAATTATTTTAAAAACCAATGAAAAATCAGAATATCTCAAGATTTAAAGATTAGATTTTTTTTTTTTCCCATTTATGATAAAATTTAGAAAACTATAAATTACATCTCACTTCCCAGCAAATTCCATAACTGTTGTAGTGCCACATGTCCAAAAATACTTATATATTAATATAATATATTAAATTTTTGTATAATAAATAAAAAAAATATTATAAATTAATTTTAAAACATTTAAATATAAAAAAATATAAAATATTATTCTAATATTTTTATAAATCTATTTCTCAAAATCCAATAAAACTTAATTTTATGATAAATTAACTTAAAAACCAATAAAAAATCAAAATATCTCTAAAAATCAAAATATTTCAAAATTTAGAAAACTTTAAACTACAACACATTTCTCAATTAGTATCATGTATCATTTTTTATTTAAAAAAAAACAAAAATACACATATTATATTTGATCAATCAAATATTATATTATTCGTATACAACTAATAAAAACCATTTATTAACGTATTAAATTATTATGAATTTAAAGTCTACAAATGTATATTAAATACCAACATTGTGTTCGAAAATTATCTATACAGTATAAATTTAGGTGAAGTAATTTATGTTCACTGGTTACCAATTTCGGCGGAATTGGCCCCAAAAAAAATTTAATTTTAATAAGGTACGGTATTAGAATATTGATAATGATGATGATTGTTATTTTATTAATGTTTATTTTAATAAGGTATGATATTAGAATATTGATGATAATAATGAGTGTTACTTTTGGTTAAAATTAAAAGAGGAGAAAGGATTTAAGTTTGAATTTCAAAATCTTGTTTCTATGGTCAATGAGAAGGAAAAAAAGTGCTCCAAGATTACTATAGGTGGGTTGGCTTAATAGGTCAAGAAGATTGGAACTGTGGTAAATGGTAAGGAATTGAGAGCCAATGTAAGTAAGAGCCGAGCAATCTAAAAAAATTAATGATTCACCATAAAAAATTAAAAAATGTTCGCTTAACTTATTCCTATTTATATTATTATTAATAAAATTTAAATTTCATAATTATATGGTTTAAATGGGTTTAATATTATTTATGATTATATGGAGTTGGTTTTAATATTATCTGGGTTTACATGAATATGGATATGTATAATGTTTAAGATATAAAATTTTGGATATGTAGATATCATTTAAAGTTTATTTTTGAAATCTCAGAATTTCATTTTTTTAAATAGAATTTTTAGTTTTCTGATTTTGTTATTTTTATTAATAGATTTTATTTTTTCATTTTAATCTAGTCTATATTAATAAATTTAATCCATTCTGTTTTTCATCATTGAAAAAATAATATGTTAATTTGTCCAGTATTAAATTTTAGAGAGTCTAATTTTGAATTCAAACTTGATAATTATATTCTATCCAGATTTTGATAGTAGTTGTTCCCAAAAAAAACAAACTGTAATGGTTACACTGCTCCTTTTAGAATTTTGTACTTCCAAATTTTCGTACAGCTCATTCGAATCATCTCCAGTTAGCATTGTTCAGTTGGAAAGTGAAAAAGACCGTGGTTGGATAGTATATTTTTCTCAAATTTTGTTTGAAATTTAAAAATGCTTAATACTTTTTATCATTCAATTCAACTGAAGAAATCTTCAAACTCTCCTGCAAATTCTCGTACAAAACCATGCTAACAATTAATATATGAATGAGGTTTGTGTCTTCTGGAGAAAAAATGATACGTAGTACATGTGAAGATAAATAAATTGGATGTTCCAAAATGAAGAACCATAGGTTCGAAAACGAATGTCCTTCTTAAAGGATTTTAAACAAACCTAATACTGAATTTTCTTTTATCCAGGGTACATAAGGAAATGAACACTAAGTCATCTTACAGTGGAAATTCGAATTTCCAACTTAAAGAAATTTAAACAAAGCTAATGCTGAATTTTCTTTTTACAGAGATGCATGAAAGAAATGAACACTAGAGTCATGTTGCAGTGGAAATTCAACGGAGTTTTAGATACTAAAACCTCAAGACCTAATGGCTATAATGGAAGACGATGCATATGAATGTAGCTAGCTTCCACCTCAATTATAACGCATAGCATTATCTGGGTTCCAACTCAGTGATGGAAGCATCGGCGTTGGATGGAGGAGCCACGACACGGGGGCTGTGAGATGATAGAGACGAAGATGTCATCGCAGATCTGGCACTGTGGGACGCATCAGACCTCGCAAAAGCAGGCTCTGTTGGATCCGGTAGCGACACAGAATGACCTGAAAGCATCCAATTCACCGTGGACATCTGTGGTCGAAGTGAAGGGTCGGCTTGCGTACACAAAAGACCAACATGAATGCATATGCACACTTGCTCCTCATTGCACCTTTCAATTATCACTGGATCGACGATATGCAGAAGATCACTTCGTTTGTATAATCTCCACGCCTACATATCACAAAGGATTGTCATACTTATATTGAATATACACATGATTGGAGAGACCGTTCATATGATCAGTCTCTCTTCAATTGTATCGTGAAAAGTAGAGAAGTGAATAGATATAAGAAATTCATATAAAATTGTATCAATAATAAAAAGCCTTAAATTCATATTTGTCTAAACGGTTTATAGATGAAGTAAATAACATGGCGTGGATATGCACTGAGAAAATTATAAGAGTATCTCACCCATCCTAAAAGCATTTGCATTTCAGGTGCCAAGTTGTAATCCACGTTCTTTCTTCCTGTGATGACTTCCAGAAGAACAACGCCAAAGCTATAGACATCAACCTTTACAGATAACTGCCCCTGCATAGCATATTCTGGTGGCATATACCCGCTGCATATCCAAATTAGATCTCAAAGATTATATAGTGCTGAAAAATTTAAGAATTCAGTAATGATAAACTGAATACTTTCTGCAAAGGAAACCTAATCCTAGATTTGTCATAAAGTGAAAGCTTTGTGCGAAGGAAACCTAATCCTGGACCTAAAAATTATAACCGAGAAAGTAGATTCCCAAAATAATTTTCTTTAAAACAAAGGTTATAATACTGTCAAGCCTCTTGAAATCAGATGACATGAGCAGAGAGTAAAACATGGACATCCTCAATGGTAGTTGATTTTGACAGTGTGCCAGAGTGATGATTGTTTTCGAATCTTACTATGTTCCAGCAACTCTTGTGGTGAGGTGACTTTCATCTTCAGGGAAAAGTCTTGCGAGGCCAAAATCTGCTATCTTAGGATTCAGTCGCTCGTCCAACAATATGTTACTCGCCTTAATATCCCGATGAATAATCCGCAGTCGAGAATCCTCGTGCAGATAGAGAAGCCCGCGAGCCACTCCCACTATGATGTTGTAGCGCTTGTGCCAATCAAGCAGGTGGCGTCTGTTTGGATCTGTATCCATTCATGGAAGACAGTAACTAATTAAACATCATGATGTAATTAACTAACTATGTTCATACAGTAAAAAGAAACTGACTCACCGAACAGTATTTTATTGAGGCTGTTATTTGGTAAGTACTCATAAACCAGCAATCTTTCTGATCCCTCTGTGCAACAGCCGAGTAGGTTTACAAGATTTCGATGTTGAATTTTAGCCAGCAGCCTAACTTCATTAAGGAATTCTTCTTTTCCTTGCATAGATGTTAAGGATAACTTCTTGACAGCTATTTCTTTTCCATCTTCAGTGGTTCCCTGAGAGACTCAAACAAAATATCGGCGTGAAGATTTTGTCAAGCGTACTGCAATGAAAACAGCCAGCCGAGTACTATAAATTAGTAGAATATGTTACCTTATAAACAACGCCAAATCCACCTTCTCCAAGCTTGTTATTATCATGAAAGTTTTCCGTAGCAGCCAGCAATTCTTCCATGTTAAACACAATCTGCCGATCATCAATGATTACTCTGTCTTCCTCGACTGGC
This sequence comes from Pinus albicaulis, assembly GCA_034641835.2. NCBI lineage: Eukaryota > Viridiplantae > Streptophyta > Pinopsida > Pinales > Pinaceae > Pinus > Pinus albicaulis. The sequence goes on along the minus strand of CM076584.1, from coordinate 292,395,252 downwards.
CGATGACCTACACGACGAACACATACAGCTTCATCAGAAGGGGGGAACACATACAGCTTCAGCATAACCAGTTTCAACCAGCTCCCATATTCCTTGAGAAGCAAACAATGCTTTCATTGTTATGGACCAATAACTGTGATTTTTCCCATTAAACTGTGGCAGTTGGGAATTTGTCAAACCAGTTCCAGCATCTGCCATCTTCGCTGTAAAAGAAAAGAAAAGATGCTGACTGTATAATAAAACAAGCAAGAACTTTCTTTGTTGGAGAAATCTGCTCAATAAGCTTCTTACAGCTCCTGCAGTGAAAAAACAACTCTGTTTTTGACTCACTGAGTGCCTAGACCAGCTCCGATACCATGATGGAAATTTCTGATAATTTCAAACAAAACAGAGGAAGCAAAGTTCCTCAACTCAACACAAAGAAATGAGAGAAATTTGGACAAAGAGGATATGGAGAAAAGCTCTGTTTTTATTAACCATAAAAATGACAATAAAAATTACAAACTTCTTCAGAAATACAATTCTGGAATACTCAAAAACTCCATACTCTGTTTTTACAAATTCTGTAAAAAAATAAAAAACAGACAGTTGCTGAAACACGTGTTTCAGCAATAGTCAGACAGTTGCTGAAACACGGACGCAGTTGCTGAAACAGCCTGTAGAATGCATGCTGCTCCCAAAACACAGCGACTCTGTTTTCTTGCTGTTTCTTCTGCTCTGTCTATTTCTCTGCCTTCTGCAATTTCTCAAAATGTTTTCTAACATTCTTCTAACCTTGAAATGAACTGTTGTTCAACATATTTATATGCAAAAACATATTTGAATTATAATATTAAAATAATGCAAATATCTTCTAATGCATATCTGCGTATTGAATGCAGGAGAAGCGGTGATGCCCTTTTGGAAAAAAACAAGTCGGCTGTAGCAGGAGCAATAACTCTGCAAATTAAATGCACAGTGGAGTGCAATAAATAAACCATGACTTTCAGGCATCCGATATTTTTGAAATATCTACAGCAGATCTGATTTCTGTCCAGCTGTTTATGTTGCAGTTGGAATTAAATTCCAACACTCCCCCTTAATTTCAACTGCTGGGTTTTTCACCATACCCAGGCATTCTCTGAAATGATCAAAACTTTTCTTTGCCAATGGTTTTGTCAAGATGTCAGCTAGCTAATCCTCTGTTCTGCAGTGCTGCAAAACAATCTCACCATTGTTAACCAATTCACGTATGAAGTGAAATTTGGTGTCTATATGCTTTGTCCTTTTATGAAAAACAGAATTTTTAGACAATGCTATTGCCGAGCTATTGTCACAGTAAATGGTTGTGCCATTTTCTTGTCCATGACACAAATCTCTGAGAACTCTTCTCAGCCACACTGCTTGGCATGCTGCTGCTGTTGCTGCCACGTACTCTGCCTCTGCTGTTGACAAAGCCACAATTGGTTGCTTCTTGGAAGCCCATGAGATGGCTCTCGATCCCATATGAAACACATATCCCGATGTGCTTTTCCTATCATCAACACTTCCAGCCCAATCACTGTCAGTGTAACCTGTCAACATGAAACTTTCAGAAGAGGAGTAGAGTATACCAAACCCCTTCGTTCCATTCACATACCTTAGAATCCTCTTGGCTGCCTGCCAATGAGTCTCTTTCGGTCTTTCCATGAATCTGGAGATTAAACTCACAGCGTGCATAATGTCCGGCCTAGTTGCAGTCAAGTACATGAGGCTGCCAACTATGCTCTTGTACAATTTTGGATCAAAATCCTTACTGCTGTCTTCTTTGGTCAATTTCAACCCCATTACAGTTGGAGTCACAGCTGCCTTGCTGTTCTGCATGTTAAATCTCTTCAACACTGCTTCTACATATTTACCTTGGGAAATGAAAACACCATTTTCACTTTGGTCTACTTCAATTCCAAGAAAATATCTTAAGAAGCCCAAGTCAGTCATTTCAAATTCACTTTTCATGACTGCTTTAAAATCAGCAATGAGAGAAGTATCATTGCCACTAAAGATTAAATCATCTACATATAAAACAACAATAAGAATCTTACCGTCATTCTCCTTTATGTAGAGTGTGGGTTCACCATCACACTTCTCAAACCCATTCTCAATCAGATAAGCATCTATTCTGCTGTACCATGCTCTTGGAGCTTGCTTGAGCCCATAAAGAGCCTTCTTCAATCTGCAGACTTTATGCTCTTGGCCTTCAACTTCATAGCCTGGAGGTTGTTCAACATAAACCTCTTCTTTTAACACTCCATTCAGGAATGCGAATTTAACATCCATCTGATAAATCTTCCATTTGTGTTGTGCCGCAATAGACAACACTGTTCTCACTGTTTCCATCCTTGCTACTGGTGCAAAGGTTTCATCATAGTCTTTGCCTTGTTGCTGCTTGTAGCCTTTCACAACAAGTCTTGCTTTATGCCTGTCAATCTTGCCTTCAGCATTGCTTTTGGTCTTATAGACCCACTTAACTTCAATGGCATATTTGCCTTCGGGGAGGTCCACTAACTCCCATGTTTTACTCTTCTCAATTGCACCAATTTCTTCATTCATTGCTTCAATCCATTTATCTTCATTTACAGCATCTTCAAAATGAATTGGGTCATCAACATGACAATATAAAGCGAATAATGAATTCAGACCGGTATTGTTACTTACCTCTCCTTGTTCATAAATCTCATTCAGATTTCTGAATCTTGGTATTCTTGGTGTGCTTGGAGTTCCATCCGAACTTGAGGGTATTTCTGATCCCTGTGGTGTGCTTGGAGAAGCACTTCCTTGACTTCTCAAGGCTGTTCGAATTCCAGCTTGTGGTGTGGTTTTTTGTACTTGCTGTGGTGGAGGAGGAGCCACCAAAGAAGGGTTATTTGCTGCTGTCCCTTCCTCTTCTTCTTCATGAGACACAATTGTCTTCACATTCACTGTCTTCTCTAAGCTTCCATCCCAAGCTTCATCTTCAATGAACTGCACATCTCTGCTTACTATCAACTTCTTGGTCAATGGATTATAGAGTTTGTATGCTTTTGACTCATCACAATAGCCAATAAAGACACACTTCTCCCCCTTACTATCAAGCTTCTTCCTTAGCTGATCCGGTACATGTGCATATGCTACACAGCCGAATACTCTCATGTGAGTGACAGTTTGCTTTTGACCACTCCATGCTTCTTCTGGTATTTTTTTCATGACAGCTTTAGTTGGGCATCTATTCAAGATATAAACTGCGCAAGTGACAGCTTCTGCCCAATACTCATGCGGCAAGTGTTTTGCCTTCAGCATACTCCTGACCATGTCCAGAATGGTCCTATTCTTCCTTTCTGCAACACCGTTTTGCTGAGGTGTGTACCTCGCGGTGAACTGCTTTTGTATGCCATTCTCTCTGCAAAAACGCAGAAAGTCTTTGGAGATGTACTCTCCACCTCTATCTATTCTGAGCACTTTGATGTAATGCCCACACTGCTTTTCAACAAGAGTTTTGAAGTGGCGGAATTTCTCAAACACTTCACTCTTCTGTTTCAGCATATACACCCATGTCTTTCTGGTGTAATCATCAATGAAAGTTAAAACATATTTATTTCCGGAAAATAATGGTATTTGCATCGGTCCACACACATCAGAGTGAACAATTTCCAATGGCGCTTTTGCCCTTATACTCTTTCCTGCTGGAAAGCTTTCTTTGTGTTGCTTGCCCAAGATGCAGCCTTCACAAAGGCTGTCTGGTTTCTCGATCAACGGCAATCCCTTTACCATTCCCTTTCTGTGCAACAGATTCAAGCCTCCGAAATTGAGATGTCCAAATCTCAAGTGCCATAACCAATTCTCATCTTTCACCTGTTCCTGAAAGACTTCTTGAGTTACAGCTGCAATAGTTCTACCTTCCTTCAAATCTGCCCTGAGTTTGAGAGGAAACATCCTATTACTTGTCATCTGCACCTGTGCAATGATCTTCTTACTTGGAGGTATGTCTCTGATTGTACACATATCATCTTTGAAGAACACATTATAACCTTTGTCAATGAGCTGTCCAATGCTCAAAAGATTACATTTCAGACCAGGTACATAGTATACCTCTGGCACAATCATCTGTTCTCCATTTCTTGCCCGGATACTGACTCTGCCCTTACCCTTGACAGATATCTTACTATCAGTTCCTGTTGTTACCTCAGATTTCACATTTTCATCCAGATTGGCAAACATTGCAATATTTCCAGTCATGTGATTACTACAACTTGAGTCTAAGAACCAAAAATCTTCTTGTTTGTCTTGTGCAATGTTACATGTTAACAACACAATCTTTGGATTCTTATCTTCTTCATTTGCAAAATTAGCATTTTTCCTATTATTCATGTCATTTTTCTTTTTTCTACATTCATTGGCATAGTGCCCATATTTCTTACAATAATGACATTGGACTTGGGATTTGTCATACCTTTGTCCATGAGCTTGCTGTTTGCTTGAACCTTCATCTTGGTTCTGATTGCAGCTCCTTCCGCTTGTGCTTGCGGGATTATTTCTACCTTTGTTTTGGCTTCTTCCACGACCTCTGTTATTTGCTTTGCCTCGACCTTTTCCTTGGCCAAAAGACATCTGAGTCTTGAATGCTTGCTCAAAAGAGGAATCTGTTCCTCTACTCAGTCTGTGTTCATGAGACATAAGAGAAGCACTCAGTTCATCTACTGTGAAATGTGAGAGATCCTTTGTTTCTTCTATTGCTACCACAACAGCTTCAAACCTTGAGGGTAAACTTCTCAAGATCTTCTCTACAATCCTTCTTTCTTCAAGGATTTCTCCATGAGATCTAATCTGGGTTATCAACCCAATAACCCGAGTGAAGAATGAATCTACTGTATCAGATTCCTTCATGCTGAGTGTTTCAAAGTCTCTCCTCAACATCTGCAACTTTGCAGTCTTCACCTTCTCCATGCCTTGATAGGCAGTTTTGAGAATATCCCATCCCTCCTTGGATTTTGTTGCTGCTGCAATCCGTGGAAAAACACTTTCATGTACTGATTGGAAGAGAAAAAAGAGGGCTTTGGCATCCTTCTTCTTGTCACTCTTCAACTGGTCTCTTTCTGTCCAGCGACTAATCTTCTTTCGCATACGCGGAGTTCGACGCACTTTGATTTCAACTTGACTCCCATATTCCTTGAGAAGCAAACAATGCTTTCATAGTTATGGACCAATAACTGTGATTCTTCCCATTAAAATGTGGCAGTTGGGAATTTGTCAAACTAGTTCCAGCATCTACCATCTTAATTGTAAAAATCAAGAAAAGATACTGACTGTATAATAAAACAAGCAAGAACTTTCTCTGCTGGAGAAATCTGCTCAGTTAAGCTTCTTACAGCTCCTGCAGTGGAAAAACAAACTCTGTTTTTGACTCACTGAGTGCCTAGACCAGCTCTGATACCATGATGGAAATTTCTGTTAATTTCAAACAAAACAGAGGAAGCAAAGTTCCTCAACTCAACACAAAGAAATGAGAAATTTGGACAAAGAGGATATGGAGAAAAGCTCTGTTTTCATTAACCATAAAAATGACAATAAAAATTACAAACTTCTTCAGAAATACAATTCTGGAATACTCAAAAACTCCATACTCTGTTTTTACAAATTCTGTAAAAAAATAAAAAACAGACAGTTGCTGAAACACGTGTTTCAGCAACAGTCAGACAGTTGCTGAAACACGGACGCAGTTGCTGAAACAGCCTGTAGAATGCATGCTGCTCCCAAAACACGACTCTGTTTTCTTGCTGTTTCTTCTGCTCTGTCTATTTCTCTGCCTTCTGCAATTTCTCAAAATGTTTTCTAACATTCTTCTAACCTTGAAATGAACTGTTGTTCATCATATTTATATGCAAAAACATATTTGACTTATAATATTAAAATAATGCAAATATCTTCTAATGCATATCTGCGTATTGAATGTACAGATAGGCGGTGATGCCTTTTGGAACAAAACAAGTCGGCTGTAGCAGAAGCAATAACTCTGCAAATTTAATGCACAGTAATGTGCAAAATATCAAGCACGACTTTCAGGCATCCGCCAGTCTGGAATATCTTCAGCAAATCGGATTTCTGTCCAGCTGGATTATGTTGCAGTTGGAATTAAATTCCAACAGGGTCTAATCGTAGCACAAAGCTTTGTGCTAGAGGTACATATTGTTAGATCCCGCCCCCCTACCGACTAGCGCAAAATTTTTTATGGACCAATACCTTCGTATCGGCTTCTAAATATGGCAGATTCCAATATTCTCCGAGTTGCTGCAAACAGGCATAAGAAAACCATGAATAGCGAACCACTAACAACGCCTAAAATTAACGGTATCTTGTTTGAAGACTTGTCTGACTGGTTGTTGATCGGTGTAGTAGATGGTGTGATCTGCTTCGTTGGTGCATTCGCACGGAGTGGTGGGTTAAAGAAGGGATATGTTCCATAACGAACAATACAGCTTCCTGTATAATACTCAAACCCTGAGTTTCCACTAAAAAATGTGAAAATATCACTGATGGTATGGTTCAGACATGTGTTGCAGTCGTCACTCGATATATCTCTCCAGCACTGGACCAGAGCGTATATGTCTTGAGACAAAGCGTCTGTGGTTGTGGTTGTTCCGGAAGCATAGAAGATAGACCTAGATGCTGTGGCCTGAGCTGATAAATTGTTGAATAGGTTCCATAGAGCCGGCATAAAGACATCAGGGCTGGAGACCTGATTTTTAGGGGAATAAGTATATCGATCGTCAGTATCCAGTTGTCCGAAGAAACTGTGGTTCTCATAACGTAAGAAGCAGTATTCAAGCCAAGTTAAACCGCCGGTGGCATTCCCACAGTATTGTCGAAGGATAGTATTTGCTTGTTGCGAACAATTGTAGCATTGTTCGGTTGTTCTGTCTCCCCTGCAACTCAGGAGGCCATATACTTGGTCGGGACTTTGGCCATACACAAGAGTGTTAAACTCAGTGTGGGAGGTGTTCTGAACAAGACTATCCAACATTGCATTCAAATTGGCCTCAAACATACTGGCTGTTGTGGAGGTAACGTTGGCCCGGCATTTGTACTGCGCCTGCGCCTGCGCGTGGCAAATATGTGCATGAAGAGTAATGAGGACTAAGATAACTATAATTATGTAGATTAATAGCTTAATGCTTTGCCCCATCTGGATAGTGGAGCACCAAACTCTTCCATTGAACTTCCTATAATTCCTTAGGATAGGCTTACACCATGGGGAACCTACAGGGCCAGAACCTGCCATTACTGGTGCTCCCCAATATTCTGTCTATTCTGCACAGATGTCAATAGTCTTTCTGGTGCTCCCCAATATTCTGTCTATTACTGCCACTCACCAATATGCTGTCTAGACTTACAGATATCATATGGTTAATCGGAAAAACGTATACGCAATGCCCATGATTTGTAGAAAAACGTATACGCAATCCATGAAAACTAACCTTTGATGTTTAGCTGGACTAGTTCAACATAAACCTTTTTAAATAATACTGGTAAAGGTTGGCAAATATTTTCCCTCTCAAAAATGGTACCACTCACCCGAAACGTGAAGCGATGGTAAATAAAGGATGGAACCATGCAATACTTCGTATAAAACGTCTAACTATTCCACAATGAAATTCTCCTACATAATGTAAAATCATTATTATGAATACCACTTAAATCATTATAAACAAAACTAAATATATACAGTGGTAAAGTTGAAAATTATTAAAAGTAACAAGTAAAAATAAACAAAGCGGTCTATATCTGTTTTTGCAACCCTGTTTTACGGAAATATTTATATATAATTCAAAATAAAACAAAATATATAATATTCTCGTAAATTTAATTTATATTATTAAAAATACTTAGTTAAATATTACTAAAAATACTTGGTCAAACTCCTATAAAAACATATAAAAATATTTATATATAATTCAAAATAAAACAAAATATATAATATTCTCAAAAATTTAATTTATATTATTAAAAATACTTAGTTAAATATTACTAAAAAATACTTGATCAAACTCATATAAATAAATATTAGTAAAGATACTCGGTCAAAATAATAAAAATATATATATAAATATAAAAAACTAAATAAAAATAAAATAATAATAAAAATAAAGATAAAAATAACTCATCTCATTGACTTATAACATTGAGGACTTATGGTATTGATTAAGATATAGGGAATCAAATTAGCTTAAATCCATCTTAATCTTGATAATCTCGCTTTACCAAGTGATTAGGGATCAACTTCTTAATATACAAACATCTTTTAGAATAAAAAAAAATGAAATCCTTCTCTAAACGAAATTAAGATCAAAATCAATTTAAAATAGTATATATATGTGTATATGTATATGTATATGCTGATATGTTTTTTTTATATTTGTTTCAATTTAAATACAATTTAATTATTTAAATTAAAATAATAATAGAAGTTGTATTTAAATTTAAAAGAAATATTTAAATGGTATTCAAATGAGTATGTAAGAAAGTTTTGTAAATTATATATATATATATATATATATATATATATATATATATATATATATTTTGTTTAGATAAATATTCAATAAATATGAATATTTTATAAATGATGAAAAATTTAGTTTTAAAATAAATTTATATTTATATAAAATTTATATTTGACTTAAAATAATTATAAATAAAACAAGAGTATTTCAGAATTTTTTGTATTATATATATATATATATATATATATATATATATATATATATATATTTTAATTTGTAGATGAAATAGTATTTTTTTTTATAGGAATTCACTAAAATTTGGTAATAAAATTTCAAGATTTTTTGTTATTTAAAATATATATTTTTCAATTTACACCCTAAAAAAATTTTGAACACTCTAATTATGTAAATTAAACTATTTGAATTCAATCTTTCAAATTTTTTTATCTAATTTTAATTAAAATTAACAAAAAAATAAGTAAAAAAAGCTATTCCATCTATATATATATATATATATATATATATATATATATATATAATTGTGTTTATATAAATATTTAACTATTTAATTATTTAAATTAATATATAATAATAATATAAATAAAATTTCAGCACCCAAACGAAGTTGTAAATTAAGTTTAAACCAAAACAATAAATAAGTGTTTACGTTTGTTTTTATATGTTCGTCTTTTTATATACGGATTAAGATTAATTTGACTTTTCAGTCAATAAATATGAATATTTTTTAAGCGATGATAAATTTCGTTTTAAAATTAAAATTATATTTATATTAAAATGAATATAAAAATTATATTCGAATTAAAATAATTGTAATAAAATATCACTATAAAAGAAAGTTCTGTAAATTAAATTTAAATATTAAAGAGTTTTTGAGATTTTACATGATTAAATAATTGTAAATAAAATGTCACTATAAAAGAAAGTTCTATAAATTAAATTTAAATATTAAATTTCTTTTGAGATTTTACATGATTAATTCTTTATATATGATTAAGTTAGATATGATATTTTTATTTATCCATGATAAATTTAATTCTAAATTAAAAAAAAAATCTTTCGGTAATAATCACATATAATGGAATATTGTTGACGCGTTTCGAACCAACCAGTGTGGTTCATCATCAGGAAATGCGTCGACAATGTTCCATTGCATGTGATTATTACCAAAAGATTTCAAAAAAAAAAAGCATTAATTCTAAATTGTTTTTTTTTTTTGTAAACTTCATAGGACCTTTCATTTACGATAATATAAAGGGCAGAAAGTTATACAGTATGAAACATTAATTCTAAATTGTTAATTTAATGGTGATGGAAAGAAAAATAAAGAATAAGACACATTAAAAACATATATTTTATAGTTACATTAAGCTCACACATATAGAAGGGAAGTTAGATTTGATATTTTTATAAGGGGAAGTTAGATTCGAGATTTTTAACATCAATGATTATATAACTTTTAAATGGTGAGAACATTGATTTTAAAATTTATATTTTAATGATGAAATAAATTAATTAAATTTTAAAATATAGTATATAATTATTGTTGGATAAAAAGAATAGTGTTATTAATAGAATTTATATATAACTAGTATAGATTTATTTTAATTTGGGATTTATTAAGTATCTAGAGGGATCAATTTTTTTTTCACTCTAAAAAAAGTTTGTATATAAGAGTTTTTCTTTTTCTTTGGCTCTTAGTTGATCAAGAGTTAAGATGGATCTAGGCTGGTTTAATTTCTCCCTTTAAATATGCCATATTACAAATGAATACCATGGGTCAATACTACCGGTTCTCAATACCACTATTCATTTTTGTTTTTATTTTTATTTTATTTTTATAATTTATTTTTTAAATTTAATTTTGACCGAATTATAATGTTTACATTATATTTAATTTAATTTTTTTAATTTTAATTTAATTTTATATAATTTGATTTAGCCAAAATATTAAATATCAAATTACATTTCTCATATTTAATTTAATTTTTTTAATTTTAATTTAATTTTATATAATTTGATTTAGCCAAAATATTAAATATCAAATTACATTTCTCATATTAGGTTGGAAAACTTTTGAACCCAATTAAAATTCAAATGATATTATATTTTAAATTAAAAATAATATTTGAATTTAAGCTTCTGTGATAATACCAGGAAAATAAAAAAAACTTCCTAAAAATACTTAAATTGTATTTAAATTAAAATAAATATAAAAAATACTTAAATTATATTTAAATTAAAATACATATAAAAAATTATGAGCACACAAAATTATATTGTAAATTGAATCTAAACAATAAAAAATAAGTTTTTATATATTTGTATTTTTATGTATAGATTAAGATGGATTTGACTTTTCCATCCATAAATATGAATATTTTTTAAATGATGATAAATTTAGTTTTTAAATTAAAATTATATTTATATTAAAATAATATAAAAATTATATTTGAATTAGAATAAATACAAATAAAACAAAACATCAATATCTCAAAAAGATTTGTAAATTAAATTTAAATAATAATTTTTTTTTGAGGTTTTAGATGATTCATTTTTTATATAGGATTAAGTTAGTTATGGCATTTTCATTTATTTATGATAGATTTAGTTTTAAATTGTTTTTTTTTTTTGTAAGTTTGGTAGTATTTTTTATTTTTTTTACATCACTTTATTAGAGAAGGGAATTTAACCAAAACACCACTGACTTAGTTCCAAATTGTTAATTTAATGAATAGAAAGAAAAATTAAGAAATAAAACACATTACATATATATATTTTATACTTACATTAAGAGGGAAAATTAGATTTGAGAATTTTAACAAAATGACTAAATAACTTTTAAATGGTGAAAAGGTTTATTTCAAAATTAATATTTTAATGATGAAATAAAGAAATTAAATGAAAAATATGTGGTAGTTTAAAAAAGCAACAGAATAGCTCAGAATTCAGTAAAGATTTTGAAAAAATCCTACAAAGATTTATCAGAATCTTGTTCAGAGTTGTTAAATTTCAGTATTTTGGGTGCCCTAAGGGTTTTTGATAGTGGCAATTCAAAGACTCCAACTACTTGATTTTTTGAACTTTTTTTTACCATATTCTAGACTATTTCATATACTGGGTAGACAACTTCGAAAAATATAATACATAATTATGGTTGGATAAAAAGAATAGTATTATTAATGAAATTTATTTATAACCAACTTAGCTATGAAATCTCTTTTCATTCTTCAAAAAAAGTTTGCATATCAAAAATTTTGATCCTTGTGGCTCCGTTTGCGTTGACTTAAAGACATCACCTATTTTATACAGTTTATTATCGTTATTACCAAGCTACCTAAAGTGCCACCGCCACCCTATGTCGCATGAACATAAATCTTTTCCCTCGAGTTAATCCATATTTGGGAGTCAAACACCTTGCATCGGTACTGGTGTCCAATCTACACTAAAAATTAGCTGGTCCTCAATGAACGAAGAGGTTTTCAGTTTGATTTTTTTAATATCAAAATCCAGAGTGTTTAAAGTGAAATTGACAAGATGCTTTAAAATGTTGGCAATAGACATTCATTTGAACTCAACTACAAAGGGGTTTCAAGCCAAGTCTAAATTTTGGAAAAATAATTGCTTAACGATTTGCTATCTTTCTCTAACGCATACCCAGTCTATAGAACCTCTTCTAGTCTTGGAGTCAAGATCGAATTTAATCTGAATTAATCAGAACTATTACCAAACAGGCATGCCTCGGTAATGGAGGTTCCATCAAACTGGAGTCGACACGGTTTGTTTGAAAGTCATCAAAATAATATTTGTCATAAACCAAGAATGGCATCGATAACATGCCTAAAGAGAACTCTTACATGTAAAATATCTCAAAATTAAATTGTTTTACTTAGGAGGGAAGATCCTAGAAGCTTATGACATCATTTTCGTAAACAAGCAAATGTTGGTCGGTCACTGTGGCTTTCCGGCATTCACCAAACAATAATGAAGGAAATGAAGGAAATGGGGTTTTATGTGGATGTAGCTTTAATGGAACTGGACAAGTTATATGGAAGAAGTGAACCAGGTTTTCAACATTGAATAACTGTCAATATATATAGAAGACATTATAGGATCAACTCTCAATATTATCCCTAGATAATTAAACACAATTAAACATAGAAGCAGGTGGGTGGAGAGTTCCTACATTCGTTTCGATTCCAACGGTGCATGACATGCCTCAAGGACTGTATGGACTTCTGACCATCACTGATCCAAGAGTAATGATTCAAACTTCAAGTGCATATCAGCTTTTTGGAACAAACTTGGGTAGACTCTTAACTTTAAAACGATCCATCAAAGTTTTCGCTAAATGGACTCCATCTTGTCAAGGAAATCAACCTAATTTTGTAAATTTCAATAACAAATGTGATCTAGACTGCTAAAGTGACAGCCACACGAAAATTCTAGCAACAAAAGAGAGCAATGTGTTAGCTTTGAACGATTCTTTAAAGATTTTCCTAATGACTTCCATTTATTACCATACTCCTTGATGTGACCACCGAAAGGTACAACACAAGCTGCCTAGTCAATGATGCCCCAAAGTATTTAGACTAAGCAACAAATCCAAAATTGCCTTATAGCTCATGAATTAGAATACAATTCTGGACAAATTCGTGTTCTTCCCTCATTCGTACTGTTAAAATATATACTTACTTCCCGTAGAGTTAGACAAACAGTTAAGTGAATTAGTTGAGTTGAATAATAGATAGATTTGGTGATTGAGTTAGAGAGTCAGTTAAGTGAGTTGATCAAGTTCATTTATGTGAGAATGTGTGCATGTCAATTTAGGTTAAATACCCTTCACCGAGTTCATTGTATTCAGATTATGATTTAGAGTGATTGAGATTAATTGAAGAGTTGCAACTCATTGTTTCGTGTGTGAAATACTTGCGTTATTGTGTGATTGAATCCTCTGTCCAACAAATTGGTATCAGAGCTGAGGAAGGATCAGAAGATCTGTGGGTGAGAAGATCCAAAGAAAAAGGCCAAGCGCAGAAGGCCGTCAAATTTTAAAATTTTTTTCTTTTCTTTTTTCTTATGGGAAAGTCCGCAACCCAAAAGTGCATGAGGTATTTTTAAAGTTTTCGAAAGTAAGAAGTCACACAAAGGTATTTTTTTAAGGAGCGCATTACATATATTTTTTATGATCTTTTAAAAAGGGATTTTAACATAAAGTTTTTGAAGAGAAGGTTTTTGGTAAGAATATATATATATATTATTTTTATAAAAGATTTATTATATATAAAAAAAAACATAGGGTTTTTGAAAGACATTTTAAAGGAGCTTTGCAAAGTTTCTAAAAGACAAAAAAGAAGAGAAATTTAGTTTTTTTGTCAGAGAAGATTTTTTGTTTGAGGCAAGATGGCCACATCAAATTTTCAGCCACAACTTCCTTCTCTCACTGGGAAAGATTATGATGTCTGGGCTATTAAAATGGAGACTATGCCAAAAGCACATGATGTATGGGATCATGTCAAGTTTGGGTTTGCAGAACCTCAGAACGATGCAGAAGAACGAGCCCTCAACAACGTAGACAAAGAGCAATGGGTTCAGCTTCCAAGCCTCTCGTACCCTCTCTGGTCGGAAAATGTCTTAAGAGAGATATGGAATGCGCTTGGGCAGTTCTTGGAAGCAGACAAGGGAACAGGGAATGGAAAGAATTTTGGTATGCTTAAACCCTCGATAAGGCCTAACAGAAGCTATTCAGCTACACTATAGAGATTCGTCCTTTATACAATCCATTAACTATGAATAAGTGGCGGCACCTGTGAGCAAGCATGAGGTGCCTCCGTTATTGTACCACTAAAAACGAACGAGTAAGAGTTTTACACAATTTTACTACCTCGGTTTTTCATCTTTACGTTTTTTGAAGGAAGCTTAGGCTAGCAAGTGCATGCACCCGATGTGAAGTGAACAGGTAACGACTATTAGTTCTTGTCTATTAGAAGGTTAGAGTGTAACCATGGTCAACGGATCGAAAAATGTGGAGGTGGATCCTGAGCGAGGGGATATGCTAACAATGTGGGGTTTGGACGTCACATACTAGAATATGAAGACGTTTATTGGTCCATCTGGACTGCATGCATGGATCTATGGAGGCTCGGGAGAGGAGAGGAAGCAGGGAGGGGATCTGGTTTCTCTGGAGGAAGCCCTAAACGACATGGACACAAGGACTCAGTTGGCGACATAGACACCAATAGAAAGTTAAGAGTTGTTAACTCTGCTTGTCAAAATCTCTGGTGTAGAAGCGAGGCTTCAGTAGGTAAGTGGTCAAAACTATGATTTGCAGAGTTCTGTTATTTTTATAGGGGGTCTAGAGGATATAGTTGCTAGATGTGGCTTCATAAAGAAACAGGGACTGAGATCATGCTTGGGAGGGGAGCTCTCTTCCACGGTCGTGAGTAAGGGCGGGGTGGTGGAAGGCTTGGTGGAACGTAGACCCTCGAGAATTCCAGGAGTGGGAGAAAGACAACTACAAGGTTACCTGCAGGAGGAAGGCTTGGAGACTATAGTCGATGCCATTGCAAGAGATAGGAGGGTTTGGGCAGAATCACAAATATGGGGAAGAGGGATTATAGAAGAAGGGAGATCACTGCAGTTCGCCACCCTCAATATATACATGAATATTATCGATCTACCCCTGGTAATGATATAGCCATCTTCGCCTCGGATTTGTTCGTTCAGCCAGAAGGGGAAACCAGTGAACCAAGAAGTGGTGAAGATGGGTTTCGGGGTAATTCAAACGCTTAAGTGGAAATCCTCGAATAGCGAGGCCGCCCGGAGCAGGGACGTGAAGGGGGAACCGATAGCTGAGGGGGTAAAAAGGAAGAAAGGAAAATTATTAAGGAGAAATGAGAAGATCCCAAGTCTGGTCCCGGGCATTGACATTTCGGTTGACGAAGCAATGGAAACAACTGAACTTTCCTTGGTTGGAAGAGCCAAAGGGAAGAAGTATTTAGCTAATTGGATCAAGGAATGGGCAGCTAATGCATGGAAGGAAGCACCTGATCAGAGATTTGAGACTGTAAACTTAACAAATGGATGGTTTATGGTGAAATTACAGAGCAAGGAATAAGTACAATGGGTCTTGGAGCTCGAAATTGGGATTTTGGTCGGACTCCAATTTCGTTCAAATGATGGTGTCCTCTATTCGATGCGCAGAGGGAGAAGGTGGCAGACCTTCCAATTTGGGTTCAGCTTCCAAGCCTCTTGCAGCCTCTCTAGTCGGAAAATGTCTTCAAAGAGATAGGGAATGAGCTTGGGCAGTTCTTGGAAGCAGACAAGGGAACAAGGAATGGCAATAATTTTGGTACGCTTAAACCCCCTATAAGGCCTAAAAAAGGCTATTCAGCTACACTACAAAGATTCATCCTTAATATAAGCCATTGACTATGAACAACTTCCATTTTGTTGTCATATATGTCACCAGTATGGACACCTGGCAAAGGATTTCCCTCTGAGTATAAGGAGGAGGAGGAAACACAGGAAGGGAAAGAACAGGTCAGATAAGGAGGAGGTGATATCAGTGGAGAGGCCTTCAAATGAGGTAGAAAAGGGATAGAAGAAAGGTGACCCTATGCAAAGGGAAGAGGAGGAGACCATGGACATACAAATGGAAGTGGCAGAGACTCAGATACAGGAAGTGGAAGAGGAGATGAGCCAAGCTGAGACAGTGGAGGCAACTGTGTCTACAATAGTACCAATGGATGAGGGTACTGTCCTTGAACTTCCTCCCTCCTTTTCTGATTATGTTACAGATTTGTTGTCTCTGTTTTTAGGGCCTGGTCCTTCAAGGCCTTCACATAATGAAATTTCTCATTTACATGTAAACTCCATTAATGAATCCCTGGATAGTATAATCACGTCTATCCCCGAGCTTCAACTGGCACAACTCCCCCCTCCCCTACCGTGCATCTCTAGTTCTTATAAACTTGAATGTGAGAGAAGCCCTTACAACCTGAGATCCTGAGAAAAGAAAAACATTCTCCTTAAAGTGGTAGGGGGTATAGGGAACATTTTGGATCCTACTACGGGCCCAAAGCAAAGGGAAGGAAGTCAAACCTTTCCAAAGCCCAGATTAGAGCCAAAATTGACATAGAAAATGGGAATCAGAGGTCTTTAACAAGGGTACTTAGAGTAGTGCACACCCAGGAGTGGTTAACAAATGATTATTCTTTCTATAAATTGTAGAGGGCTGGCTAGTAGCCCCAAAAAACTAGATCTCAGGGCCTTAATTACCAAATATGGTCCAGATGTAATAATGCTCTAAGAAACGTTAGGATCATGAGAAGATGTCAAAACAACCCTTTCTAAGATCTTCACGGGATGGTCCTTTTAGTGCCTGGATGCCAAAGGAAGATCTAGGGGCCTCACCCTAGGCTTATTTAGGAGGTAAGATCCTAGAAGCTTATGACATCATTTTCGTAAACAAGAAAATGTTGGTGAGTCATTGTGGCTTTCCGGAATTCACCAAACAATAATGAAGGAAATTAAGGAAATGGGGTTTTATGTGGATGTAGCTTTAATGGAACTGGACACGTTATATGGAAGAAGTGAACCAGGTTTCCAACATTGAATAACTGTCAATATATAGGAGACATTACAGGATCAACTCTCAATATTATCCCTAGATAATTAAACACAGAGGTAGGTGGGTGGAGAGCCCTTACATTCGTTTCGATTCCAACGGTGCATGACATGGCTCAAGGACTGTCTAGAAGGCAGTAGCAGTACTTCTAACCATCACTGATGCAAGAGTAATGATTCAAACTTCAAGTGCATACTAGATTTTTGGAACAAACTTGGGCAGACTCCTAACTTTAAAACGATCCATCAAATTTTTCGCTAAATGGACTCCATCTTGTCAAGGAAATCAACCTAATTTTGTAAATTTCAAAAACAAATGTGATCTAGACCACTAAAGTGACAGCCACACGAAAATTATAGAAAACAAAGAGAGCAATGTGTTAGCTTTGAACGATTCTTTAAAGATTTTCCTGATGACTTCCATTTCTTACCATACTCCCTGATGCGACCACCGAAAGGCACAACACGAGCTGCCTAGTCAATGATGCCCCAAAGTATTTAGACTAAGCAACAAATCCAAAATTGCCTTACAGCTCATGAACTAGAATACAATTTTGGACAAATTCGTGCTCTTACCTCATTGAAGTAAGACGACTCTACTAATTTGATTGTTCAGTTTACGATCCTCGAACTTCTTGGCCATTCTCTTTGTTTTTTCTGCGAAAATTAAGTCAAGTTCAGACTGTTGTATCATTTGAACTTTTTCAATTTTGAAGAATGCTCAGCTTATTCCTTCGCTGAGGAGCCAGCCCGATATTCCACTATTTTGTTTTGAGGATAGGGCAAAATGTCATTAAAATATTGCAATGCCATACATATTATGATTGCCAAACCCTCGACCCTGCATCTGGCCTGCCTACTGGTCATTTGCAAACTTATCCTTATCCCAAGGAACTTGGAGTACGATTTCACTTTTTCAAGCTAAAATATTCTACTTATTTGAGCGAGACACTCAAGATTTGAGAATTCTTTTCAAAGTTCCAAAGATTTCGAATAAAATTACCCTATATTCTTCTTGTAACACTTTACATTTACATTTTGATAATAACTTTAAAATTTACACAAAAAGTGATGGAAATTTTAACAACTATAACTGACTCACTATATATTTCCACTACAAAATTGAATGCGTCTCAGCATCCACATAAAATCATGTAGAACTAATTTATCGAAAAATCACACAAATGTTGGAATTATTGAAAATTCCAAAATAAACTCCACTCTTTTAACACAGAGAATTTAAAAATCAAATTTTGATTGCAGATAGGAGACAGAGATGGCATAAAATAAATGCTTTCTTTCTATTTAATTAAAACAAAACTGAAAACTATTAAAAATTTCTTCCTCAACAGTGAGGGATTCACAAAATATGAATAGGGACTGCTACAGACGCAGTGCTATATAAAACAAATCTTTTCTCTCTCTGTCTCTCAAGAACGCACAAACAGTGCTCTGTTCTTCTTACTGTGATTTTCTTGCCTGCAGGCTCTTCACACAGCGATACAAAAACATTACATTACATTGGCTCTCGGCCTTTATCACTTTATATATGGCGTGGCAGGACAAAGCCCAAAATAAAGAAATAAAACAAATACAAAAGAAATAACCTTTGCAGATCATAAAATATAACATTGGCGCGACGTACGAGTGGGACCACATCACAGTCGGCCATATTTGCGATGGCGGAACAACGAAACAACAAAATTGCGATGGCGCGATCTGCAATGGCACATATCGCAACTTTCAAACCGGCGGAACATATAGCAATTGGAATATGCGATGTTACGATCGTGCGATGGCACGACGATCGCACATCACAACATTCAACATTTGCGATAACACATGGATGGGCGGAATATATATATATATATATATATAACATGTCGTTGTGCGATGGCACAACCATCGCACATCGCAGATTTCCATATCAAAAAGACACTTGCGGTCTCAGACTTGCGATCTGCGATTTGCGCTTTGGCGCTTAAGTGGTAGGGACCACTTGTCTGGCCTTTTCAAATACTTAAAGTCTTCCGCCTGTTTAATTCAATTTTCTTCAATTCTGGTTGTTGAGGGCTTTAAAGCCCGAAATGACTGTCTTTATGAATTCTGCTCCTCCGTAACTTAGATCTACGGGAAAATCCTTCATTCCTCTGCAAAAATGACTTCGTCCAAATCAAAATTAATTCTCCTCTGCTGTCTGTGGCTGCGGCCCATACAAAATTTAATTCTCCTTACAGATTCTCCATTCTTCTTCAATACAGAGTGTTGTGCACTCAAATCTTTGCTGCTGCTGCTGTACTCTTTTTCTTCTTGTACAAAGGCATGGCAGGTGACTTTAATATTTCAACACTCCCCCTTAAACTCAGCTGCTGGGTTATCCATCATACCCAAACATTTCCTTAAAAATTTAATTTTTTTCTGTCCCAATGGTTTAGTTAAGATATCTGCATATTGCTGCTCTGTTTTACAATGCTGCAAAACAATTTCTCCATTGTTCACCAATTCTCTGATATAATGAAATTTTGTGTCTATGTGCTTCGTTCTCTTATGAAACACAGAATTCTTTGACAATGCAATAGCTGAGCTATTATCACAATAAATCACTGTCCCTTTTACCTATTCTTGGCATAAACTTCTTAACATTCTTCTCATCCAAATTGCTTGACACGCTGCTGCTGTAGCTGCCACATATTCTACCTTTGATGTAGATAATGCTACAATCGGCTGTTTCTTAGAAGCCCATGAAATGGCTCCTGAACCCCTATGAAAAACATAACCGGAAGTGCTCTTCTGATCATCTACAATTCCAGCCCAATCACTGTCAGTGTATCCAACTAATTCTGAATTTTCTAAAGCTGTATACAGAATACCAAATCTTTTTGTTCCTTTCACATACCTCAGAATTCTCTTTGCTGCTTGCCAATGTGCTTCTTTTGGCTTCTCCATAAATCTAGAAATTAAACTAACATCATGCATAATATCCGGCCTAGTTGCAGTCAAATACATGAGGCTACCAACTATGCTTTTATACAAACTTGGATCAAAATCCTTGCTGCTGTCATCTTTACTCAACTTCAATCCCATTACTGTGAGAGTAATTGCCGCTTTGCATTCCTGCATATTAAATCTCTCTAAAACTTGATTCACATACTTTGCTTGAGATATAAAAATCTCTTTCTCACCTTGCTCCACTTCTATTCCTAAGAAGTATCTTAACAAACCCATGTCAGTCATTTCAAATTCATCCTTCATGACTGTTTTAAAATTTTCAACAAGGCAGTCATCATTACGTGTAAATATTAAATCATCAACATATAAAACAATAATCAACATCTTACCATCTTTTTCTTTGATGTAGAGGGTGGGTTCTCCCTCACATTTTTCAAATCCATTTTCCAGTAGATAGGAGTCTATCCTACTGTACCATACTCTTGGAGCTTGCTTCAGCCCATAAAGAGCTTTTTTCAATTTGCAAACCTCATGCTCTTGGCCTTTATTCTCATATCTGAGAGGTTGTTCCACATATACCTCTTCCATTAAAACTTCATTTAAGAATGCAGATTTTACATCCATTTGGTATACTTTCCATTTGTTTTGTGCTGCTATGGACAACACTACTCTTACTGTCTCCATTCTTGCAACTGGTGCAAAAGTTTCTTCATAGTCAATCCCATGCTTCTGCTTATATCCCTTGACAACAAGTCTGGCCTTGTGTCTCTCTATTTTTCCTTCAGCATTGCTCTTGGTCTTATAGACCCATTTAACTCCAATGACTTTTTTACCTTCTGGGAGATCAACCAACTCCCATGTTTTGTTCTTCTCTATGGCTTTAATTTCATCATCCATAGCTTCTATCCATTTTCTATTTTTAACTGCATCTTCAA
This sequence comes from Pinus albicaulis, assembly GCA_034641835.2. NCBI lineage: Eukaryota > Viridiplantae > Streptophyta > Pinopsida > Pinales > Pinaceae > Pinus > Pinus albicaulis. Next base: position 292,374,230 of record CM076584.1, on the reverse strand, counting down.
AATGAATAGGATCATCAACTTGACAGTATAAAGCAAATAAGGAATTCATACCTTCATTTGCTTCTCCTTGCTCATAGATTTCTCTAAGGCTTTTGAACCTTGTTCCTCGTTCACTTGGTGTAGACGTGCTTGATGAAGCACTCATTTCTGCTCCATGTGGTGTGCTTGGAGATGCACTCCTGCTTCCTCTCAAGGGTGTTTTCGGTGCTGCTTGAGGTGTCCCTTGTTGTCCTTGTGTTGGTGGAGGTTGTGCTACGGATGGGTTGTTAATCTCGACTACATCTCCTTCATCTTCAACATGAGATAAACAACTTTTAACATTGACTGTTCTCTCAATGCTTCCATCCCATGCTTCCTCTTCAATGAATTGCACATCTCTGCTTATCAAAAAATTCTTTGTGGATGGGATATACAATTTGTAACCTTTGGAATCTTTACAGTATCCAAGGAAAATGCACTTCTCCCCCTTACTATCCAACTTCTTTCTCAACTTGTCTGGAATGTGTGCATATGCCACACATCCAAAAACTCTCATGTGGGTGACTCCCTATTTTCTGCCACTCCACGCTTCTTCTGGAACCTTGTTCATTACCGCTTTTGTGGGGCATCTATTCAAAATATACGCAGCACAGTTTGCTGCTTGTGCCCAATATTCATTCGGCAAATGTTTTGCCTTCAACATACTTCTAACCATTTCCATTATGGTTTGATTCTTCCTTTCAGCAACTCCATTCTGTTGCGGTGTGTACCTTGTGGTAAATTTCTTGTGTATGCCATTCTCTCTGCAGAAACGCAGAAACTCCTTTGATATATATTCTCCTCCTCTGTCGGTTCTGAGAACGTTTATATACTATCCACTCTGTTTCTCTACAAGAGCTTTAAAGTGGAGGAAACAACCGAACACATCTTTTTTCTATGTCATGTTGTGCTCCAAATTTGGAAGTTATTTAGTCACTATCTTATTGAGTCCACATGGACTCCAAATGATTTTATTTCTGCTGCTATCAGATGGGACAAATTAAATGGAAAATTCAAATCTCTCCCGTTCTTTTCCATATGGTAAATATGGTTAGTTCGGAATCGACTCATCTTTGAGAATATGCCTTTTATTGATCACTTCATTTTTAATGCTATCATGAGATGGATGGATGATCGGATTTCGGCTGCGGTGGACATTATTGATGGCTATCGTAGACTCTGGCCTCACGAGATTGTCATACCAACTATTTTCTTTGATGGGGCCTGTGTGGATGGCAATATGGGATGCGATGCTTGGATAAACTTTCGGGCAGGGATATGATTCACATTTTCTAGAATGGGGGTCTTAGCACTAACAATAAAGCTGAACTGATGTCTTTGTGGGGTGGCCTCACAGCTGCTATTCATTTGAATTTAAAAAACTGTTGCATCTATGGGGATTCCAAATTTATTATTGGTTGTGTTTCAGGCGATATTAATATGATCTCCTCGGGTCTACAAGGGTGGCTATAGAGGACCCGAAGATTATGGAAAAGACTGGGCAGTCCACCAATTCATCACATCTACAGGGAAAACAACATGCGAGCCGATGCATTATCAAAACGTGGTTTAAATGTTAACATTGGTTTCTTGCAGGTTGTTCAGTTCAGGGATGACAGGTCCATTTGGAATACATCAATTCCTGTTCCTTAACCAGAATTGGTTTATCAAGCGAGCCTGTTTCAATTTTTTGTCTTTAAGGTTTACAACCTGTTTCTATTTTTGTTTACAAGGTTTAGTTCTCATAGCGGAATGTCGACTCTATTTTGATGGTGCGCTTCTCGTTACCTTCACCTCAATTTTATCAAGTGAGTCTGCGATTTTTCATTCCCTATCGTATAGATCCAACTATCATCAAGTGAGCCTATGCATGTATCAGTTGATACCCTCCATTTTTATGCTCTGTTGATATCAAAGATTGCATGGTGGGTGTCATATTCAGGTAGCGGTTCTTCTCTCAGATGGGATTACTTCAACAAGCGAGCCAGTCTTACCTTTTATCAGGATTTTGGGTTCTAATTTTGATCTTATAAATGCTTGCTGATATGTTTATGCATCAGGAATTTTGATATTGATATGTTTCTAAACTTTTTGACAACAATTTACTACCCATTGTTACTATTTATATATTACATGGATGCTAAGTCATGAGATTAAGCTTAATTTGTATGATGTGGGATGAAGGCATGTCATCTATTGGTTCTCGAAGTGATAACTCCTGAAATGTTTCAGTCTGATTGGGTTATTGTGTGTATGTATTTTTCTTTCTTAGGAAGGTTATGATTCACTTTACCTAGTCCAGGCATGATGTTTCTCTGCTTTGGCTCAGAATGTAATTATGTAGTTATTTGATCAATGAACTGTTAATATACAGTGTTTTTTTCTTCTGGAAAAAAAAAAAAAAAAAAAAAAAGAAGAAGAAAGAAAGAAAGAAAGAAAAAAGAAAAAAGAAAGAGGTTATTAGATTGAAGTATATGAGGATGATATTAAAAAACTAATATCACTAGTATAAATGTGTGACATGTACATAATAATAATTAACGAGTAGTCTTTAGTGCGACTTTTTGAAGGCTTTTAGGGTGACTTTTTAAGGTGTAATTTCTCTAAATTCCAGCAGCAATTTATTGAAAAGAGAAGTTTGATTGCTAACTTTGCATAATCAAAGTGCCCTAGAGGTTTTTGATGGTGTTGAATCCATATATAGAGTCAAAAAACCAGTTTGAATAACAAAAACCAAGATCTTACCTCAAAAAATTTCACCGGATTCCGGCACCTGAAACTTCAAAAAGTCGCACTAAAGACAACTCCATAATTAACAATGGACCCTAGTGGTCAACGTGGTCGTTAAAAATAAATATATTAATTTAATGATAATATTCGTGTTGGTTTATTCATTTTCTTTCATCAATAATGAATTATATGCTTATTTTGGAGTTTTGTGTGGAAAATAGGTTCCAAAGTTACATTATAATTATATTGTTTTTTTTAATTTTTAAATTGAGTAGATTTTTCTTATTTTTCATTAATCAAAAAGAGAAAAGTAGTTTACAATGAATAATGATGGATGGTCTTAATCTGCTCGTAGTAATAGTAAACCAAGTTTGTTGGCCACCTTAAAGAATTATATAGGCCAACCAAAATTGATAAAGTTTGAACCTAATACTGTCTACTTTATCCAATTCACTGTCAATTATATACATGGACATTAGAAAATAAATGCTACCCATAATATGCATGTCAAAAGGGTAAAAAGAAAAGGATCTCATAAGACTCAATCATCAGATTTAACACTAGGTTCGGGCATATCCATTTGATTCATACTTTGAAGCTGACGTTTTATACGGCCCAGCCTAACATTCTGATGATGTTGCAGAATGTGGATTTCTTGGATATCCCTTTTCATTTCAGGTAATATAGAGACAGCTTTCCGATCTCCTCCAGTTTCTTGAACACTGACTATTTAGCAAGTAAACATTTCATTATCTAATAATGAATAGACTATTAAAATAATGACAATATACTTCTGGTATTGCCGGAATTCTTCGGAAACTCCATCGCTTCCTCTTGTATTTCACCCTTCCACATGGCGTCAGGGCCGTTTCTCTCCTCCAACACAGATACGAGGCAGGCTAGATGCCACACCATGCTTATATACAGATGGATGCAGAGGAAAATCCCAATTATAAGAATGAGGCCCAAATAGAAGATTCCAGAATTCATTTTGTTGACTCCCACGGCGTATATGAGCAGGAAGAGGGCCGAGATGGAGGCCGCGAAATAGGCAAAGAAAATTAAGGAAAACCAGAGGAAAGTTAACGTGAGGCGCTTCCGGACCTTGGGAACGATGCTCATAACCCTCGTGTACGAAATATCCTTGCCTGTGTATATGGAAGCCACTGTATATACAACCGTCGCCGTAGATAGCAACGAGAAGGCGAAAACGAAGAGTGCGTGGGCCGCTAGGAAGACGAAGAGCAGCCGGAGTGCCGGCCTTCACTCTATAAAAGATTTCGTTCCAGCGCATTTTATAGAGCAGATAATCGGAGACCAAGTTGTGCCCCAGGATTGCGAAGCAAAGGGGGAGAATAAGGGTGAGGGTAAGAGTTCCTACTAGTTTAGCGTAGGACCGTAGGATCTTGAAGGCTTCTGCAGTGATTCCCATGATGCCGAGGAACTGGTGATCCTCTGGTTCTCTGTCCATTGCTTTGCTCTGAAAATCGATACCAGAAACACTTTGTTGTTTTTCTACCAAATTTGGCGTACCTGCTCCTGCTGAATTACTAGTATTGCCCACCGGTCTGTAGCTGTGTCTATAGATGAGATAATTTAATGTCGTGAGAAGGTATTGGTCAAGCCGGGAATGTGGACGGAAATGGCTTCCATCTGATGTGGTGTGCTTGACTATGGACACCCTGCTTGACTATAAAGTCTTTGATTTTAAGGGCAGCGCTGTCACCTGAAGAGAACGAGATAAGGAGACTGCCGGCACTGATTTTGTTGATCGTGTCGCCACGCCATTGTGCCATAAAAGATTAAAGATTACCACGTCATAAATATTTCAATTACTTGTGGTAATCTTTAATGGCACAAAAGAATGAAAAATCTAAAACCTCTATTTTAAAATAGACCACTCTATAATCATAAATATTAAATTAATAATTAATTTATTATTATTTTTTATCTTATTAATTAAATATTAGTCATGGTTCTTAAAAATGTAAAAATATATAGAAGAAATATAATGTTTGGGAAGATCATCGGGCTACTTACTCTAATGCAAAACATTGTTAATGGTTTGTATGAGTGGAGAAAAATAATATTTCGGAAATGAAAAGCATTATTAATGGTTTTTATGAGTGGAGAAAAATTACGTGTGGATAAGAATATGTAGATGACAAATATTTAAAGCCACTTAAATAAGTTAGAAAGAGATATACAAATATATGAAGAGGACTTCACCTGTTTGATTTTAACTACTGGTGAGCAAAATTAGGTTGCTATTAGAATTGAAGAAGTTATTTTTGTTATTCAAAAATATGTCATTGTCAATTCCTTTGGTACACTCCAGTGTTGGAGCAAGAGGAATGAGAAGACATCATTGTCAATTCCTATTCCTTTGGTACACTCCAGTGTTGGAGCAAGAGGAATGAGAAGAGGTCATTGTCAATTCCTTTGGTACACTCCAATGCTGGAGCAAGAGGAATGAGAATGAAAGGTGGAACTAGAGGAGAGTGATGCTCTTCCAAAGGTGAAAAGAGAAGAACTTTTAAAAAACAATCTAAAGTTTTGAACTTCTAAGTTCTAAGTTTTGTAAATATTGGAACCATGATAATATAAAAGTCCTTTTAGAAGAAAAAATGAAATTCAAGGGAAATAGATAGGAGTTATCTTCTGAAGTAGTCAATCTCGAATTCACCAACCAATTTCTACGTTGTACCTTTGAAATCCTAAGCACACCTTGTGTGATTTGATTCTTGGGCTTGCTAATAAAACTATCAATCCTTGGATGCTTCAAATCATTGTCCAAGTCCACATAATTTTCCATTTTGGGGTAAAAACAACACCAATGACATTGATTTTGGCCAAAACTTTGATAGATTAGAGGCACAATCCAAGGGCTTGCTAATAAAACTACCAATCCTTGGATGCTTCAAATCACAGTCCAAGTCCACATAATTTGTCATTTTGGGGGTAAAAGCAACACTAATGATATTGATTTTGGCCAAAGCTTTGATAGATTAGAGGCACAATCCAATCCATCATATTGATTAAAAGAAGGCTGCACAAAAACAACATTACTCCATGATTAATCTACAAGAATAAAATATTTCCTTCCACTCTAGCTGAAGATCCATCACATCTTTGGTTTGAGTAGTTCCTCAAAGCAAAAGATTTATATATTTATGATTATTCTATTATTAAACGAAATATATTATTCTAATATTTTTATAGATTTATTTTTTAAAACCCAATAAAATTTAATTTTATAATAAATTAATTTAGAAACCAATGAAAAATCAAAATATCTCAAGATTTAGAGATTAGATTTGCTTTTTTCCATTTATGATAAAATTTAGAAAACTATATATTAAATCTCACTTCCTAGCAAATTACATACCTGTTGCAGTGCCACATGTCAAAAATACTTATATATTAATAAATATATTAAAATTTTGTATAATAAATAAAAAAAATATTATAAATTAATTTTAAAACATTTAAATATAAAAAATATAAAATATTATTCTAATATTTTTATAAATCTATTTTTCAAAACCCCATAAAACTTAATTTTATAATAAATTAACTTAAAAACCAATAAAAAATCAAAATATCTCTAAAAATCAAAATATTTTAAAATTTAGAAAACTTTAAACTACAACCCATTTCTCAATTAATTCAATTTTTATTTAAAAAAAAAAATGCACATATTTTATTGATCAAAATAAAATATTATTATATTTGATCAATCAAATATTATATTATTTCTATACAAGTAATAAAAACCATTTATTAACCTATTAAATTATTATGAATTTTAGTAGTATATTATTTCTATACAACTAATAAAAACCATTTATTAACGTATTAAATTATTATGAATTTAAGGTCTACTAACGTATATTGTGTTGGAAAATTATCTATACAGTATAAATTTAAGTGAAGTAATTTATGTTCACTGGTTACCAATTTCGGCAGAATTGGCCAAAAAAATAAGTTAATTTTAATAAGGTACGGTATTAGAATATTGATTAATGCGTATTTTAATAGGGTATGGTATTAGAATATTGATCATGATGATGATTGTTATCGTATTAATGTTTATTTTAATAAGGTATGATATTAGAATATTAATGATAATGATGAGCGTCACTTTTTGTTAAGGTTAATGCGGTGTATTGATCTTGAGAGAGGAGAAAGGATTTAAGTGATTTTTCAAAATCTTATTTCTATGGTTAATGAGAAGGGGAAAAAGTGCTTCAAGATCGCTATAGGTGGGTTGGTTTAATAGGTCAAGATGATTGGAAATGTGGTAAATGGTAAGGAATTGAGAGCCAATGTAAGTAAGAATCAGGCAATCTAAAAGCAAATGCTTTTCATCTTACAAATCTCACAGATTCTATCATTCTAAATCTGACATATTTATCCATTATCAAACCGTGACTATATGATCCATTTATAATAATCCACCATAAAAAAAATTAAAAAAAATGTTTACTTAGCTGATTCCTATTTATATTATTATTAATAGAATTTAGATTTCATAATTATACGGTTTAAATGGCTTTAATATTATTTATGATTATATGGAATTGGTTTTAATATTATCTGGGTTTACATGAATATGGATATGTATAATGTTTAAGATATAAAATTTTGGATATGTAGATATCATTTAAAGTTTATTTTTGAAATTTCAGAATTTCATTTTTTTTAAATTGAAGTTTTAGTTTTCTGATTTTGTTATTTTTACTAATAGATTTTATTTTTTCATTTTAATCTAGTCTATATTAATAAATTTAATACATTTTGTTTTTCAATTTATTAATACATTTTGTTTTTCATCATTGAAAAAATAATATGTTTAATAAATTTAAGAAATATATTACATAATTTGTCCAGTATTAAATTTTAGAGAGTCTAATTTTGATATTCTATCCAGATTTTGATACTAGTTGTTCCCAAAAAACAAACTGTAATGGTTACACTGCTCCTTTTAGAATTTTGTACTTCCAAATTTTCGTAGACTTCATTCGAATCATCTCCAGTTAGCATTGTTCAGTTGGAAAGTGAAAAAGACCCTTGTTGGATAGTATATTTTTCTCAAATTTTGTTTGAAATTTAAAAATGCTTAATACTTTTTATCATTCAATTCAACTGAAGAAATCTTCAAACTCTCCTGCAAATTCGCGTACAAAACCATGCTAACAATTAATATATGAATGTGGTTTGAGTTTTCTGGAGAAAAAATGATACGTAGTACACGTGAAGATAAATAAATTGGATGTTCCAAAATGACGAACCATAGGTTCGAAAACGAATGTCCTTCTTAAAGAATTTTAAACAAACCTAATACTGAATTTTCTTTTATCCAGGGTACATAAGGAAATGAACACTAAGTCATCTTGCAGTAGAAATTCGAAGTTCCAACTTAAAGAAATTTAAACAAAGCTAATGCTGAATTTTCTTTTTACAGAGATGCAGGAAAGAAATGAACACTAGAGTCATGTTGCAGTGGAAATTCAACAGAGTTTTAGATACTAAAACCTCAAGACCTAATGGTTATAATGGAAGACGATGCATATGAATCTAGCTAGGTTCCACCTCAATTATATAGCATAGCATTATCTGGGTTCCAACTCAGTGATGGAAGCATCGGCGTTGGATGGAGGAGCCATTATGTAGATTAATACTTTGCCCCATCCGAATAGTGGAGCACCAAACTCTTCCATTGAACTTGCTATAATTCCTTAGGATAGGCTTACGCCATGGGGAACCTACAGGTCGGCCAGAACATGCCATTACTGGTGCTCCCCAAAATTATGTCAATAGTCTTTCTGGTGCTCCCAAATATTCGTCTATTACTACCGCTCACCGATATGCTGTCTAGCTGTCTATTCGGGTTGTTGGAATATTTAAAATTCCAGAACAACAATGGAGAATAAAATTCCCCCTCTTCAACACAGAGAAAATATAAAAAAATTTCTTCACTGGAAACAGAGTTTTCACTGTAATAACTATTTCATTAAACTTCAAAAACTTAGTTACAAAATACACAGAAACTTTGACTGTTTCAAAACACAGTTCAATACAAAACTCACACTCTAAAATTTCACTCTATCTGTGCATTTACAACACATGCTGTGTATTGAGAAAATACTCTGTCTCTCAAAAAAAAATCAATGCACTGTTGTGCAATTCAAAATTTTTACTTCTGCTGTGTAAAAATTTGAAACTTACAATACTTACTTTGCACACAGGCCTTTTCCTTTTTTTTATATATGCGTCAGCACTCTTTCAACATATAAAAATAAAACTTATTTAAAAAAAAAAAACTCAAAACAGAATTCCGCCTATACCATATGATGTATATATATGGTGTGATGTTAAATAAAACATAAACTAGTTTAAAAAATCCTTTGGGCTCCACCATTTTAAAACTCACGCACATGTTATATAACATATGTTGAAACATATGTTAATCAATTTTTTTAACACAGCGTTTCATCGATCAACCAAAACTTTGCAAACGAACCCTTTGATGATTTTCCGCCGGACTTCAAACAGATAACACCAGCCTGCATAAAAATTTCGGGTGCCAAAAAAATTTGCTGACGTCATCAAAATTGTGACGCGAAATTTCTTTTAAATCCAGCTTATGACTTTTCCGCGTCTGATTTTGGGCAGCCGTACGGACGGCTGAGTGTGATGCGGAATTTCTATTAAATCCGCCTCAGTGAGATTTCAAATCCGGAAATTTTAGTTCTTGGACCACTATCCTTCAATTTTTTTAAACTCTGATCAAACAAAAATGGCAAGCGGCTCTTCTGCAACGTTTTTTTTATACTGCAATCTTGACTGATCACTGGAAATGGAAGGCGGCTGCCTATACATCAGCTGTAAGTAATTTCAACACTCCCCCTTACTTTCAGCTGCTGGTTTATCATTCATACCCATACATTTCTTCAAAAACTCAAAAACTCCTCTGCCCCAATGGCTTGGTCAGAATGTCTGCAAACTGCTCCTGAGTTCTGCAGTGTTCCAAAACAATTTCACCATTGTTTACCAATTCTCTGATGTAATGAAACTTTGTATCGATGTGTTTCATTCTTTTGTGAAACACAGAATTCTTCGATAATGCAATAGCTGAGCTATTGTCACAATAAATCACTGTTCTTTTTACATGCTCTTTGCACAAACTTCTTAACATCCTCCTCATCCAAATTGCTTGACACGCTACTGCTGTAGCTGCCACATATTTTGCCTCTGTTGTAGACAATGCTACAATGGGTTGTTTTTTAGAAGCTCATGAAATGGCTCCTGAACCCATGTGAAAAACATAACCGGAAGTACTCTTCCGATCATCTACACTTCTAGCCCAATCACTGTCAGTGTATCCAACTAAATCTGAATTTTCTGAAGCAGTATATAAAATACCAAACCTTTTAGTACCTTTAACATATCTCAGAATTCTGTTCGCTGCCTGCCAATGTGCATCCTTCGGCTTCTCCATGAATATGGAAATCAAACTAACAGCATGCATTATGTCGGGCCTAGTTGCAGTCAAATACATGAGGCTGCCAACTATGCTCTTATACAAGCTAGGATCAAAATCCTTGCTGCTGTCCTCTCTGCTGAGTTTTAATCCCATCACTGTAGGAGTGATCGCTGCCTTTCTCTCCTTCATATTAAATCTTTCCAGCACTTCATTAACATATTTTGCCTGTGAGATAAAAATCCCATTTTCATCTTGTTCTACTTCTATTCCTAAGAAGTATTTCAACAAACCAATATCAGTCATTTCAAATTCTTCTTTCATGACTGTTTTAAAATTTTCAATAAGGTAATTATCATTACCTGTGAAAATAACATCATCAACATATAAAACTACAATCAACATTTTTCCATCTTTTTCTTTGATGTAGAGGGTGGGTTCTCCCTCACACTTTTCAAATCCATTTTCCAGTAGATACGAATCTATCCTACTGTACCATGCTCTTAGTGCTTGCTTCAGCCCATAAAGAGCTTTCTTCAACTTGCACACTTTGTGCTCTTGGCCTTTCTTCTCATAGCCTAGAGTTTGTTCAATGTAAACCTCTTCCATTAACACTCCATTTAAGAATTCTAACTTCACGTCCATTTGGTAAACTTTCCACTTATTTTGTGCTGCTATGGACAACACTGCTCTCACGGTTTCCATTCTAGCAACCGGTGCGAAAGTTTCCTCATAATCTATCCCATGCTTTTGCTTATACCCTTTGACAACAAGCCTTGCCTTGTGTCTCTCTATTTTTCCTTCAGCATTACTCTTGGTCTTGTAGACCCATTTAACTCCAATGACGTCTTTACCTTTTGGGAGTTCAACCAAATCCCAAGTCTTGTTTCTTTCTATGGCATTAATCTCCTCATCCATAGCTTCTATCCATTTCTTATCCTTAATAGCTTCTTCGAAATGAACAGGATCATCAACATGACAATATAAAGTAAACAAAGAATTGATACCTTCATTTGCTGCTTCTTGTGCATAAATGTCATTCAAATTTCTGAACTTCTTACCTCTTTCACTAGGTGTACAAATGCTTGAAGAAGCACTTGAATTTCCTCCTTGTGGTGTGCTTGGAGAAGAACTCTCATTTATCCTCAAGGGTGTCTCTTGCTGCTCTTGTGTTGGTGCTGCTGTTTGGGGATGTATTTCAGCCAATTCATCATCATCTTCATCATGAGATAAACAGTGTTTAACATTCACTGTTTTCTCTATGCTTCCATCCCAAGCTTCCTCTTCAATGAACTGAACATCTCTGCTCACAATAAACTTCTTGGTGGATGGGTTGTATAACTTGTAGGCCTTGGATTCCTCACTGTATCCAATGAAAATACATTTCTCCCCCTTGCTATCCAACTTCTTCCTTAGCTGATCCGGTATGTGTTCATAAGCCACACATCCAAAAACCTTCATATGTGTGACACTTTGCTTTGTGCCACTCCATACCTCTTCCGGCACTTTGTTCATCACTGCTTTTGTAGGGCACCTATTCAAAATGTATGTTGCACAATGTACAGCTTCAGCCCAATAATCATTAGGCAAATGCTTTTCCTTTAACATACTCCTCACCATATCCATTATGGTTCTATTCTTCCTTTCGTCTACTCCATTTTGCTGCGGAGTATATCTAGTTGTAAACTGCTTTTGAATACCATTTTCTCTACAAAAACGTAGAAAATATTTAGAGATATACTCACCTCCTCTATCAGTCCTTAGGACTTTGATGTGCAGTCCACTTTGGTTTTCCACAAGTGCTTTGAAATTGCCGAATTTTTCAAACACTTCACTTTTATTTTTCAAAAAGTAAACCCAATTTTTTCTTGTAAAATCATCTATGAATGTTAACATGTAGTGGCTGCTGGCAAGCGATGGAGTTTGCATCGGTCCACACAAATCTGAGTGGACAATCTCTAAGGTTGTCTTTGCCCTTATGCTTTTCCCGGAAGGAAAAATTTCTCTGTGTTGTTTCCCCAAGATACAACCTTCACAAAGGCTTTCCGGTTTCTCTATCAATGGTAAACCTCTTACCATTCCTTTTCTGTTCAACAAATTAAGACCTCCAAAGTTGAGATGTCCAAATCTCAAGTGCCACAACCAATTTTCATCTTTTGGTTCGCTTTGGATATCCTCTTTTGCCACTGCTGCTATCTTTTCTTCATTCTTCAAATCTGCTCTCATTCTAAGAGGGAACATCCTGTTCCTTGTCATCTTCACTTCAGCAATACATTGTTTGCTGGGTGGTTTGTCCATGATGGTACAAACATCATCCTTAAAAAATACATTATACCCCTTTTGAACAAGCTGTCCAATACTTAAGAGGTTACACTTCATTCCTGGAACATAATACACATCTGTTATGGATTTCTTTGCACCTTTCCTTGTTAAAACATTTACATTTCCTTTTCCCATAACAGAAACTTTGCTATCAGTTCCTAGTGTGACTTGTGACTTCACACTCTCATCTAACATAGAAAACATTGCTAAGTTTCCTGTCATATGGTTACTGCAACCGGAGTCTAGAAACCATAAGTCTTCATTCTTTTCTTCAGCCATATTACAAGCCAAAAACAAATTATCTTGACTGATATTTTCTCTAGTGAAATTTGCACTAGTTCTATTTCCCATATCATGCTGCTTCTTTCTACATTCATTAGCATAATGACCATATTTTTTACAATAGTGACATTGGACATTGGACTTATCATACCTCTGTCCTTGAGCATTCTGCTGACCACTCTGCTAGCTGCTGCCTTGGCCTTGATGCTGATTTGGATTGCTGCCCCTTCCTTGAGCATTTACTGGACTGTTCCTTCCACCTCTGTTTTGGCTTCTGCCTCTTCCTCTTTTGTTTCCTCTGCCTTGCCCTCTTCCTCTTCCGAAAGACATCTGGGTCTTAAAGGCATGTTCCAGAGATGAGTTTTCACTCCTACCCAATCTCTCCTCATGAGTCATCAGTGATGCATGTAGCTCATCCACTGTGAACTTTGTGAGATCCTTAGTCTCCTCTATGGTGGTGAAAATCACATCGAATCTTGAGGGTAGACTCCTCAAGAGTTTTTCCACAATCCTCTTCTCTTCAAGAGTCTCTCCATGAGATCTTATTTGTGTGACCATTCCAATCACATGAGTGAAGAATGAGTCAATATTATCTAACTCTTTCATACAGAGAGTCTCAAAGTCTCTCCTCAGCAACTGAAGTTTTGCTGTCTTCACTTTTTCCATGCCTTGATAGGCTGTCTTGAGAGTTTCCCATGCTTCTCTGGATCTCTTGGCTACTGCTATCCTTGGAAACACACTCTCATGCACTACTTGATACAATAAAAAGAGAGCCTTGGAGTCTTTCTTCCTGTCAAACTAGGAGGTAACTCCTCAAATCAGAATGTGTATTGGCTGAAGAAAGCATATGTATTTATACATAGAGGTGAGGCTATTGGGATTAATCTCCCAATGACTCTTGGCCTTCCTTATTTCCTAATATTAAATAATATACAATATTAAATGTGCACACCCATCCCATAGGATTAGGTGTCAACATTCCCCCCTTTAATCCGAATGGATGTTGGTGAGTCCAAGCATCGATCTGAACTTTTCAAACTTTTCTCTTCCAAGTGCTTTGGTGAAGATGTCAACAGTTTGCTCATTTGTGGAACGATGATGTAGATGGATGGTTTTGGCCTGAACATGATGTCGAATTAGATGGTACTTTGTATTGATGTGCTTTGTTCGATCATGGAACTTTGGGTTCTTGGCCAACTTTATTGCAGAAGTGTTGTCGATCATGAGTGGAGTGGAATACATTTGTTTCATCTGCAAATCTTCCAAGATCTTCCGGAGCCACACAATTTCCTTTGTTGCTTCAGCTGCTGCCACATATTCTGCCTCAGTCGTGGAATCTGCTGGAACTGACTGTTTGCGTGATCTCCATGAGACAACTCCTGATCCAAGACTCATGGTGTAACTTGTAGTAGACACCCTTGTTTCTTTGTCGCCATCAAAGTCTGAATCAGAGTATCCGATCAAGCTGAAGTCGCCTACCTGTGTATATTTGAGTCCAAAGTCTTAAGTCCCCTTCAAGTACCTTAACACTCTTTTCGCAGCAGACCAATGTCCTTCACAAGGTTTTTGCATGAACCTTGAGAGGATTCCAACAGCAAATGAAATGTCAGGTCTGGTGGTGGTCAGGTAGATAAGACTTCCTACAAGCTGTCTATACTTAGTTGCATCTTCAAATTCCTTCCCTTCAATAGATGTGAGCTTCAAGTTTTGTTCCATTGGAGTGGTCAAGGGATTACAGTCATCCATGCCAAATTTGTTCAAGAGATCTCCAATGTACTTCTTTTGAGAAAGAAATATGAATTTAGGATGTTGAATTACTTCAATACCTAAATAGTAATGAACATGACCCAAATCAGTCATTTCAAAACCTTTCTTCAACTCTTTCTTCATGGATGCAATATAGCTCTCATTGTTTCCTGTTATCAAAAGATCATCTACATATACCACAAGATATACAACTGTTTTTCCAACTTTCTTAACAAATAAAGTTGCATCATCAAGATCAAAATGTTTGAAGTCAAGTTTCAGAAGATGCTCGGTCAATTTCTCATACCAGGCTCGTGGTGCTTGCTTGAGGCCATATAAGGATTTTACAAGTTTGCAAACTTTGTTTTCTTGACCCTTTACAACAAATCCTTCTGGCTAGGACATATAAACTTTCTCCTTTAGATCTCCATTCAAGAAGGTTGTTTTTACATCCATCTGATGGAATTTCCATCCATTCTGAGCTGCTAGGGCAAAGAGAGTCCGGATGGTGGTCCATTTTGCTGTGGGAGCAAAAGTTTCTTCATAATCGACTCCTTCTTTTTGTGCAAAACCTTTTGCCACAAGCCTGGCCTTGTGCTTGTCAAGTGAGCCATCTGCTTTTTACTTGTTCTTGTAGACCCACTTACAGCCAATTGGTTTCGTTCCCAAAGGCGGATCAACCAGCTTCCAAGTGCCCTTCTTTATCAAGGCATCATACTCCTTCTGCATCGCTTCTTTCCATTCATCATGAGAAGCGGCTTCTTTGAAGGAAGTTGGTTCATGATCTGTAGACAAACTCAATTCACAGTTATAAGCAATATCCATATCAACAGGAGAATCAGAATTATCTACATCACCTTCGATTTGTTGAGTGGAACTTCTATTTCCTATTTTTCCAACCTCATCAGGATGAACATTCTCCAGTGTCTTTGTCAGCCATTTGGGAGGACCTTTCTGAGATGGCCCAGGCTGGTCATTTGACTGAGTTGGGATTGATTCAAGATTCAATCTCCCAATTCTGTCAATCACATCATCCAATGTGTCATCCGTGGTTTTTTCTTCATGTGGGGGAGAGAGTGCTTCAGGACATGATTCCACAGTTTGATTCAATATCGGAATCCCCCCTTCAAGATGTGGAATCACATTATCAAATTCTTGGAAAGACTTTACATGTGTGAATCTATCCAGGCGATCAAGTTGCCGCTCAACAACCTTGTCACTCTTGGAAGATTCAAGAAATATGACATCTCTTGCTATCACAAACTTCTTATTTTCTTCATCATAGAGATGATATCCTTTGGAGGTATTGGAGTACCCCAAGAAGATACATTTGCGACTTCTAGCACCAAGTTTGTTCCTTTGACCCTTGGGTATCAAGGCATAACAGGTGGACCCAAAGACCCTGAAATGCTTTACCGAAGGAATGTGACCATGCCACATTTCAAAATGAGTTTTGTTTCTAATTGAACTTGAAGGACACCTATTCTTTATGTAAACAGCACATAGAACTGCATCAGCCCAAAACATCAATTTCACATTCTTGAAAAATCACTGGAGCGAACCATATTTAAAATAGTTCTGTTCATTCTTTCAGCTACACCGTTCTGTTGTGGATTATATGGCACAGTTGTTTGATGTTTGATTCCATGTTGACGAATATAATTTTCAAATTCGTTTGAAGTGTATTCTTTTCCATTATCAGTACGTAGAGAGCCAATATGTGTTTGTGCATCATTTTCAATCCATGCATGAAAATTCTTGAAAGTTTGAAAAGCATCAGACTTATTCTTCAATAAGTAAATCCAACACATTCTAGTGTAGTCATCAATAAATTTCATCATGTATTTATTTCCATTTGCAGAAGCAATAGGCATAGGGCCACATAAATCTGAATGAACAAGCTCAAGTTTTCTATGTGCTATGGAGTGTGAATCATGAAATGGCTGTTTGCTATGCTTTCCTAGAATACAAGCATCACATTCCTTAGGTTTTCTAGGAATTGTAGGTAGTCCATTAACACCATTTTTCTTCAACAAACGAAGGTTGTCATAGTTTAAGTGTCCAAATCTAGCATGCCATAAAAGACTTGATGGGAATGTACCTTCATCATGATGTGAATTGAATGCAAAGTTTTGAGCATGAGCAGATGAACCTTTCAGCTTCAAGAGTCTCTCTTCTTCTATTCCCTCCATGACAAGTGAGTGATCTGATGCTTTTCTGACCTTTGCCTTGCCATCAAACAAGAGAATTGAGTATCCTTGCTACCGGATTTTGATCAGGGACAACAAGTTTCTCTTCAACTCAAGGAGGTATAGAACCTCATGTAGGAAATGATCAGGAAGACCAGGCAATTTAAGCCTGACTGTGCCAAGCTCTGATGGCTTGAGTTTGGATTTATCTGTGAAATATACTGCTCCATCAACTTTGTCAGTGAATTCTTCAAAAAAATCTTTTCTAAATGTCATGTGACGTGTTGCTCCTGAATCTAGCAACCAATCATCTCTCCATGAAGTAAATGAAACATCAAATAGGTTTTCAGTTACTCCATTGTTACAATGTGCTAGAACAGAATGAGCTGATTCAGCTGGTTTACCTTTGTCTTTGTCATTATTTTTACCTTTGTCTTGATTTCTTTGCTGCTGAGCTTTAGATTGTCTGCCCCCCTTTTCTCTGAAGTTTCTTCTTCGTCTTCTGCCATCTCTTCCTCTGGATGAATCTGAAGCATGTCTCTTTTCTCTTTGTGCCAAATATACAGCTTCTTTAGAAGATGAAGGGACTGTCATCTTCTTTTGAGGGAGGAGAGAGAAAAAAAAAAACTTTGCTAGAGAATCTCTTTTGAAGGAGAGAAAACAAAAAAAATCTTTGCTGGAAAATATACTCAGTTTAAAAGGACAGAAACTCTTTTGCTAAAAGATACTGAATTTAAAAGGACAAAAAAACTCTTTGCATCAAATACTGATTCTGCACCAAAAAAAAATATATGTATTTTTTTTTTTTTTTTTTGGAGAAAAAAAAATTGTATGGGAGGCGATATGAAAGGGTGGTATTATGAAATGGAAGGGGCGTGGTATTAAAAGATGGGAGGGCGGTGTGGGGCGTGGTATTAAAAGATGGGAGAGAGGTATTATGAAATGGGCGTATGGGCAGTATGGGCAGAATGGTATTAAAAGGCGGAATTAAAGGATGGGAGTCTCGACTTGTATCAACAGACAGGGCATTATTGAAAACTTGAGCTTGGATGGCGTATTGAAAACTTGAGCGTATTCAATATGGATGGAGTATTAATATGGAGGAGCGTTGTTATATATATGTGTGGTTCTTTATAACGCATACAGTGTATTATATATGTGATGCAGGCAGCGTATATATTTTATGATGTAGACAGCGCTGATATTCTATGATGCAGACAGCGTATTAACAAGGGCGGTAGGGTGTTGATATGTGCAATCGGAGTGGTATTAATGGATTTGAACCAACGTATTATAAAATGGACAGCAGCAGGGCGAATATGGAGGGGCGGTATTTGTATGATGTAGTGACTTTTAAAACAGTGAAATAGGCGTATTAATGAATAGGCATATGAAAGCGTAGTTGACAGGCGTGGGAGATGTAGTTGACAAGCCACGGATGTGTTAGAGTCGACAAGCCACGGGAAATAAATGAGGAGGGGCGGACTGTATATACATATGACAACGTTTTATATATAACACCGCTCCCACTGCAAAACTCCCACTATGCGTAAAACGTTGGTGGAGGGGCGGAATAAAACTCTGGAACAGTTCGATCCATGCTCACCGCACATGTATTATGTTGAACAGTGACCGGGTATTAAATATATATATCAGAGAACTGTATTAGAAGTTGGAGGGGCGGAATAAAACGCTGACTGACTGTGATATGATGCGTTGTGTAGTGAATAGCGTGAGATGGGAAATGGGAAGCCGTGGGGAGCGCTCGTAGAGCTGGGCTATGTGATATATGTGGAGTGCAGTATCGACGTGTGGGAGGCGGTAGAAGGGAGTAGGATGAGGGCATTATTATAAATGGAGCGCTGTTATAAATGGGACAGAGCGCAGGTAGGGGAAATGGGTGAGAAGGCATTGGGAAAGAGGGAGGCCGAGAGGCCGTTACAAAAACTGGAATGGGATATTTGCAGGACTGCAGAGAGGGCTGCAATTTGCAGTGTTACAGGAATTGCAGGATTGCAGATTCTTCAGGAGCTGCAGGAGCTGCAAATGTCAGAGCTATGCAGAGAAAAAAAAAATGCAGAATAACAGTCTAGCAATAAATAGGAGCAGCAAAACTATTATTAAAAATTGACTGAGCAAAGGAGAGGGAGTTACACCACAGGCAGAAATTCCAATAGTGGGACTGGCTCTGATACCATGTCAAACCAGGAGGCAACTCCTCAAATCAGAATGTGTATTAGCTGAAAAATGCATATGTATGTATACATGGAGGTGAGGCTATTGGGATTCATCTCCCAATGACTCTTGGCCTTCCTTATTTCCTAATATTAAATAATATACAATATTAAATGTGCACACCCATCCCATAGGATTAGGTGTCAACACTTCCTATTGCTCTTCAGCGACTCTTTCTCTGCCTGAGTTAAATCTGCAAACTCTTCTTCATCTGCTGGCTCTTCAAAGCCATCCTCAACAAATTCCCATAAGTCTTGGGAGACAAATAGAGCTCTCATAGTTATTGACTAGTAGTCATAATTTTTCCCATTAAATTGTGGGAGGTGGATATTTCCCATACCCATACAAGTGCTGGCTCCAGCCATTCTACACTCTTAACTATGATTCAAAAACACTTGACTATGTATTTAAAATAACTCACTGTTCTGCAACAGTAACACAACAACTGTATAGAGAAATATCTTGAAGTCTTTTTGGCTGAGACTTCATTCTGCTGGAGAAGCTGCTGCAACAAAGAACTCCTTTCCTTCAGCTTATTTGATCTTCAAAGAGCTCGGACTAGCTCCGATACCATGTTGGAATATTTAAAATTCCAGAACAACAATGGAGAATAAAATTCCCTCTCTTCAACACAGAGAAAATATAAAAAAAAAATTCTTCACTGGAAACAGAGTTTTCACTGTAATAACTATTTCATTAAACTTCAAAAACTTGGTTACAAAATCTTCTCTGACTGAGGGAATACACAGAAACTTTGACTGCTTCAAAACACAGTTCAATACAAAACTCACACTCTAAAATTTCACTCTATCTGTGCATTTACAACACACTGGTGTGTATTGAGAAAATACTCTGTCTCTAAAAAATAAATCAATGCACTGCTGTGCAATTCAAAATTTTTACTTCTGCTGTGTAAAAATTTAAAACTTACAATACTTACCTTGCACACAGGCCTTTTCCTTTTTTTTATACATGCTTCAGCGCTTTTTCAACATATAAAAAAAAAACTAAATTAAAATAAAACTTATTTAAAAAAAAAAACTCAAAACATAATTCCGCCTATACCATATGATGTATATATATGGTGTGATGTTAAATAAAACATAAACTAGTTTAAAAAATCCTTTGGGCTCCACCATTTTAAAACTCACGCACATGTTATATAACATATTTTGAAACATATGTTAATCAATTTTTTTAACACAGTGTTTCATCGATCAACCAAAACTTTGCAAACGAACCCTTTGATGATTATCTGTCGGACTTCAAACAGATAACACCAGCCTGCATAAAAATTTCGGGTGCCAAAAAAATTTGCTGACGTCATCAAAATTGTGACGCGAAATTTCTTTTAAATCCAGCTTATGAATTTTCCGCGTCCAATTTTGGGCAACCCTACGAACGGCTGATTGTGATGCGGAATTTCTATTAAATCCACCTCAGTGAGATTTCAAATCCGGAAATTTTAGTTCTTGGACCACTATCCTTCAATTTTTTTAAACTCTGATCAAACAAAAATGGCAAGCGGCTCTTCTGCAACGTTTTTTTTATACTGCAATCTTGACTGATCACTGGAAATGGAAGGCGGCTGCCTATACATCAGCTGTAAGTAATTTCAACACTCCCCCTTACTTTCAGCTGCTGGTTTATCATTCATACCCATACATTTCTTCAAAAACTCAAAAACTCCTCTGCCCCAATGGCTTGGTCAGAATGTCTGCAAACTGCTCCTGAGTTCTGCAGTGTTCCAAAACAATTTCACCATTGTTTACCAATTCTCTGATGTAATGAAACTTTGTATCGATGTGTTTCATTCTTTTGTGAAACACAGAATTCTTCGATAATGCAATAGCTGAGCTATTGTCACAATAAATCACTGTTCTTTTTACATGCTCTTTGCACAAACTTCTTAACATCCTCCTCATCCAAATTGCTTGACACGCTACTGCTGTAGCTGCCACATATTTTGCCTCTGTTGTAGACAATGCTACAATGGGTTGTTTTTTAGAAGCTCATGAAATGGCTCCTGAACCCATGTGAAAAACATAACCGGAAGTACTCTTCCGATCATCTACACTTCTAGCCCAATCACTGTCAGTGTATCCAACTAAATCTGAATTTTCTGAAGCAGTATATAAAATACCAAACCTTTTAGTACCTTTAACATATCTCAGAATTCTGTTCGCTGCCTGCCAATGTGCATCCTTCGGCTTCTCCATGAATATGGAAATCAAACTAACAGCATGCATTATGTCGGGCCTAGTTGCAGTCAAATACATGAGGCTGCCAACTATGCTCTTATACAAGCTAGGATCAAAATCCTTGCTGCTGTCCTCTCTGCTGAGTTTTAATCCCATCACTGTGGGAGTGATCGCTGCTTTGCTCTCCTGCATATTAAATATTTCAAGCACTTCATTAACATATTTTTCCTGTGAGATAAAAATCCCATTTTCATCTTGTTCTACTTCTATTCCTAAGAAGTATCTCAACAAACCCATGTCAGTCATTTCAAATTCTTCTTTCATGACTGTTTTAAAATTTTCAATAAGGTAATCATCATTACCTGTGAAAATAACATCATCAACATATAAAACTACAATTAACATTTTTCCATCTTTTTCTTTGATGTAGAGGGTGGGTTCTCCCTCACACTTTTCAAATCCATTTTCCAGTAGATAGGAATCTATCCTACTGTACCACGCTCTTGGTGCTTGCTTCAACCCATAAAGAGCTTTCTTCAACTTGCACACTTTGTGCTCTTGGCCTTTCTTTTCATAGCCGAGAGGTTGTTCAATGTAAACCTCTTCCATTAACACTCCATTTAGGAATGTTGACTTCACGTCCATTTGGTAAAATTTCCACTTGTTTTGTGCTGCTATGGACAACACTGCTCTCACGGTTTCCATTCTAGCAACCGGTGCGAAAGTTTCCTCATAATCTATCCCATGCTTTTGCTTATACCCTTTGACGACAAGTCTTGCCTTGTGTCTCTCTATTTTGCCTTCTGCATTACTCTTGGTCTTGTAGACCCATTTAACTCCAATGACATCTTTACCTTTTGGGAGTTCAACCAAATCCCATGTCTTGTTTCTTTCTATGGCATTAATCTCCTCATCCATAGCTTCTATCCATTTCTTTTCCTAAATAGCTTCTTCGAAATGAACAGGGTCATCAACATGACAATATAAAGCAAACAAAGAATTGATACCTTCATTTGTTGCCTCTTGTGCATAAATGTCATTCAAATTTCTGAACTTCTTACCTCTTTCACTTGATGTACAAATGCTTGAAGAAGCACTTGAATTTCCTCCTTGTGGTGTGCTTGGAGAAGAACTCTCATTTCTCCTCAAGGGTGTCTCTTGTTGCTCTTGTGTTGGTGCTGCTGTTTGGGGATGTATTTCAGCCAATTCATCATCATCTTCATCATGAGATAAACAGTGTTTAACATTCACTGTTTTCTCTATGCTTCCATCCCAAGCTTCCTCCTCAATAAACTGAACATCTCTGCTCACAATAAAATTCTTGGTGGATGGGTTGTATAACCTGTAGGCCTTGGATTCCTCACTGTATCCAATGAAAATACATTTCTCCCCCTTGTTGTCCAACTTCTTCCTTAGCTGATCTGGTATGTGTGCATAAGCCACACATCCAAAAACCTTCATATGTGTGACACTTTGCTTTGTGCCACTCCATGCCTCTTCCGACACTTTTTTCATCACTGCTTTTGTAGGGCACCTATTCAAAATGTATGCTGCACAATGTACAGCTTCAGCCCAATAATCATTAGGCAAATGCTTTGCCTTTAACATACTCCTCACCATGTCCATTATGGTTTTATTCTTCCTTTCGGCTACTCCATTTTGCTGCGGAGTATATCTAGTTGTAAACTGCTTTTGAATACCATTTTCTCTACAAAAACGTAGAAAATCTTTAGAGATATACTCACCTCCTCTATCAGTCCTTAGAACTTTGATGTGCAGCCCACTTTGGTTTTCCACAAGTGCTTTGAAATTGCAGAATTTTTCAAACACTTCACTTTTATTTTTCAAAAAGTAAACCCAATTTTTTCTTGTAAAATCATCTATGAATGTTAACATGTAGTGGCTGTTGGCAAGCGATGGAGTTTGCATCGGTCCACACAAATCTGAGTGGACAATCTCTAAGGGTGCCTTTGCCTTTATGCTTTTCCCGGAAGGAAAACTTTCTCTGTGTTGTTTCCCCAAGATACAACCTTCACAAAGGCTGTCGAGTTTCTCTATCAATGGTAAACCTCTTACCATTCCTTTTCTGTTCAACAAATTAAGACCTCCAAAGTTGAGATGTCCAAATCTCAAGTGCCACAACCAATTTTCATCTTTTGGTTCGCTTTGGATATCCTCTTTTGCCACTGCTGCTATCTTTTCTTCATTCTTCAAACTGCTCTCATTCTAAGAGGGAACATCCTGTTCCTTGTCATCTTCACTTCAGCAATACATTGTTTTCTGGGTGGTTTGTCCATGATGGTACACACATCATCCTCAAAAATTACATTATACCCCTTTTGAACAATCTGTCCAATACTTAAGAGGTTACACTTCATTCTTGGAACATAATAGACATCTGCTATGGATTTCTTTGCACCTTTCCTTGTTAAAACATTTACATTTCCTTTTCCCATAACAGAAACTTTTCTATCAGTCCCTAGTGTGACTTGTGATTTCACACTCTCATCTAACATAGAAAACATTGCTAAGTTTCCTATCATATGGTTACTGCAACCGGAGTCTAGAAACCATAAGTCTTCATTCTTTTCTTCAGCCATATTACAAGCCAAAAACAAATTATCTTGGCTGATATTTTCTCTAGTGAAATTTGCACTAGTTCTATTTCCCATATCGTGCTGCTTCTTTCTACATTCATTAGCATAATGACCATATTTTTTACAATAGTGACATTGGACATTGGACTTATCATACCTCTGTCCTTGAGCATTCTGCTGACCACTCTGCTAGCTGCTGCCTTGGCCTTGATGCTGATTTGGATTGCTGTCCCTTCCTTGAGCATTTGCTGGACTGTTCCTTCCACCTCTGTTTTGGCTTCTGCCTCTTCCTCTTCCGAAAGACATCTGGGTCTTAAAGGCATGTTCCAGAGATGAGTTTTCACTCCTACCCAATCTCTGCTCATGAGTCATCAGTGATGCATGTAGCTCATCCACTGTGAACTTTGTGAGATCCTTAGTCTCCTCTATGGTGGTGACAATCACATCGAATCTTGAGGGTAGACTCCTCAAGAGTTTTTCCACAATCCTCTTCTCTTCAAGAGTCTCTCCATGAGATCTTATTTGTGTAACCATTCCAATCACATGAGTGAAGAATGAGTCAATAGTATCTGACTCTTTCATACAGAGAGTCTCAAAGTCTCTCCTCAGCAACTGAAGTTTTGTTATCTTCACTTTTTCCATGCCTTGATAGGCTGTCTTGAGAGTTTCCCATGCTTCTTTGGATCTCTTGGCTACTACTATCCTTGGAAACACACTCTCGTGCACTGCTTGATACAATAAGAAGAGAGCCTTGGAGTCTTTTTTCCTATTGCTCTTCAGCAACTCTTTCTCTGCCTGAGTTAAATCTGCAAACTCTTCTTCATCTGCTGGCTCTTCAAAGCCATCCTCAAAAAATTCCCATAAGTCTTGGGAGACAAATAGAGCTCTCATAGTTATTGACTAGTAGTCATCATTTTTCCCATTAAATTGTGGGAGGTGGATATTTCCCATACCCATACCAGTGCTGGCTCCAGCCATTCTGCACTCTTAAATATGATTCAAAAACACTTGACTATGTATTTAAAATAACTCACTATTCTGCAACAGTAACACAACAACTGTATAGAGAAATATCTTGAAGTCTTTTTGGCTGAGTCTTCACTCTGCTGGAGAAGCTGCTGCAACAAAGAACTCCTTTCCTTCAGCTGATTTGATCTTCAAAGAGCCTGGAATAGCTCCGATACCATGTTCGAATATTTAAAATTCCAGAACAACAATGAAGAATAAAATTCCCTCTCTTCAACACAGAGAAAATATAAAAAAAATTCTTCACTAGAAACAGAGTTTTCACTGTAATAACTATTTCATTAAACTTCAAAAACTTGGTTACAAAATCTACTCTGACTGAGGAAATACATAGAAACTTTGACTGCTTCAAAACACAGTTCAATACAAAACTCATACTCTAAAATTTCACTCTATCTGTGCATTTACAACACACTGCTGTGTATTGAGAAAATACTCTGTCTCTACAAAAAAAATCCATGCACTGCTGTGCAATTCAAAATTTTTACTTCTGCTGTGTAAAAATTTAAAACTTACAATACTTACCTTACACACAGGCCTTTTCCTTTTTTTTATATATGCTTCAGCACTTTTTCAACATATAAAAAAAAACTAAATTAAAATAAAACTTATTTAAAAAAAAAAACTCAAAACAGAATTCCGCCTATACCATATGATGTATATATATGGTGTGATGTTAAATAAAACATAAACTAGTTTAAAAAATCCTTTGGGCTCAACCATTTTAAAACTCACGCACATGTTATATAACATATGTTTCAACATATGTTAATCAATTTTTTTAACACAGCATTTCATCGATCAACCAAAACTTTGCAAACCAACCCTTTGATGATTATCCGCCTGACTTCAAACAGATAACACCATCCTGCATAAAAATTTCGGGTGCCAAAAAACTTTGTTGACGTCATCAAAATTGTGACGCGGAATTTCTTTTAAATCCAGCTTATGAATTTTCTGCATCCGATTTTGGGCAGCCGTACGGACGGCTGAGTGTGATGCAGAATTTCTATTAAATCCGCCTCAGTGAGATTTCAAATCCGGAAATTTTAGTTCTGGGACCACTGTCCTTTAATTTTTTTAAACTCTGATCAAACAAAAATGGCAAGCGACTCTTCTGCAACGTTTTTTTTATACTGCGATCTTGACTGATCGCTGGAAATGGAAGGCGAATGCCTATACATCAGCTGTAAGTAATTTCAACACGGGTTAAGCAATAGACTTACAGATATCATATGGTTAATCGGAAAAACGTATACGCAATGCCCATGATTCGTAAAAAAGTGGGAAAAACAACCGTGGTAAAGTTGAAAATTATTAATAAAAACAAGAAGTAAAAATAAACAACGCTGTCTATATCTGTTTTTGCAACCCTGTTGTACGAAAATATTTATATATAATTCAAAATAAAATAAAATATATAATATTCTCATAAATTTAATTTTTATTATTAAAAATATCTAATTAAATATTACTAAAAATACTTGGTCAAACTCATATAAAAACCTATAAATAAATTTTAGTAAAAATACTAGGTCAAAATAATATAAAAATAAAAAACTAAATAAAAATAAAAATAAAAATAACTCATTTCATTTACCTATAACCTTGAGGACTTATAGTATTGATCAACACATTCATACTTATTTAAATAGGGTATTAAATTAGTCTAAATTCATCTTAATTTTGATAATTTCTATTTACCAAATCATTACGGATCAATTACTTAATATACAAACATTTTTTAGAGTGAAAAAAATAGAATCTTACTCTCAACAAAATTAAATTCAAAATCAAAGTCAAAATCAATCTAAAATAGTATATATATATGTGTGCTGATATGCTTTTTTAAATTTATTTTTATTTAAATTAAAATAATAATAGAAACTGTATTGAAATTAAAAAGAAATATTTAAATTGTATTCAAATGAGTATGTAAGAAAGTTTTGTAAATTAAAGTATATCTATCTATATATATATATATATGAATATTTTATAAATAATGATAAATTTAGTTTTAAATTAAAACTATAGTTATATAAAATTTATATTTGATTTAAAATAATTATAAATAAAACAAGAGTATTTTAGAATTTTTTTGTAATATATATATATATATATATATATATATATATATATATATATTGGTATAGTTTAATTTGTAGATGAAATAGTTTTTATTATTATAGGAATTCACTAAAATCTAGTAATACAATTTCAAGATTTTTTGTTATTTAAAATATATTTCTGAATTTATACTCTGGAAAATTTTTGAACACTAGAATTATGCAAATTAAACAATTTAAATTCAATCTTTATAAAATTTATCTAATTTTAATTAAAATTAACAAAAAAATAAATTATAAAAAAACAATTATATATATATATATATATATATATATATATATATATATAATTGTGTTTAGATAAATATTTAACTATTTAATTATTTAAATTAATATAATAATAATTATTATATTTAAATAAACAATACTTAAATTATATTTAAATTAAAATAAATATAAATAAAATATCAGCACACAAACGAAGTTATACATTAAATCGAAACCTAAACAATAAAAAATTAGTGTTTACGTTTGTTTTTATATGTTCGTCTTTTTATATATGGATTAAGATGAATTTGACTTTAAAATCAATAAATATGAATATTTTTTAAGCGAGGATAAATTAGAATTATCTTTGTATTAAAATGAATATAAAAATTATATTCGAATTAAAATAATTGTAAATAAAATATGATAATAATAAAAAGTTCTGTGAAATAAATTTAAATAATAAAGATATTTTGAGATTTTACATGATTAATTATTTATATTCTAAACTGTTAATTTAATGGCGATGGAAAAAAAAATAAAGAATAAGAAGAACATATATTTTATACTTACATTAAGCTCACACATAAAGAGGGGAAGTTAGATTTGATATTTTTATAAGGGAAAGTTAGATTTGAGATTTTTAATAGTAATGATTATATAACTTTTAAATGGTGAGAATGTTGATTTCAAAATTTATATTTTAATGATGAAATAAATTAATTAAATTTAAAAATATAGTATATAATTATCGTTGGATAAAAAGAATAGTACTAGCAGTTGCCTCAGAAGGTGCAAAGAGAGGCCGATAGGAGTATTGCTTTTGAATTATTAATTTGAAGTAATTGTAGTTTTTGACATGAAGGAAGTGAATGATATCCTTCATGATATGATATCAGTATGGCAGATATATAATAGTGAAGTTGTGATCGAAGTTCCTATTCTCAGCTTGAGTGGTACGTATCCACAAAGAGGTTCTTGTCATTT
Source organism: Pinus albicaulis (assembly GCA_034641835.2). Taxonomy (NCBI): domain Eukaryota; kingdom Viridiplantae; phylum Streptophyta; class Pinopsida; order Pinales; family Pinaceae; genus Pinus; species Pinus albicaulis. Next base: position 292,346,078 of record CM076584.1, on the reverse strand, counting down.
CGTATTAGCAGAAGAAATCTTGTAGGGTGTTAGTGCTCAAGAAGTAGCAATTAGCTAATACCACTATTCATTTAAGAACTTGACAGCTGAATTGACAGGTAAATCAATTTAGCTAAATTATGATAAATTTTCTTACTATAAGAAAAAAAAACTTTTTTCAATTTACAATATAATTTTAAATAACAAAAACCAAAAAATTATAATAATAACAACCTCATTATGAGGATGCGCCATGCACAAGGATGATGGAACCACGAGGGATGCATGGAGCTACTTGCATGCCATCCAATGTATTAATGCACTTCTAACAATTTACAAATTCCAAGATTTTCTACACCATGTCACTGTTAATTGTTAAAGGAAGGTTTTCAATCATAAAATATCTCTGAAAAAATTAAAAGCAGCAGAAAACCATGGAGAAACAATCAAGAATATACAATGTGGGGTAGCTGAAAAGGGACTTGGTGTTGCAAGTTTCTATTTCTGTCAAACAAAGAAGGTTTTCCATCATACAATTGTTGAAAAACTTTATGAAGAAAAGTGGCTCCTGTTATCCAAGGCACAAATGGATCAATGGTCCCATCTTTGTAAACATACTGCCCTCCATCTTCATACAATCTCCTGAATTGCTCCAGGGGCCTGTTCCTCAAAGGATGAAGAAGCACCCCCTGCATGAAAAACATGAGAAAACAAAAAACCAAAGATATCCAGCTCAGAAAACAAATACCCAAATTAGAAAACAGAAGTAGAAACCCAAAGACAGGCCAATCTCAATACAAGAAACTGTATTAAAAAGAAAACATACATACCTGACATGGAAATGATCAGCAATGTCCCCAGAGCCAAGATGGAGGGCAACAACATCACAGAAGGCCCTGTAGAGCTGTAGCTGAGGAAATATTGTACAATTTTGCTTAATAATTAAAAGAATAGAGCTGCAGGTGAGGAAATAGAGCTGTCGCTGAGGAAATATTACATAATTTACTTAATAATTAAAAGAATAGAGTTGTAGCTCATGAAATATTGCACAATTTACAGTTCAATCTAGAAACAAAGTTGTACAGGTATACGAAGAGCTTATAATTTGTAGTGCTAATATCCATTTTGCCACAATCTTGATCTGAAGATCTCAGTTCTCCAAATCTCATTTCTCAACACCACAACATCATTTTTCTCTTTGATTCAGTTTCACTCAGTATAATTTCTTTCCCATTTTGGACAACATAAGCACAATTTACTATCAATGTCTTGGGATTAGTAATACTGCCCAACATTTTCCCATAACAAGAACAAACATCTCATTCTCGCAGTCAGTTCCACCTGCTGCTAACTTCGGTAATTTTGAAATGTATCACGGAATGTCATTAAGGGTATTCTTGGGTTTCAATGACCATATACAGAATTACAACAACATTAACTATATGAGGGAACTTATTTATCTGAGTAATGACAATATGGAATATGCGAGGGAACTAAATCGGGGGAAGGTTGATTTGCATAACGTGAACGTGGCCTGTGAGAAGAAAAAATTGGAAAAGAAGCTGCAAGAAAGGGAAGAGTACCTACAAAAAGCGGTAGATGCCTTGAGAAAAGTAACTGAAGAAAAGAAAAAGGCAGAGGAGAAAAATGCTGAATTATCAAAAGCAATTGTAGAAAGGGGTTGGGCTTTCAAACAGGTGAAACTGGAGAAGAACTTGGGAATAAAACAGAGAGAAAATATTATTTTTTCTTTGCGGGGAACTGTCCAAGTTCTGCAAGAAAAGTTAGGAAGCTTTGAGAAGAAAGAGAGAGAGAGAAAGAAATATTTGTCAAGATGGAAGCTGAGAAAGAAATGGCTCAAATTCGTTCAAATTTGACAATTGTTCCTGAACTGAAACAAGAAGAAAAATCTATGGTTGCAGCACAAAGGCTGAATAAAGAATCGAGGCAGCAATGGATAGTAAAACATCAGTTAAAAACTGATCAGTGTATGTTGGTAATTAGTCCAGAGGTTCAACAGTCGACAGTGGAACCTTAGCAACAAATCAGTAACAAGGGAAAAAGTTGTCATATGAGTGGAGATGAGAGCACAAGTGATAGAATTCATTTACTTGTTACAAGTGATGCTGAGGCTCTGCATTGTTCTATTTGTATGGAGGAGTGGACAACTGTAGGGGATCACCGTATATGGTGTGTGCAATAACGCCACTGACAAAGGCCATTCTACTTTTTGTTGTGTCAAAACTACTAGCAAATTTAAGCAATGTTTTCTTTGACATTGAAAGACAAACACTACTTTCAATCATTAAAATAATGTATACAACATAGGATCTTGATAATGAGTGAAATCAGTGCTTCTAATGCTTTTGGGAAATAAAATTACTGAAATGTTGGTATAAGCTGGTTATGTATAGAAGCCACAATTTGTCATAAAAACAAAGAGAGAGCTGCAGGAGGTATAAGCTTCCAACTTGTAAGAAATTTACATTTGTGTTCTTTATAATTTGATGTGTATCTCAAAAGAAATGAAAACAGAGATTTTCCACCTTTTTCATGTCTAGTTTATCAACCATTACAATTTTGAAACACCATAATTTCCAATAGAGCAGCCTAAATAATATTGTCCTTTTTAAGATTGAAAATAGCTTTCTATTATCAAAAAATCATTATGTTGCAATTTTTTTTTACACTGAAAGGAAGATTTGCTGCAAAGGAAGATTTGTTGCAAAGCAAGGCTCAGATTTTCTAGTCACACAGCCTATTGTGGTGAAGTTACGGTAGAGTTTCATACTTAGATTTGAAGGAATAAAAGCAGTTACCTGTATCTGTTGAGCCATTTTAGAATGACATGGTTTGATGAGTTCACTTGTTGATAAATCGCAGGTATATGTAAAGAGTTGGAAGAGATATCTTAGCTTGTAAAACTGTTGATGTATATGCCACATGACATATTTTTCAAGTTGAACAGAGCATCCTTCCATCACAAGGCTGAAATATTATGAAGATATACTTTGCTTGGTTCAAACCTGCGTACTCCAAATGTAAACACATCAAGCATCGGGGCAAAAAATCTATTGGCTAGGTATTTTGAAATCATGTATCCTTGTGTGCCGGTGGTGTGCTTTGTAAGAGAATTAATCCAAAGTTTAACCTAGCTTGATCTAACACTGAGCATTGGGTAGATTCCTGAATGGATAATCTCTAACCTGGAAAATTTTAAAAGTAAAGTTGAAAAACCTGGAAAAATAACCAATTTCTGGACTTCGAGAAAACTTTGTGATTGGCTTAATCATTAGTGCAATGATATGTTGCTAGAAATGATTAGTGCAGTCCTACAGTGGTTTTGAACATCAGAAAATGAGAGTTTCATAGCTTCCTTGGAGAGAGCCTATGCTTTTGTGCTAAGCTCTCTGAGCACATGGTTAAAAGATAGTTAACCAAAGGAGAGCATCCATATGCCAGTTGAATACTTCAGAAAATCAAGTACACCATATAGCACTACTATTGAAATAACTTTATTTCAAGCTATTTCCAAGCATTTAAGTCTCCTTACCAGCTTTCTTTGCTGCACGAAAGAGGACCTCTTCAACAAGTTGTTGGGCAGGATATCCATCCGGATAAGATGACATAAACCATTCCACATGGTTAACCAACTCTTCATTGGTAAAATATTGATAAAGACCATCTGATGAGAGTATCAAATAATGGTCTTCAGGGCCCATTCTATGGTGACGAAGAACAGGTGTGCAGGTGATGTATGGCACAGTGCCAACAAAATCAATTCTAAAGACCTCGAGAAGAGCATCATTCCATTTCGGCTGCAATCACAAGATAAGCATCCATCAGACCCAGAGCATGATGTGATCAATCTACTTCACTGGCTAAAGTTTAAACCAAATGGATGAATGTCTTAAATGCAGACCTATGAAACTGAAAGTCACATAATTTTACTTGTAAAATTTGAAATTATGAACAAAATAAGCAGTTTATACAAATTACGTGTGTTTACATGAAGGTCTTTAAAATCTTAATGGATGATATTATAGCTAATCTAACTTCCCAGGTAGCTGATATAGATCAAAACCAAAGTATAACGTAGATTGATCTAACACTGAGCATTGGGTAAATTCTTGAATGGATAATGTCTAACCTGCTTGAGGAAGCCTGCACCAAATGCACGTGTGACCTTCAGCGTCCCTTTGACACGGTCATTCATGATAGGCAGTACATCATCTGTATGCTCTGCCTTGATCCTCTGAACCTCCTGAAGAGACACCACTGAAACAAATCAATCCTAAAATGCATATAGTTTGACAGTAAGATGCCTCAAAATGCCAATTTGACAAGGTAAATACTTGGAATGATGAAACAAAGTAGAAAACAAAGAAGATCAATTAACACGAGTTTATGATGTTGAGTCCTGAGTTTGCAATAGGAAGTGGCTCCCGGCAGGTGCATAGCGTTCAGGTATTTGCAGCTCTAGCGCATAACATAGCTCCAACAATCTGCCCTCTTGCCCATTTGGATTGAACTCCCAAACTGACGCCTCCTCAATCCGCATTGAGACTGAACTTCTGTTGGCAGGAAACAGGACGCCAGATGAACCGATGACAACAGTTGCAGCCGCATTTTTCCCCTGCAGAATTGGCCCTTGGATTGACGGTGAAACCTGCTTGTCTCGCTCTGAGCCGCTAAGAATGATCTCTGCAAAATGGGAGCCCAAAACACAACGGCGTCACTCTCAGATCAATGATCAGCTGCTTGATCCACGAATCCCCACAACATAATCAATTTTCCATCAGATCTGCGACCTTTGGGTTTCGGTCTCGGGAATGGTACTTGAAACTGGCTTCCTGTATAACGATTCCGATTTGAACGATATCCCAATCTTAAAACTTTAGTTGTCTCACGACATTTACGTGCCCCGATCTGACCTCCACATGAGAATGTGGTAGCAGCATTGGAATTTGACGTGATTTTTTCCCAGCCGTAAGTCATTTTGAATGTATTTTACATTTAGAACTTTTAAATGAACGTTTGTTGTGATAGGTTTTGAAATGTACGGAACGTATTTTTATGGGTTATTTTTCCTGGAAAACGTTGTTGCTATCTTATTTTAAGCCTTTACAAGACACCCAACGTTTCATATGGGCGACTCACAATTTATCAGGGTTCGTTTGTAAGTTCGTTTGAGGTAAGGGTGTCACACTGTCTCACAGGTTTTTAGGTTAAGTCGTGATTTGAGATACTTTTCCAGATGACATTAAGTTTTTGACATGCTGCTGGATATATCAGTGTTCTGTGCAGCCTGTTTTCTGGTAGGCATTGTTTACCTGTTGAGATCTGTTTCGCACAGTTATGGAGCTTTTCAGATTTATATACATGTTCAATACTTATATCCTTGATAGTTGCACTGATAAGGCTGGAACTTGCGCAATCTAATAGGACACAAGCATAAAATCTAGACTAACCCTTTACTTGATAAGGTTCAAATGGTATGAAGCACGTATAATATACCAGCTGTAGCAACCTAGGCTATTGTACCAGAGCATATGGAGTTTGGTTATCAATATAGTATTTGCAAACATTTTGAGAGGAAAAAATCCAGAGTAAAACTTGTACATTGTTTATCAATAACCTAAGACACGGGATTTGAAGATGCAATGCTGGATATATGAGTGTTCTGTGCAGCCTGTTTTCTGCAGGATTCCCTGAAGCTATCTGTTGCTCCTTAACTACTTGCACATCGATGATAGGATTTTGTTGGGAGGTAGTTCAGTAGGCATTGTTTACCTGTTGAGATCTGTTTCGCACAGTTATGGAGCTTTTAAGAATTATATACATGTTCAATACTTATATCCTTCATAATTGCACTGATAAGGCTGGAACTTGCATAGTCTAATAGGACACAAGAATAAAATCTAGACTAACCCTTTACTTGATACGGTTGAAATGGTATGAAGCACGTATAATATACCAGCTGTAGCAACCTAGGCTACTGTACCAGAGCATATGGAGTTTGGTTATCAATATGGTATTTGCAAACATTTTGAGAGCAAAAATTCCAGAGTAAAACTTATACATTGTTTATCAATAACCTAAGACATCATCGAAGGCCTCCAAATCGTGTGAATTTTCCTCACTGATTCACTCCAAGTCTCTGCATGGTCGAGATTCTCCCACTGCCTGAGATATAGAAACGATTTCACCCAGATCAGGCTTTAGTTTCTTCGCCAAGATTGCCCGACTGTCCCCAACTTTCATCACATACACATCTTCTCCCTTCATCAACATTACAAGCACAGAAAATCTCATCAGAGCCAACTCTGGATTTTCCGCCACGACCTTATCAGCCATTTCCAAGTAGGTTGTCTTTGTTTTACTTAAGGCTCAATGCGCGGTGACGGGAACAAGAAAAACGTTCTGGCGAAGAGGCGAACTGTTCTCGGCTGTAGAAAAAGCTAGCAACAGTGGGTTGTTGAGCATGAACTTACACATTAGGCGGAGTGAATAACGGAAACAGAATAGTGAACAGAGTAGAATTAGTTCGAACCAGTGTTAAATGAGTAACAGGGTCATTTTTTAAACAAGTAACAGGTGTCCTATGGTGAATGAATATGTTGACGAAAAAAAATGGATCTCTTTCAAAAGAGAAGGCCTGTCGGCCTAATTATTAATAGAATATGCATATAATGAGTATAGATTTATTTTAATTTGGGATTTACCAAGCATTTAGAGGGATCAAATTTTTTTTTTTCACAAGTAGTTCGTATATAAGAGTTTTGCTTTTTCTTTGGCTCTTGGTTAATCAAAAGATGTATCTAGGCTGGTTTAATTTCTCCTTTTAAATAGGTCATATTACACATGAATACCATGGGTCAATACTACCGGTTCTCAATACCACTAGTCATTTTTGTTTTTATTTTTATTTAATTTTTACAATTTTTTTTAATTTAATTTTGACCAAGTTATAATGTTTACATTACATTATATTCGTACTTTTATTTAATTTAATTTTGACCGAGTTATAATGTTTACATTATATTTAATTTAATTTTTTAATTTTAATTTAATTTTATATAATTTGATTTAGCCAAAATATTAAATATCAAATTACGTCTCTCTCATATTGGGTTGAAAAACTTCTGAACCCAATTAAAATTCAATAAATATTATACTTTAAATTAAAAATAATATTTGAATTTAAACTTCAGTGATAATATCAGGAAAATAAAAAAACAACTTTCCTAAAAATACTTAAATTGTATTTAAATTAAAATAAATATAAAAAAAAACTTAAATTGTATTTAAATTAAAATAAATATAGAAAAATTATGAGCACAAAATTATATTGTAAATTGAATCTAAATGATAAAAAATAAGTTTTTATATATTTGTATTTTTATGTATAGATTAAGATGGATTTGACTTTCCGATCAATAAATATGAATATTTTTTAAATGATGATAAATTTAGCTTGAAAATTAAAATTATATTTATATTAACATAATATAAAAATTATATTTGAATTAGGATAAATACAAATAAAACAAAACATGAGTGTCTCAAAAAGATTTGTAAATTAAATTTAAATAATAATTTTTTTTGATGTTTTAGATGATCCATTTTTTTTAATGTAGGATTAAGTTAGTTCTGGCATTTTTATTTATTTATGATAAATTTAGTTTTAAATTGTTTTTTTAAATTTGGTAGTATTTTTTATTTTTTTCACAACATTTTATCGGGGAAGGGAATTTAACTAAAACCCCACTGACTTAGTTCCAAATTGTTAATTTAATGGATGAAAGAAAAATTAAGAAATAAAACACATTACATATATATATTTTATACTTACATTAAGAGGGGAAGTTAGATTTGATAATTTTAACAAAATGACTAAATAACTTTTAAATGGTGAAAAGGTTAATTTCAAAATTAATATTTTAATGATGAAATAAAGAAATTAAATGAAAATATGCCTTAGTCTAAAAAAGCAACAGAATAGCCCAGAATTCGGTAAAGATTTTGAAAAAATCCAGCAAAAAATGATCAGAATCTTGTTTAGAGTTGTTAAACTTCACTATTTTGGGTGCCCTAAGGGTTTTTGATAGTGCTGAATCTATTTGCACTATCAAAAATGCAATTCAAACACTCCAACAACTTGAATTTTTGAATTTTTTTTTACCATATTCTGGCAAAAAGCCGCTGTCCAGACTATTTCATATGCTGAGTAGACAACTTCGAAAAATATAGTACATAATTATAGTTGAATAAAAAGAATAGTATCATTAATGAAATTTATTTATAAGCAACTTACCTCTATTAAGCACCCATAGAGATAAAATCTCTTTTCATTCTTAAAAAAAAGTTTTGCATATCAAAAATTTTGATCCTTGTGGCTCCGTTTGCGTTGACTTAAAGACATCACCTATTTTATACAGTTTATTATCATTATTACCAAGCTACTTAATGCACCACCGCCACCCTATGTCACATGACCATAAATATTTTCCCTCGAGTTAATCCATATTTAGGAGTCAAACACCTTGCATCGGTACTGGCGTCCAATCTACACTAAAAATTAGCTGGAACTCAATGAACGAAGAGGTTTTCAGTTTGATTATTTTAATATCAAAATAAAGTGAAATTGACAAGATGCTTTAAAATGTTGGCAATAGACATTCATTTGAACTCAACTACAAAGTGGTTTCGAGCTAAGTCTATAGAAAAATAGTTCTGAATTAATCAGAACTATTACCAAAGAGGCATGCCTCGGTAATGGAGGTTCCATCAAACTGGAGTCGACACGGTTTGTTTGAAAGTCATCAAAATAATATTTGTCATAAACCAAGAATAGCATCGATAACATGCTTGAAGAGAACTCTTACATGTAAAATATCTCAAAATTAAATTATTCTATTTAGGAGGGAATTAGATCCTAGAAGCTTATGACCTCATTTTCAAAAACAAGCAAATGTTGGTCGGTCATTGTGGCTTTCCGACATTCACCAAACAATAATGAAGGAAATGAAGGAAATGGGGTTTTATGTGGATGTAGCTTTAATGGAACTGGACACGTTATATGGAAGAAGTGAACCAGGTTTCCAACATTGAATAACTGTCAATATATAGAAGACATTGCAGGATCAACTCTCAATATTATCCCTAGATAATTAAACACAGAGGCAGGTGGGTGGAGAGCTCTTACATCGTTTCGATTCCAATGGTGCATGACATGGCTCAAGGACTGTCTGGAAGGCAGTAGCAGTACTTCTCACCATCACTGATCCAAGAGTAATGATTCAAACTTCAATTGCATACCAGCTTTTTAGAACAAACTTGGGCAGACTCTTAACTTTAAAACGATCCATCAAAGTTTTCGCTAAATGGACTCCATCTTGTCAAGGAAATCAACCTAATTTTGTAAATTTCAAAAACAAATGTGATCTAGACTACTAAAGTGACATCCACATGAAAATTCTAGCAACAAAAGAGAGAAATGTGTTAGCTTTGAACGATTATTTAAAGATTTTCCTAATGACTTCCATTTCTTACCATACTCCCTGATGCGACCACGGAAAGGTACAACACGAGCTGCCTAGTCAACGATGCCCCAAAGTATTTAGACTAAGCAACAAATCCAAAATTGTCTTATAGCTCATGAATTAGAATACAATTCTGGACAAATTCGTGCTCTTACCTCATTGAAGTAAGACGACTCTACTAATTTGATTGATCAATGTACGATCCTTGAACTTCTTGGCCGTTCTCCTTGTTTTTTATGCGAAAAGTAAGTCGAGTTCAGAGTGTTGTATGACTATTGTATAAGTAAAATAAATTATACTAGAAATTGCATCAAGAGGCACAAAGGAACGCCTGAAGATGGAGCAGTACATATAAAAGAGAAGTGTCTTGGTATTCTCCATGGGGGACATAATGAATTAACAGAAGAGGTGGAGACACTGACATTGAAAGGGAAATTTTATGAAAATAATAACTTTGTGACAGATATGGAATATTGGCTTTTAAACTGCGAAACCTTTTTTTTTTTTTGGTCATCTCTAGCTAGGCAATATAAATTGTCTATGTAAATATGAATATGTCTTGAATTTGTGTCTATGTAAATATGAAAATGAATTTGGAATAAATAAAAAAATAAATAAATAATATGTGAATAAATAAATAAAATAAATAAATAGAAATAAAATAAAATAAAGATAAAATTACAAATAAAAATAAAATAGATAAATAAAATTTTTAATTTAAAAGTAAAAATAAAATAAATAAATAAATAGAAATAAAATAAAATAAAGATTTAAAAAATAAATTAAATTAAATTAAAATAGAATTAAATAAATTAATACGGTCACGAGTAATCATATAGTGAATCATGTTGTGCTACATGTAAGGGTACACGATGAATGTGAACTTACGAGGTGTAAAATGTGACATTGATTGATTAGATGGATTGTTACTTTGTAAACTAAGAAAAATAATTATTTGTGCTATTTTGAAGGATATACATTGAGTTTAGAGCGATTCATTGTAAGATTTTTTTTTATATTATGTTTGATGTTGTTTGCTCAACTTCAAGGAAAAATCAAGTTAGGTAATTTCATCTCCATGACTTTAATTTTATAACTTTGTGGTTATTCTCTTAAATCATTATGTCTTAATGATTCTCGAATAGCTACACCTTTATATGCACTAACAGGAAATGTTGATTTTATTTGGACAGATAAATGTGACAATGCTTCCAAGGATCTGAAAAAGCTTGTATCAACAACCCCAGTGCTGAGGGGCCCAAATTGGAATTTTCCATTCCAAATTTCATCTGATGCCTCAGACACAGCGATTGCAGCAGTGCTTGGGCAGGAAGAGGATAAAAAACCATATGCAATCTATTATATCAACAAAAATCTATCTCCTGCCAAACTAAACTATACTGTGACTGAGAAGGAATTTTAGCTGTAGTACATGCTGTAAATAAGTTTAGACATTATATAACTGGGTATTCTGTAGTTTTATATATCAATCACTCTGCCATTAAATTTTTAGCAAATAAACCTGTTACAAATGGAAGGGTGACAAGATGGTTGATTTTATTGCAAGAATTCGATATCACAATCAAAGATCGAATTGGAAAATAGAACCCTGTAGCTGATTTCCCGTCACGAATGCCAAAGCCAATAGATGCACCAGCAGTCAAAGACCACTTCCCAGATGAAAATTTGTTCATTGTTACTGTTAGAACCCCATGGTATGCTGATATAGAAAATTATTGGGCAATAGGTAAATTACCTAAACATCTAACCCTTAATGAACGAAAGCAGATAATACAGCGTAGTACCGGATTCTCTTGGATTGGGGGCTACCTATTTCATACAGGGTCGGATATGCAAATCAGGAGATGCGTCCAGGAGGACAAAGTATTTGATATTCTGAAAGCATGCCATGACGGGCCGTGTGGCGGACATTTTGCAGATCATAGAACTGCCCATAAGGTTTTACAGACAGGCTACTATTGGCCTACCATTTTTAAAGATGCTAAAAAATTTGTGCATGCCTGTGATAGCTGCCAAAGGGCGGGTCGCCCTAGATAGTCCGACGAAATGCCTTTGAACCCACAAATAGTAATTGAACCATTTGAACACTGGGCACTCGATTTTTTTGGCCCCATTAACCCCCCATCAAACCAAAGAACATACATCCTAGTTGCAACTGAGTATGTCACTAAATGGGTTAAAGCAGAGGCACTTTTGAAAGCTACAGAGGACTCTGTAATGCAATTCATTTTCCAAATCTTTGTGCGATATGGCCTCCCAAGGGACATAATCACAGATGGAGGACCGCAGTTTGTAGGTAATAAACTCGCTGAAACATTACAGAATTACCACTTTCAACACAAGATTACAACCCCATACCACCCATAGGCAAATGGCCAAGTAGAGAGCACGAATAAAGTGATCGAATCTATATTGACAAAAACAGTTGCCTCACACAGACGTGCTTGGGCCTACCGATTTCTAGAAGCCTTGTGGTCGTACCGAACAACATGGAGAAGTACTACAGGGTATTCACCATATCAATTGGTATTTGGAAAAGAGCCCATCTTTCCAATAGAGTTTAAAATTCAGACATTAAGAATAGCCCAGAAGGTGGGTCTAGATTTAAATGAAGTCTAGGCCAAAAGATTATAGCAAATCAACGAGTTAGATGAAATTAGGCTCTCTGCTCTTCAGCACATTGTGTTAATTCAACAACAGAGAGCAAAATGGCACGACGCCCTCATCAAAGAAAAAATCTTCCACAAAGGAGATTGGGCACTCCTATATGACTCTAGGTTTCAGGATTTTCCAGGGAAACTCCAGACACGATGGCTTGGACCTTACGAGATACAAAAAGTGCATGATAATTACACCATTACATTAAACACCATTCATGGATCTAGACATTCCTTCAAAGTAAATGGTCATCGAGTGCGACTTTACCATAAACTGCTTACTCGAGAATCCTTCTACCAACAATTACAGGAAGATTCTACCATGCAAATTCTTGCTGAAGGAGATAACTCCTCCTCGACACCCATTCATTAAATCATTTCTTTCCTTTGAAATTTGTACATAAAGATTGTTCATTTACTTTTCTTTTTTTTTTTTAATGGAATTCTGTTTCTTCAAAATATTTTTATTTCACTTATTGTGAGTTTTTGTTGTTCCTTTCTAAAGGAACAGCATTTTTGCTATTCCTTTCGAAAGGAATAGCAGCTTCGCAAGCAGTTGTGTTGTTCCTTTTGAAAGGAACAACAATTGTGCTATTTATTTTTGCTGTTTCGCAGATTTTTTTTGTTGTTCCTTTCGAAAGGAACAACAGTTTCACAGATTATTTTTGTTGTTCCTTTCGAAAGGAACAACAGTTTTTGCAGATTGTTTTTGTTGTTCCTTTCCAAAGGAATAGCATTTCCGCTGATTGTTTCTGCTATTCCTTTCCAAAGGAACAACACTTTTTGAGTGTATTATTTTTCTTGTTTTAGACCAGCATTTTGAGGATTTCTAATGACTCTTCTAAAGGAAAACATACTATTTATACAAGATCACACAAATTAAAGCTTATTGGAATCAGCAAATCAAAAGAAATTGTCATTTTTTTAAGAAATTTTTTTGTAATGATAAGAAAAAGGAAAAAGGACATAACCACTAATATTACTTTGCTATCTTACTATCACCAAAATTAATATGATCGATTATCTTTATCATGTTGGTTCTTCCCCAAATCTTTATAACTTTCTTTGATTTTTACTTATTGAGTAAGAATAAGGGCATATTCTTTTCTATTGAGATGTTTAGACTTCTTCCACCATCCCTACTCTTAAGGAGTGTTGAGCCATCCTTTATATATAAATAGGAAAGTGCTATATGAAAAAGAAGAAAAAATATTTATATATATCACTAACAATTTTATGATATGGCAGATGGAAGATAGGGGGTCTCATCAAGAGCCAACCTATCATGATCATAAGAAAGCAGTGAAGTGGCATTCCCATCATGGCCACCACACCAGGGATATGGTCCAATGGACAATTGAAAAAAACTAAAAAGTCCTTGGAACAGGAGGTCTCATCACGAGCCGGCCTGCCCACTTTTCACTTCTTTCCAGTGAATGGAAATGTGATTTATCTAGTTCCCAAGCCAGCACAATGGCCTCCATTATGACATCAAAGAGCACTTCCCTAGGCATAAATAAAGGACAATGGTTCCAAGGGTTAGCAAGCAACTTTGTCAAGGTTATGGACACCTGTGGGAAACAGAGCTTTGCTGATGGTATTGGAGTCAAATTTTTACAAATCAATAGTAATGTTAAACCCTTTTTCATATATCTCTATCTAAATATCAAATGAAAGTATCATTCTTAAACCCTTGATTTTGAACCTATTATACATGAAATTCATCATAAATTGATCACATTAGTTTGAGTGGGTAATAAGCGCATTAGTACTTGTGTTCACATCAGTTGTCCCTTTTCCTTATCTTTAAATCATTAACGTTTCTATATCTATTTACATTTTAATCAGACGCATCGATTTCAGTAATGCAATAATTTGATTGATTGTATCATAAGTATGCATGCTTTTTCCTGCTGTACAAGTATTGTGTAGTACTTTCCTCTCTTATTTGACGATCGAGGACGACCTATCATCCTCCGGGGGGGGCGGATGCCTCTTAATCACTGCATGCAGATCAAATCCCTATATTTTTTTTTACCTGCATGCGAATCAAATCCCTATATTCTAGGGAACAACAAAAACTTAACGATATTATTCCAATCTACCATGATGTGTTGTTCTATTACATTACTGTGTGTTTGTAAAGAAGTAACAGTGTGCAGATAAGATGGGAGGTCGACCAATTTGTAGCGAGCCACAAGTGCTAGTTGTTTCTGATGCTGCACGAGAAATTCTGGAAAAATTGGGATCGATTACATACCTCACAAGGCTACAACAACCTCATGAAACAGTAGCTATCAAATTTTTACAGAATTTGCAGGAAGGATACTCCATGGTTAGAGGAAGACAGATAGCAGTAACAGATGAAATAATTGCAGAGGTGTCTGGTCTACCAACACAAGGAACCGTATGGACTCATAAGAAGGTCAGGCTTGAAGAAGCCATGAACATTTTCCAGAAAGAAGAACAAACATTGGTTGTCAAAGGCAAAGGAGTTCAGCTGGCATCGTTGGGAGAACCATGGACGGAATTGGCAAAGGTAGTGCTGGCCTATATAACATGTGATGGAAGGAAAGACATGGTAAGACCTCTCCACCTTAATTTATTGGCGGTTATTAAAGCAAAAATGTACTGTAAACTTTCCTGCATTTTTAAATTCCTTACTGCATTATTATTCCCGTAGTATAAGAAAAGCTCGGCACACAGACATGGTGGTAAGCCACCATTGCTTAATCAGATTAATAGTAAGTCATAGTCTTTCCCAACAACAGACCAGTTGGGAAGAACTGATATTTTCGATTGATGGAGGATTAGCCTTACCTGCCCCAAAATGAAAGAGAATGGCTAGCTCGGCAGCAGAGCCATCAAAACATAGACAGTCCTCTCGTTCAAAAAGAAGTAAGGGAATGATAGAAGGCCTTCCAGGTAGCAGTAGCTAGCCCTTGGAATTTCCCAGCTCAGAGGATGAACAACCCCCACAATTGGAAGGAAGGAGTCCTCGTACTAATGAGGATGAAGAAGAAATGAGCCACCACACCAGCGGTGAGAAACAAAGCAGCACAGGAGAAGGAAATGATGAAGAAGAGGAAATTGAGGAAGGAGAAGAAAGTCCTCATATTAGTGTAGAGGGAGAAATTCGCTACTCTGATGAGAAAGAAGGTAGTTACCATACCTGTGAAGAGGACGAAGATAATTACACTAGTGAAATAGAAGGAGCAGAGCCTCCCGAAAACACCACTGCAAGTTCACCACAAAGCCCTTTGCAAGAAGACTAATTGGCCCAAATTTTGGCCAATATGAGTGAATATGTGCAGCCCCACAGCCCACTAGACCTTAATGTTGATATCAACCAATTGCAGGACAAATATGTTGCCAATAAAGAAACGGATGAGGGAATTCTAGATGAAATAGAAGGAGGAAACCCTAACGAAATAGCAGAATCAGTTGGGGTTACTTCCCTTGAGAAGTATGGACAAGAAGAGGTGAACACTGAAGCAGTGTTCCAAACTGAATATTCTAAGGGAACAACAGAGCCAATTGAGGGTATTACCCCTGTAGAATGCAGTCGGGAGCATATGAACACTGAAGAAGTGCTCCAAGAAGAAAATAGTGAAGCAAGCTCAACTAAAGGCACAACTACTGAAGAGCAAACCCCTGCTGAGCAATTAGGTTCAGAAAAAGGAACAGTCATTCCATCAAGGAAAAGGAAGAAAGTAACTGAAATTGAAAAACTTCGGAGGGAACGACTGAAGCTTCAAAGGCTAGTGGAACAACTTAGGCAGACCATTAGGGTTCTTAAAATGAAACAAATGCCCAAATGAACCCCAAAGAAAAGAATCATAGTCACCAAACGAGCCCCGAAAAAGAGGAAAGTGGCCACTAAAACAAAGCCCCAAGTTGTAGAGACTATGGCTGAGCCTAATCATGAAGATATGGAACAACAGTCAGCTTTTCCAGATGCAAATGTTCTAGATGGAGCAACCTCAAGTGAAAATGCACATGCCTATAGAAAAAACACTTTTAGTGATCCTACATTAGCCAGACTCCAAGAGGAGTTGGCATAGGCTCGACAGGAAAGGGAAAAAATTGAAGAAGACACTGTTCCTAGAAGAAAATACCAGGAGTTGCAGCAGCAGATGAAGATCATCCATTCAGCAGAGGCTGAAGCCTATGAGAAGTGTCTAAAGGCAGAGGAGAAGGTTGAAAAGGTAATGAATAAATTAAAAATAACCCAGAATCGAATGGATACTCTCTGCTCATTATACACATATGTTTTAGCTTGTAGATGCCCTGCCAAGAATTATGCTTTATTTTTATTAGAGAGATATTTACAGTTAAAAATTAAAGCAGTTAGGGCAGGAAATTCTATAGAGTTAAACACTATAGATGATTTTGTAACATGTTGCAAACTCTATGGGGTAAAGGTACAATGTCTCTTGTGTGAGTTCTATTTGCATAATCTCATATTGGAAAATGATATTGAGACAAATCCTAGCCATTTTGTGGGTGACATCCAATACCAAGCATTTATTTCATTTGCTGTTAATTAGTTAAAATGGCTCAAAGCCTATAATGTTTTTCAAAGGCAAGAAAATGAGTTAGACTTATGGGTTAGGAGTGAGCCAAAACACCCGTTACAATTATGGGCTAGGTAGAAGAATTTGATGACAAGAGAAGGTGTTATCCAAGCATTGGGGCCTATCCATAGAGCAATTGTCTTGAATGGGATAGAATATTTTCTATCTATTAGAAACCAGGCCTACATAGCAGCTGTTGGGTCTCAATCTAGTCTCCTAAACTGAGCTCATTTAATTGTCAACCAGGATTTGTAAACTGCTGAAGTGAAGTGTACTGTATGTACCTAGGTGATTGTTTCCTAATGCGTTGTGTGTAGTGTTTTGTGATGTTTTTGGTCTTTTGTGATGATTTATGATGTTTTTGGTCTTTTGGTGGTTTTATGTTTGCAGGAAAAATGCCTAGAAAGCTAGTGGAAATGAGCTGATGATTAAAAACAGAGTTAAACCTAATTGATGGATAACAAATGGCAAATGCAATTGGAAACATTGAAGCTGAATCTAAACTATGACTAAATAAAAGCAAAGCTTGATAATTACTTTCAAACAAATGATTCAAAACACAAACTAAACTTGAGAAATGATCACTAAGCATGCAAATCCTCTAACTAAACAGTGAAACAACTAACTTACAATGATGCAATATTTTGTCCTTGATTAGAGATTTGAAACATATTTAGAGGAAAATCATTGTTATCATCATAAGACTCTCTATTCTAGAGCTAGTTCCTATCTCTATTCTGCAATTTAATTGAATTTCACAAAACCTTTACTCAAGAGTTTATTGATTTCTTTCCAAAGTAGTCTTTTGAGGAAGAGCTCTGTTTATAAAATGATGAGGAAATTGCAGAGGTACTTCAGGCCTTAAAATGGTGTTGTCTTCTGTTCATATGGTTATAGATCAATTATGGATTTTAGAACAAGAAGAGGTTTGTGAATAATGAAGGCTGTCTTGTTAATCCTAACAACTGAAGTAATCTATTGTGCAATGAATAACAATTTGAATATGAAGTGCAAGTGCAATGGGTTAATCTAAGTATGAACTTAAGATGCCACTAATCTAGAACAATGCTAAACTATAAGTCATCATCAAACTTGAAACAAAGTAACTGAATATGAGTTAAGTGCAATTAAACTCCGGAGCATTCTAACTAAGCTACCATGCATTATTCTATGAAATTACACAATCTTTTTGTCCATCATTATTGATATTTTGGAAGAGTTAGAACAATTCTGACTGTGTAATTGGATGCAAATGCAAATATAAAGGACTGAAAGCAAATGAAAAACTAAGATATCATATACATATCCTACTCATCATTATGATGTCTTGGGCAAGCGTTTAAGAGCAAGAACAGAGATGATACTTAGTACAAACACACAACTAAATCATTCATTATCACGGTCATGTCTTGAACTTCTTAAGGATTTCTTGGAAGAGTTTCTTCTTGTGGAAGAGTGATTAGAACAAGTGTAACTGTGATAGTGAACAACAAAAACTACAACTAAATCCTACAGTACTATAGCTATTAATCATTCATCATTATAATATTTTGGAAGAGTGTCTTCTTGTGGAAGAGTTAGAATGAATATAACTACAGTAGCTAGTTAAAAAAAAACAACTATGAATTCAACTTCTAATCCTACAATACTATAGTCATTTTCCCATTCATCATTATAGTCTTTTGGAAGAGTGTCTTCTTGTGGGAGAGTTAGAACGAGTACGACTACAATAGCTAATTAAAACAACTATGAATTCAAATTCAAAATGTAAAGGCAGCTAGGAGACTTATCTAATTTACGCAAAATAAATCCGTGCAAGAGGCAGGGGCCCTCTACCACCTGACGGCATTCAACTCCAAATTAAATCACACTTCAAAACAACACGGTCTGCTCCATTAAAGATGAAATAGTTTGAACATAACACTCTGCGTCTTCAGGAATGTAGCACAGAGTTTAAACAAAATCTAGCATCAAATCTAACATAAAATCTCTCACTTAACTCTCGGTCTCCCAAGTGTTTATAAAGCAAATGCACATAACAATATTTGCAACAATTTAGGAACACTGTCTTTCCTTATTGGAATCACGTTAGGACTCTTTGAAGTGGCTGCGTGAAGAGGAAAAGACATTTGGACTGAGACAGTCCTAATAGAATTCTTCCTTCCTAAATGTGTTCCACATTCAAAACCATACCCAGAATTTGTTTCTTCCTCCATGATGAGCAATGAACCATGTAGACATGATGTGGATCATGCCCATATGCGGTTTTTCTCAAGAGGTCACCTGGAACATACTCAAACATGAAGGCAGCTGCAGAATCGCCGGTTAGCTACGGAATGTCTGCATTCTGCAGCTAGTTCCGGTCAAAATGCTTTACAATGGAAAAAATCACAAAATTTAACAAGTCAGTCATGTAAATCATTCTAGAAGTAATTTTAACTATATTCATTGATCAATTGGGTCTAGGATGACAATGGACAAAGGAAAATGAGGTAAAAATGAGGTGAAAGAAAGCACAATTTTGAGGCTCAACATACCCCCACTGCTGTCTCTTTGCATGTCCTCATGCAAATTATCCTATGAACTCAGAGGCTTCTGTAAGGACATCTAATCCTCTCCTTCTCCTTTGTCTGGAAGCTAGAGATCTTCTGGGTTTTCTGATAACAAGTTTGAACCTTAGGTTGGTGAGTGCCCTAATTAGCTTTTTGTTCCTTGTCTTCAACTTCTCATTGGTCTTCTCCACTTTGTCTATATGTAGGGATAAGGTTGAGTTCATATCAGTTTTGAGCTTGACTTGATCCTTGAGAATTTCATTCTCATTTTTGATATTTCTATTTAGTAATTCCAACTCATACCTATCTCTTCTTAATATATCTATTTCAGACAGTGGAAGACTAGGGGTTCTCTCCCTGCTTTCTGAAGCTCTCCTCTCCAAAGTTTCCACATAGTCATAAATTTCCTGTTGAGCAGGGTCAATTTCAGGGGTTCCTTCATAAAATTCCTCTTCATCATCTTCTTCCATGGATGTTTCCTCATCTTCTATATCAATCACCCTTGTTTGTTTGATTTGAGTTTTCTTTAGTTTTCCCTTTAATCTGTGGCTTCTCCTAGGCTGAGAAGATCCTTCTCCTTTCTCCATGGCAGATTTCTTGATTACCTTGCCTTCCTTAAGTTTCCTCTTGATTTGGGTCAACTTCTCTAAAATGATTTCCTCACTGCTCTCTTGGACTGGTTTGTCAATTTCAACTTTTGAGGACCTCCATTTCCTACTTCTTTTTGTAGGCTGTGGTTCAGGTGATGTTTCTTTTGCTTCTTCAAAATGATTTCTTATTAAGAAATCGTCCCATGTATCATTTGTTCTAGCTAGATGATGTTCAATCAAAATTTTGACCAAACCATGATGATATAGGGTTGTCTCTAAAAATTGAACTCTTCTTTGGACACAGGAAGCCATCTTCTTCAGACTTTGAAGCAAGAAATATGGTAGGTTTAAGTCTTCCCCCAGAAAATGCATCATTAGTCTAATGTGGTAGACATAAAATGTTCCATATCTACCCTCACATTAATAATTTTTTGTAAAAGAAGTAGTATGTTTCTCCATTTGTTTTTCAATGCCGAACTGGGAATTCCTTTCTTAAATACACTGATATCCATACCTGGTGATTTTAAAATTTGTTTCAAGGAGTCATTGTGGAATTCTCTATTTTTAAACCATCTCTCTCCAGTTCTGAGCAACCCTGTAGCTTCTGCAATGAAAACTTCAGTGACAGTCAATTTGACATCTCCCACTTCAACTTCGGTTCCTTGAAATGATCTTGCAAATGTTTTAGTGACTTCCTTGTGGAAGCCATTAAATTTTTCCAAAAATTGAAGCCATCCTATTTGTTGTAACATTTCTTTGCATTGAGGGTAGCCTTCTAAATATTTTGAACCCACAGGTTCAGTCCTTACAATAAAACCCATGATTGCTTCTTCTATTTTCAAATTAACACTCTTCTACCCACAAAAACAATGACTTTCTCTTTCGGATTGAAATGATTTTTAAGTTCTGAATGGAAGTGGCTTCAAACTTTGGAATGACATACCTTTGATTTATAGTGGCAATAGCTTCAAAACCTCGGGCTGATATGCCTCTATTGACGATGAAAACAGCTTCAAAACTTCGGCTGATATGCCTCTGTTGACAATTTGAACTTTAAACTGATATGTCTCTGTTTGGTAGTGACAACTGACTTCAAGTTCTTCACTGCAATACCTTTGGCTCTTGGTAGCAAATGGTTTCGATTTCAACACTGCAACACCTCTGTCTCTTGGTGACAAAAGACTTCAAACTCCACACTGCTACACTTCTGTGTTTATGCTCAAACTCTGCCCACAGTGATATTTTGTCTGCCCACGGAATCAAGTGGCTTCAAGTCCTCACGCTGCTATGCCTCCAAATTTACCCTTCTGCTCTACTCTAAGTTTACAATGCTCAATTCTATTCAAACTGATACCCTTTAGCTCTGCTCTCGGTGTTAGAAATATCTCTGTCTACGGAATGAAATGCCGGCTACAGAATGGTGTGATGGCAGTGGTCACGGAATGAAGTAGTGGAGTGAGGTGGAGGGAATGTATTAATGATTGAAGAGACGGTGGAGGATTTTACGACGGTAGAGGGAATCATCATTGAATGATTTGGTTAGGAGACGTGGAGAATTCAAATACCTCGGCCATTTTAACCGCTCATATGATATCGGATATGAAATTTGAAATGGAAAATTTTAATCCAAAGTCTGTGGAGGGTTTATAGGTATTGATCAATAAAAATAATTAAAACGACCTTTTCGAACAATCCATAACTAAAACTATGCTAAATTTTAATGAAATTCCATTATAATTTAAACCTGTTACCTCTGCCCTTTATTTGATTTTTGTAATCTTTGTCTTCTCTGCTCATCTTTGGAAGAGTCTTCATAATCTTCTTGATGCTTTTGATTCATGGATACACTGGGTCACTTTGTTGAAATTCTAATGTCTGCTGATTGATGCCTTCAGGGATTGTGGTTGCAGAAAGACTGTCTGGCTGCAGAAAGGTTGATCAGCTGCAGAATGTCCACTGAGCTGCAGAATGTTCCTGTAGAGCACTTTAATCATGAAAATGGAGTGTTTTTGGAATATGGGTGAAATGTTATATGTTATGAATGAATATGGATGATGGATTATGATATGTATGAAGTGGATGATGAAATGGAATGGATTCAGTTTATGAAATGGAGTGAAAGAACATAAGGACTGTACTGCAATTCATGACATGTTTTATTCACTTACAGCAAGACATCAAATTTTGTATTTTGACATGAAAATGAGATGGATGGAAGATGGAATGGGATGAATGAAATGTAGAATGGAGTGAAATATGAATGGTGGAATGAAATGGAGTATGGATGAATAAGTGAATGGAGTGAAATGAAATGAAATGAATCATAAGCACTATAGAAATGAACTTATGATTTTGTAACAGCTGCTTATAAAAACAAGAATGGGAAAAGTTAGAGTGTCAGAGAAACTCTGATTTTCACCCTATCTTTTCTGTATAAACATGCCAATCAGTGATTGGTTTTCATGTTTATACCTTTATTTATTTATTTATATTTATTTTTTAATTTTTTAATTTTTTTTTTAATTTTTTAATTTTTTTAATTTTTTAATTTTTTTATTTTTTTATTTTTTTTCAAAAAGAAATGCTTCAGAAAATTTAATCAAGTTGATGAAGAAGAGAGACTCTTCTTCATTAACTTCACATCATTACTTCCTTGGAAATTCTTGACAAACTCTTCTCTTGAGAGTGGCTTGTGGTATAGCTTCAGTATATGACCATTCACAAGAAAAGTGACCTCTTCTTCATCTATAGTTCTGATTTTTATTGCCCCATTATCAAAAATTTGAACAATTTCATATGGCCCAAGCCAATGTGTCTGAAATTTCCCTCGAAAATCCTTGAATTTTGAATCAAACAAGAGAGCCCAGTCTCCCTCTTTGAATTTCTTCTCCTTGATGTACTTGTCATGCCATCTAGCCCTTTGCTGTTGGACTAGACTTGTTTTCTGAACTGCATCTTGTCTGATCTCATCCAATTCATTAATTTGCTCTAGTCTATGCTTTTGTGCCTCCGTTAAATCAAGTCCTAGCTGAACTGCCATCTTGAAGGTTTGAATTTGGAACTCTATGGGAAACAAAACTTGCTTTCCATAAACAAGCTCATAAGGAGTATGGCCTGTTGTGTTTCTCCATGTAGTTCTATAGGCCCACAAGGCTTCAGGAAGCCTATCTACCCAATCTTTTCTATGTAGATGAACAATCTTTATTAGGATTCCTTCAATGACTTTATTGGTGGATTCCACTTGGCCATTTGCAGTAGATTTTCTATGCCTGATTTTGTACCTCTCCATCATTTGTTCCACTAGCCTTGATGTAAATTGAGCTCTTTGATCTGTAACAATTTCCCTTGGGACACCAAAACGAGTAAAAATATCCTCAAAAAGAAAAGTAACTACAGATGATTCATTAGCAACAAGTAATGGTTTAGCTTCTACCCACTTAGTAACATAATCGGTGCAAACTAATATATATTTCTTTTGTCTTGATGGAGGACTAATAGGTCCTACAAAATCCAAAGCCCATTTTTCAAAAGGTTCAATGTGTACCTGAGGTTGTAATGGCATCTCACATGAAGGAGAAGGTTTCCCTACTGTTTCTTATTTGTCACATACGGCAACCACTCTTTAACATCTTTCAGCTAAGGATGACAATAATACACTCCTGAATTAGGATCTTATAAACATCCTTTATCCCCGCAGTGTCATACAAGGTTCATCATGACATGCCTTGAGAATTTCAGGCATCTCATCTTCACGAACACACCTTCTAATGATCAAATCTGGACCTGTCTTGTACAACTCATTAGCGAACCATGAATATCTTGCACTATCATTAATGATTTTTCTTTTATCCCTTGCATTCATAATTGAAGGAAATTTTCCTGAAACTAAATAATTGGCAATATCAGCAAACCATGGAGTTTGAGTAGAGATTGCAAAAAGATATTCATCAGGAAATTGATCTTCAACCGGAGTGTCATCTTTGATATTTTGAATTCTAGACAGGAAATCAGCCACAGTGTTTTGTTTTCCAGGCCTATCTAGAATAATAATGTTGAATTCTTGCAATAATAACAACCATCTTATAACTCTGCCATTAGTAATTGATTTATTCATTAAATATCTAATTGCAGAATGATCAGTGTGAACAAAAGTTTCATAGCCTGTTATATAGTGTCTAAACTTGTTTATGGCATGAACAACAGCTAAAAACTCTTTTTCAGTTACAATATAGTTTAACTCTGCAGGAGTCAAATTTTTACTGATATAATATATGGCATAGGGAATCAAATCTTTCTGTCCCAATACTTCTCCTAGAGCTGTATCAGAAGCATCTGTCGAGATATGAAAAGGTAACTTCCAGTTAGGTCCCCTTAATATAGGTGCTTCAGAAATTTTGGTTTTCAGGGTTTCAAAAGCTAACTGGCAATCAGAAGTCCACTTAAATTCACAATATTTGGTAAGTAATTTGAAGAGTGAAGATGCTATTTTGGTGAAGTTTTCTATAAATCTTCGATAATACCCTGTAAATCCTAGAAAAATTCTAACATCTCTTTGACAACTTGGAATGGATAGGTTAGAAATAACTTCAACTTTCACCTCATCAACTTTAATCCCATCCCCTGAAATGTGGTGCCCTAAAACAATACCTTCAGTGAACATCATAAAACATTTTGCTGTTCTGATGAAAGTTTTCTTCTTAGTATCTTTAAGACTTTCAAGTTTTCCAAAATATTTCAAATGTCTATATTTTCTGAAATGTCATGCACACCTACGTTCATGTATTAGATCCGAAAAAATTCCTAATACTGCCCTTTGGAATGTTGCAGGTGCATTGCATAATCCAAATGGCAATACTCGGTAAGCATAGGTACCCCAGGGACAGGTGAATTTGGTTTTGTCTTGATCTTCAAGTGCTACTTGGATTTGATTGTAACCACTAAACCCATCTAGGAATGAAAAGTACTTTTTGCCAGCTAATGTATCTAATACTTGATCTATGAAAGGTAAGGAAAAATGGTCTTTAAGAGTAGCTTTATTCAGTTCTCGGTAGTCAACACACACCCTCCATTTTCCATTTTTCTTAGGCACAATCACCAAAGGAGAAACCCACTGACTATCTGAAATAGGATAAATGAAATTAACATTTAACAATTTTTGCAATTCTTCCTTGACAATTTCCCTAAGATTTGGATTCATCCGTCTTTGAGGCTGTCTGATTGGTTTGCAATTTGCCTCTATATAGATATGATGAGTACAAGTCTTGGGACTTATCCCCTTCATGTCAGTGTATTCCCATGCATATGCAGAAGAATGTCTCTGTAATACTTTGATTAACTCTTCTTGTTGAGATTTTTCTAGGTTCTTGTTTATATTCAAAGTTTTGCCTGGAAAAATTTCACTTGTAGAGCTGCTAAATTTGTCCATAGAATGAAGAGACATCTGCATAGATGACAAAATTTCAATATTGGATCCCTCCTGAAATGATTCATGTTTATGTTCTGGAGAAGATTCAAAGTTTTCTAGAGTATTCAGAATTTGATTATCTTCACTAATTTCTAAGATTGTGAAGAGTGGTTGTAAATATTCTTCATCCTCTATCCATTGAGTGTCATCTAGATCTGTAATTGTCCTAGCTGGAGGATATAAAGTGAATTTCTTTGTTGAACTACCATTAGAAATATACATATCACCGGACCTACAACTAATAAAAGCATCAGCTGTGGCCAACCAAGGTCTTCCTAATATAACAGGATGGCCTCCTAGATTATTCTTGGGAGTTAGGATCATGAAATCCACAGGGTATTCCCAAGAATCTAGGGACACTGGAATATCTTCTATTACCCCATCTGGTTTGATTACAGATCTATCTGCTAATTGTAACAGTGTGGGTGTAAAGAGAAGATTAGGAAGTTTCAGTTTGTCCATGATTTGTCTACTCATGATGTTTATTGTTGCTCCTAAATCAATGAGTGTGTTTTGAATTTCAATTCCGTTGATGTGAATTTTGACAACTGGATTTCCTGGGTCAAGATACTTTGGAATAGCAATCTTTCCCATCATAATGTCTGCTATTTGTCCTACCAGTTGAATTTTCTTGGTTTCTCTTATTCTCTTTCTTGTTGTCTTCATACTCAACTCCTTTATTGTTTTGGCTAAAATTGGGATTTCCTTGATGGCTTGCAATAATGGAATTTTAATGCAAACATTTCTCAATTCATCTAAGAAATCATAATTAGGCACCATTATTTGTTTTTCTACACCTCTATCAATTTGTAATATTTCCAGGAAGGGAGGTATAGAAGTAGATGTGGATGGTTGCTCTAATACAGGAGTTGGATTTATTGGATCTTTTTGTTTTAGTTTTTCAATGTTTTGGTCTTGAAAGGATGTGTCTTCCTCAAGACTTTTATTAACCCGTAGAGAGTCTTCGTCGGAATTATCTTGTTCTTGTATGATCACAGAAGGT
This sequence comes from Pinus albicaulis, assembly GCA_034641835.2. NCBI lineage: Eukaryota > Viridiplantae > Streptophyta > Pinopsida > Pinales > Pinaceae > Pinus > Pinus albicaulis. The sequence goes on along the minus strand of CM076584.1, from coordinate 292,319,690 downwards.
TTCCTCTTCTCAAGTATCCTTCTAGACCTAAGTTGAACATCACTAAGGTCTAGAGGAGTAATTAAATAAGTTGGAAATTGTTGTCCTTCTATCATATATGTATTCTGAGGATTCTTATTATTGGGGTTTGGTATGGGCTGAGCTGGTAATTGATTGGATTTTTGAGGGAATGGTAATTGAAGTGGTTGATTTTGATGAGGTTGGTTCAAATGATGTTGTTGAGAATTCTGTTGAAAATTTTGTTGAAGATTTTGAGGAAAATTTTGTTGAGAATTTTGAGGATAAAATTGTGGATATGGTGGATAGGATGGTGGATACTGATAATATGGAGAGTATCTTCCATAGGGACCTTGTGATCCTTGTGCCCAAGCTTGAGATTGATTTTGAAATTGGGACCAAGGTTGCTGCCAAGAATTCCAAGGTGGAGGTTGATTATACATTTGATCATGGAATCCTTGTGTCTGAGATCCCTACCAAGGTCTTCTAGATACAAAGTTAAGAGATTCTGTGGAGTCTGTAGGAGTTTATTCCTGAAAAACAGCCTTGAGACCAGGAAAAGAAGGACAATTCTTGGTCTCATGTTTTTCAGAACAAATGACACAGGTTTCTACAACTTTTACATCCAAAGGACACTCTCTCAAGGCATGTTCCTTTCTACATTTGGGACAAAAGATTGCCAAGGCATCAGATTCAGCCTTTTTCTTGTTTTGTATCTTGAGGGTGTCTATTTGTTCACTAAGACTCCCTAAGATGTTAGATTTAAAATCATCAAGAATGTGACCTATTTCTGATCTACTTATTTGTCAGGCAGTTGCCACCTGCAAGTAGGATCTCTTCAGGACCTTTGTGATTTGGGATTCCTCTTGAAAGGTTGATACATAACTCGGATATTTGGAGTAATGTGAGTTGTGATATATCCCCTTACCCATCATCATTTAGGATGTCAGCAATTCATCCCTAATTGTTTTCAACAAAGGAGCTTTTAAGGTGTCTTGATCTAGATTTTCCATTTTTTCGCTTTTGATGTTATAGTTAAACCTTTCCAACAAATCTTCTAAATTTTCATCTTCTTCTTGTAACATCTTGAACACTTCTTCCTTATGATTAACGGCATACAATAATCAAGTATCTCTCTAGAAATGCTTGTTTCATGTCTTCCATGTTCTAATGAGCTAAGTTGAGCTGTAAACCACTTCAATGCTGCTCCCTTCAAAGTTGAAGGAAATAATTTCAGTTTTTGAGCATCTTGCAAGTAGTCATAAGTCCTACACAGCACTTCAAATTCGAATAAGAAAGTTTCGGGATCTTTAGTTTTAAGTCCATAGAAGTTTGGAAGGACAGAGGGTGAAATTTTTTTCATGGTTGTATTGGTTTCTTCATCAAGTATAGGGAACCCAAAAGAGCTTCCTATTCTACCTCTTCTTCCATCTGTACCTCTACCTCCTTCTCCTCTTACTCCTTCTCCTCTACCTCTACCTCTACCTCCACCTCCAAATAATGTGTGCTCTCCATTAAAAACTCCTCCCCCTCCTTCTTCTGCCATGGTTGACTCTCCTGTGGAAGTAGAAAGGTTTGTGTTCCTAACAGGAATTTTTAGATCTTCTTCTATGGCAGGTTCAGTGGATGAAGTGGAAGGTTTCTCTAATGAAATAGGTGACCTTAGATCTTCTAGAAGTCCAGGATCAGTAAAGGATGGAAGATTGGTTTGAGTTGAAGGTGTACTAGCTCTGGATCTAGATGAAACAAGTGGTGTTCTAGAAATCAAACACGCACTCTGGGAAAATAATAAATCTTCCCCTTGAATCTCTCTCCCTACGCATAAAATTGTTTTTGGATGCTAAAACAAGATTCCTCATTTTCACTTCCACAGCAACGGCGCCGTGTTGGGTCTCATCTAGTCTTCTCTGTGCAGGCTCATTTGGTATCTGACAAGGATTTGTAAACTGCTGAAGTGAAGTGTACTGTATGTACCTAGGTGCTTGTTTCCTAATGCGTTGTGTGTAGTGTTTTGTGATGTTTTTGGTCTTTTGTGAGGATTTATGATGTTTTTGGTCTTTTTGGTGGTTTTATGTTTGCAGGAAAAATGCCTAGAAAGCTAGTGGAAATGAGCTGATGATTACAAACAGAGTTAAACCTAATTGATGGATAACAAATGGTAAATGCAATTGGAAACACTGAAGCTAAATCTAAACTATGACTAAATAAAATCAAAGCTTGATAATGACTTTCAAATAGATGATTCAAAACACAAACTAAACTTGAGAAATGATCACTAAGCATGCAAATCCTCTAACTTAAACAATGAAACAGCTAACTTACAATGTTGCAATATTTTGTCCTTGATTAGAGATTTGAAACATATTTAGAGGAAAAACATTGTTATCATCATAAGATCTTCTATTCTAGAACTAGTTCTTATCTCTATTCTGCAATTTAATTGACTGTCACGAAACCTTTCCTCAAGAGTTATTGATTTTATTGATTTCTTTCCAAAGTAGTCTTTGAGGAATAGCTCTGTTTATAAAATGATGAGGAAATTGCAGAGGTACTTCAGGCCTTAAAATGATGTTGTCTTCTGTCCCTATGGTTATAGATCAATTATGGATTTTAGAACAAGAAGAGGTTTGTGAATAATGAAGGTTGTCTTGTTAATCCTAACAATTGAAGTAATCTATTGTGCAATGGATGACAGTTTGAATATGAAGCGCAAGTGCAATGAGTTATTCTAAAAATGAACTTAAGATGCCACTAATCTAAAACAATGCTGAACTATAAGTCATCATCAAACTTGAAGCAAAGTAACTGAACATGAGTTAAGTGCAATTAAACTCCGGAGCATTCTAACTATGCTATCATGCATTATTCTATGAAGTTACATAATCTTTTTGTCCATCATTATTGATATTTTGGAAAGTTAGAACAATTACATTTGACATAATTGGATGCCATTACAAATATATAAGGACTGAAAACAAAATGAAAAACTAAGATATATATACATATCCTACTCGTCATTATGATGTCTTGGGCAAGCGATTAAGAGCAGAACGAGAGATGATACTTAGTACAAACACACAACTAAATCATTCATTATCACGGTCATGTCCAGACTTCTTAAGGATTTCTTGGAAAGTTTCTTCTTGTGGAAGAAGTGATTAGAACATGTGTAAGCTTGTGATAGTGAACAACAAAAACTACAACTAAATCTCTGATACCTATAGCTATTAATCATTCATCATTCATCATTATAATATTTTGGAAGAGTGTCTTCTTGTGGAAGAGTTAGAATGAATATAACTACAGTAGCTAGTTAAAACAACTATGAATTCAACTTCTAATCCTACAATACTATAGTCATTTTCCCATTCATCATTATAGTCTTTTGGAAGAGTGTTTTCTTGTGGAAGAGTTAGAACGAGTACGACTACAATAGCTAATTAAAACAACTATTAATTCAAATGCAAAACGTAAAGGAAGCTCGAAGACTTATCTAATTTACGCAAAAATAAATCCGTGCAAGAGGCAGGGGCCCTCTACCACCTGACGAAATTCAACTCCAAATCAAATCACGCCTTCACAATAACACGATCACTCCATTAGATAAAATAGTTTGAACATAACACTCTGCGTCTTCAGAAATGTAGCACAGAGTCTAAACAAAATCTAGCATCAAATCTAACATAAAATCTCTAACATAGCTCTCGGTCTCCCAAGTGTTTCTAAAGCAAATGCACATAACAATATTTGCAACAATTCAGGAACACTATCTTTCCTTATCGGAATCACGTTAGGACTCCTTTGAAGTGGCTGCGTGAAGAGGAAAAGACATCTGGACTGAGACAGTCCTAATAGAAGTCTTCCTTCCTAAATGTGTTCCACGTTCAAAACCATACCCAGAATTCGTTTCTTCCTCCATGATGAGAAACGAACCATGTAGACATGACGTGGATCATGCCCATATGCGGTTTTTCTCAAGAGGTCACCTGGAACATACTCAAACATGAAGGCAGCTACAGAATCGCCGGTTAGCTACGGAATGTCTGCATTCTGCAGCTAGTTCCGGTCAAAATGCTTTACAATGGCAAAAATCACAAAATTTAGCAAGTCAGTCATATAAATCATTCTAGAAGTAATTTTAACTATATTCACTGATCAATTGGGTCTAGGATAGCAATGGACAAAGGAAAATGAGGTAAAATGAGGTGAAAGAAAGCACAATTTTGAGGCTCAACAGCAGCTAAGGTCTGATGGGGAATTTCTAATCAGAATATTCAAAATAGAAAGCCATTTAACTACAAAAATTTTGGATTAGCTGGAGACTGCATGGTTCTCTATAGCAACCTCATTTTGAGGGAAGACCCATTTTGGGTAGGGTGTAGGTTTCGAAGCCCCATTGCATGGTATCCTGCAACAGATTATAAAGCCATTTATGAAATACCTGAAGGATAGACAGGGCATGTCTTTGAAGCATTAGTTGCAATGCATGGTTTTTGGCCTTTTGATGAAAAACCTTCTCCAGCTTATTTTTTAACTTTTTTGCATGTAAACTATGGTTTTCATGAGGACATGAAAAAGGGTAAGCAGGGGGGTATGTTGAGCATTGGAAAAGGTATGAATTCACTATGTGTTTTCTCATTCTTTTACTTTAAACATAATTATTTTTACTTTAGAAAGGTGACTTATTATAGAATTATGGTAAAATTGTAAAGACTTATGTATATTGTAAAATGTAACTAAAAACTGCCTTTTATTGCTAAAAACAAGAATCAAGCGAGGTGAACAGCTATACCAGAGGCGAGATTAAAGCAAGAGTAACTGTTGTTCCTCCAGCGTTAGACCAAATCCTACCAAAGAGAAAAAAATCCAAACGCATTGCTAAGAGAAGGCAGGGGACAGCTCGGCTTCAGTCAAAGGAAATCAAGTGACAGTTAAAGAAAGAAGGGAAGCGAATCCCTCGGGATCTTTCGATCCTGAGAGATCACTGTTCAAACCTTATCTCGTTCCTCGTCTTGTCCGTCGAGTTTGTTATATAAGGCAACGCCTTTAGAGATTGTAGTGAGTCGAATCATTTGATTAAAACATTCTTTTTGTAATTCTGCACTTTATTGACTCTCATGATCAGAGAGCGGTTACTGTAAACACTTTTATGTTCAATTAATACAAAGACGACTCTCAAGATCTGAAGTAACCCAGCAGTGTTTCATTGGTGCTAAGGGCTAACCCTGGTGGAATCATTCTGTTGTTTGTATTTCTATCCTCTAATTGTTGAAATTTGGTTACCGGAGGACAGGTGGTTCCCTAAGGCTTTGATCTTTGGCCTAGGGAAAAGTGTCCAAAAGAATTTAATTTTTCTCTTAAAGTGACTTTATAATTTTTATAAAGTCAAATCTAATTTTAAAGTGACTTTAAGTGATAAAGTTACTAAAGTGACTTTATAAAGTTATAAAGTCAAATCTAATTTAAAAGTGACTTTATGTGATAAAGTTACTAAAGTCTAATTTTAAAGTGACTTTAATAAAGTCAATATAAAATTAGAAAGGAAAAAGTGACTTTGGAAATAAAAGACTAAGTGGGTCTTTATTAAAGTGGGGTGAATTAAAAATAGAAAGTGAGATTTAAATGAGCATTTAATCTCAGCCCTAGATCTCAATCTATTTCAGCCATTGGATTTAGGGATTCCCCAAAAGTCACTTAGGGTTAGATTAAAGGAGGGAAAGGAGGAAAAGGTCATTCATTCTTTCATGAGCAGATTGAGAGAGGAGGAGAAGGAGAGTTGGAGACTTTTTCTGAAGAGAGCTTGAGAAGGTGAAGGAGAGGCAAACTCAGCAAATACGTACAGCAGCAAGGAGGGCACGGTTTTCGAGGCAGTAAGAGGTTGCACGAATATCGAGGCAGCAAGGCCGTATAGAAGCACGAAAACTGAGACAGTAGTCCGTACAGCTGTTTTGTGGCACATTTTTCGAGGAGAAAGGCAACATGATTTTTTAGGAAAAGTACAGCAACAAAGGGCTCGATTTCCAAGGTTGTTAGGCATGTTTTTCAAGGCAGCCAACACATTTTTCGAGAAAGGCAGTTTGCTGTAATAAATTTCTGTTTTGAATATTTTGCTGTTCTGGCACATTTTCCAAGGCAGAGGAAAGCACGGAAAACCAGATAAGTCTGTAATTAATTTGCTGGAATTTTTTCCTATATATTTCACCTCTCTGTAAAAGCATTTTCCAGAAATAAGAAGGAGCTTTCAAACTGGTTTTCCCCAAGAGTTGTAGGGGGTTTTTCCAGGGTCATGTTGACCAAAAATATCTGTGTTAAAATGTGTGAATGACTGTTTTAAGCTTGCTGATTTTTATTTCTGCATTTTCCAGCATTCTGTAAATTTTCCAGAATTTGTGTTTTCAACAAAAATTTATTTTCCAGTTTGTTGAATGTAAGGATATGGGAAAGGGCATTTAACTATTTGGAGAAATAAGGTGAAACTGAAAATCGGGGTGGGAAAACAGGAAATTTCTACATGGTATCAGAGCTTGAGTGCTGAAAGTGCAGTTTGGGACAGCAAGGAGAAAAATACAGCCTGCTGATTTTTTCACTCAGAAAATTCCAGCACGCTGATTTTTCACAAACAGAATTTTTACCTTTACTACAACAGTGCTATTTTTTAGTTTTAGGACAGCAGGATGTCATTGGGATTGAGGGTGGAGGATAGGTTGGATGGGCATACCAATTATAGCGTTTGGAAGGAGAGAATGCATAGTATCTTTGAGGAGGCAGAAGTCTTGGATATCATGGTTCATACCCAACATTAGCCTGTTAATGTGCCTACTGATGCTACTCAGTTGGCAGCATATAATAGGAAGAACAACAAGGGTGAGAGACTGATTCTAGACGGAATCAAAGACCATTGCATTCCTCATGTGAGAGGAAAGAGAAATGCTCATGAGATGTGGACAGCATTGAAAAATCTCTACCAAAGTACCAATGAGAATCGGAAAATGGTCCTGAAAGAGAAGCTGAAGACCATTAAGATGGGTAAGACTGATAGTGTAGCTGGATATCTCACAAAGATTACTAATGTGAGAGATGAGTTGGCAGCAATTGGAGAGGTCATTCCACCCACTGAGTTGGTGCGGATAGCAATGAATGGCCTCCCCAGTTCATGGATGAACTTTGCTGATGGGGTTTGTGCACGTGAGACCCTTCCCACATGGGAGAGGTTTTGGGATGATTGCATTCAGACATAGATCAAGAAAGGTCAGCTTGGGGCAGCCAAGCCAGTTGAGCAGGATGAGGATGTAGCACTGTTGGCAGGAGGCAAGAAAGGCAAAGGGAATAAGCAGGCTTCCACAAGCAATGGTGGGGGCAAAGGTAAAGGTAAATGTAAACAGGGTAACACACAGAAGGACTATTCCAAGGTGAAGTGTTGGAATTGTCAGAAAATGGGACACTATGCAGTTGTGTGTCCGGAGAAGAAGAAGAAGAAGGGGAGGAACCAGAGCATGGCAGCGTCAGCAGAGGTTGAGGACTTTGCAGATCGCTTTGATCGAGAGTTTGGGTTCATTGCGTGTGAGTCCTCTAGTGCAGGATTACCTGCCACAGAGGTTCAGAGGGAGCATGCATTTCCCTCAACTAGCAGAGCATCTTCGGGTATCTGGTATGTGGATAGTGGGGCTTCACGTCATATGACAGGAGTCTGTGAGTACTTCTCAGAGCTTTCAGAGAGTGGCACTGATATAGAGGTAGTACTCAGTGATGACAGAGTTGTTAGAGCAATCGGTGTGGGAACACTGACATTTCAGAGGGAGTCTAAACCTCTCTTGAAGGTGTCAGATGTTCTTTATGTGCCAGGGATGAGGAAGAACCTCATATCCGTCTCAGCTTTGGAGGACAGAGGATATGAGATACTGTTCAAGGGTGGAAGGTGCTGATGTATCCCAGGGGCGCTCCAGCTGATTCAGCTAGAGTGATAGGTGTACGCCATGCAAAGGTGTACAAGTTTGCATTTTAGACCCTTTTGGCATTGAGCAGTAGTACCGACAGCAGAGCTAGCATTTCTGAGTTGTGTGAGATTTGGCACTGCAGGATGGGGCATATGTATCATGGAGCCTTGAGGACTTTGCGGGAGATCACTATAGGTGTGCCAGATTTCAGTACTGATCACTTTGATACTTGCAGAGGATGTGCGATGGGCAAGTTTGCCAAATCCCCTTTTCCCAGCAGTGACAGCAGAGCGACTGGGATACTTGATTTGATTCATTCCGATGTGAGCGGTCGTATGTCTCATGTTTCCTTGAGTGGATATGAGTACTATGTGTTATTCATTGATGATCACTCCAGGAGGACCTGGATTTATTTCTTGAAGACCAAGAGTGAGGTCTTCAAGCGGTTTCAGGAGTTCAGAGCTCTTGTGGAGACACAGACAGGTCGGAAGATCAAGTCCCTAAGGTCGGACAATGGAGGATAGTACACCCTTGGAGATTTTGTTGACTATTGTGCGGAAGGAGGCATTAGGAGAGAGTTCACTGTTCCTTACAAACCCTAGTAGAACGGGGTTGCGGAGAGGAATAACAGATCCATCGGAGGGGCTGCCAAAGCCATGTTACATGATCAGGGGTTGCCATTGTTTTTGTGGGCAGAGGCCTGCAACACTGCTGTTTATGTGCAGAACAGGAGTCTACATCATGCCTTGGGGCATATGACTCTAGAGGAGGCTTTTTCTGGGAAGAAGCCTGATATTGGTCATCTTCGTATCTTTGGATGTATCACATACTCCTACATACCCAAGGAGAAGAGGACCAAACTAGAGCCCACCGCAGAGAAAGGTATCTTTGTGGGCTACAGTGAGACCTCAAAGGCCTTTCGGATTTACATTCCTGCACAGAGGAAAGTTGTTGTCAGGCGGGATGTGAAGTTCGAGGAGGATAGGGCCTTTAGGAGGTCACGGAAGTTAGAGTATCTGGATCAGCCAGACCCTCAGCAGCAGTTGAGTCAGTCACAGGGATCCAGTGGGCAGGGATCAGGAGGATCCGGAGGTACATCTATGACGATGTCAGGTCCGTCAGTGAGCAGTGGCTCACAGAGTCAGAGGGGTGGTGCTTCGGCAGCATGCAGAGCAGTCCACCGAGAAGTTCACTAGGGAGTTCACTGATGGACAGTTCACACGGTACCTTAGCTTCTACAGGTTCAGGTGCAGGCAGGAGGACAGTAGACAGACAGTCAGGAGTTTAGGCTCCTGATGACGATGAGGAGGAGGAGTTTCATTCTCCAATGGGAGAACTATGCTCAGGGAAGAGGAAGCCCAAGTGGCTTCAGGATACCTTGAGAGAGGCCACATCTGTTGCTGGGCCTAAGAGGCCGCTTAGAGAGAGCATACCACCTGAGAGGTTTTGTAGCTATATGGAAATGGCTACCAGCATCCTTGACTCTCAGCCTTCTAGCTATGAGGAGGCAGCTAGCCAGCAGGTCTGGAGAGAGGCCATGCAGGAGGAGTATTCTTCTATCATGAAGAATGATGTTTGGGAGGTGGTGCCGAGGCCCGAGGGAAAATCCGTGGTTACTTCCAGATGGCTTTACAAGGTAAAGCATGCTGCAGATGGCAGCATTGAGAAATTCAAAGCGAGGTTTGTGGCTAGAGGGTTCTCCCAGGCAGAGGGAGTTGATTATGAGGAGACCTTCGCTCCCGTGGCTCGATATACTTCGATCCGCTCCATTATATCGATAGCAGCAGAGATGGGTTGGAAGATCCACCCGATGGATGTGAAGACCGCATTTCTCAATGGCTTCATACAGGAGGAGGTGTACATTGAGCAGCCACAGGGCTTTGAGGTGCATGGGAAGGAGTCCCATGTGTGCAGACCGAAGAAGGCCCTTTATGGCCTGAAGCAAGCTCCCAGAGCTTGGTACTCCAGGATAGATACTTACTTGCAGAAGATGGGTTTCACAAAGAGTGAGGCAGATCTGAACCTTTACTATATTGTGATAGGTGAGGAGCCTCTCATTCTGGTGCTGTATGTGGATGACTTAGTCATTACAGGTGCAGAGAGACTCATAGAGCACTGCAAGAGAGATCTTGAGGCAGAGTTTGAGATGAAGGACATCGGCTTGATGCATTACTTTTTGGGTTTGGAGGTGTAGCAAGAGAAGGGCATTTCTTCCTGGGGCAGGGGAATTATATTGTGGATATCCTTGGCAGATTCCACATGGAGGATTGTAAACCCATGTCGACACCGATGATCACCAACTGGAAGAAGCTTCATGCTTCGAATTCTGAGTTGGTGGATCCCACATCAGACAAACACCCGATTGGTTCCTGATGTATTTGGTCAACACTAGCCGCATATTTGTTTTGCGCTCAACACGGTGCCAATGCAATGTGAGCCTAGGAAGGTTCACTCGGGTGGTCGGAAACACATTTTTCTTGCAGATTGTGAAGGGACAGCTGATTATGGTCTCACTAAGGTGTAGTGGGGATGGAGTGAGATTGGCAGTTACACTGATTCTGGATGCGCAGGTTGTGCTTCGATAGGAAGAGCACTTCAAGTTTGCTGGTCGGGTTCTGCAGCTGGTGTCATGGTTCACCTAAAGCACAGCTAGTAAGATTGGAGTTCGGCCGAAAGCAGGTACATGTTTGCTATGCCTGGGGCCTAGCTAGTTGCGAGGCTATCCGCTTCGTGAAGATTTTACTTGGCTTATTTGTCACTGCTGAGACCTTTTATACAATTTCCATCGTGATAATCGACAGTTGACTCAGTTTCACGGAGAATCCAGTATTTCATGACATGTCAAAGCATATCGGGATCAAATATCATTTCATCAGAGACTATGTTCAGAAAGGAGCTGTGAAGCTTGAGTATATTCCCACTGATGAGCAGGTTGCAGATATTCTTACCAAAGCCTTACCACGAGGCAAGCATGTCTATTTCAGAGACAATATGGGTGTGGTGAGGAACACCTTCCTCGGTAAGAGGGAGTGTTGAAATTTGGTTACCGGAGGACAGGTGGTTCCCTAAGGCTTTGATCTTTGGCCTAGGGAAAAGTGTCCAAAAGAATTTAATTTTTCTCCTAAAGTGACTTTATAAAGTTATAAAGTCAAATCTAATTTAAAAGTGACTTTAAGTGATAAAGTTACTAAAGTCTAATTTTAAAAGTGACTTTAATAAAGTCAATGTAAAATTAGAAAGGAAAAGTGACTTTGGAAATAAATGACTAAGTGGGTCTTTATTAAAGTGGGGTGAATTAAAAAATAGAAAATGAGATTTAAATGAGCATTTAATCTCAGCCCTAGATCTCAATCTATTTCAGCCATTGGATTTAGGGATTCCCCAAAAGTCACTTAGGGTAAGGTTAAAGGAGGAAAAGGAGGGAAAAGGTCATTCATTCTTTCATGAGTAGATTGAGAGAGGAGGAGAAGGAGAGCTGAAGACTTTTTCTGAAGAGAGCTTGAGAAGGTGAAGGAGAGGCAAATCCAGCAAATCCGTATAGCAGCAAGGAGGGCACGATTTTCGAGGCAGTAAGAGGCTGCACGAATATCGAGGCAGCAAGGTCATAGAGCAACATGAAAACTGAGAAAACAGTCCGTACAACTATTTTATGGCATGTTTTTCGAGGAGAAAGGCAGCACAATTTTTGAGAAAAAGTACAGCAACAAAGGGCTCGATTTCCAAGGTTGTTGGGCACACTTTTCGAGGCAACCAGCACAGTTTTCGAGAAAGGCAGTTTGCTGTAATAAATTTCTGTTTTGAGTATTTTGTTGTTTTGGTACGTTTTCCAAGGTGGAGGCAAACACGGAAAACCAGATAAGTCTGTAATTAATTTGCTGGAATTTTTCCTGTATATTTCACCTCTCTGTAAAAGCATTTTCCAGAAATAAGAAGGAGCTTTCCAACTGGTTTTCCCCAAGAATTGTAGGGGTTTTTCCAGGGTCACCTTGACCAAAAATCTCTATGTTAAAATGTGTTGAATGGCTGTTTTAAGCTTGCTGATTTTTAATTCTGCATTTTCCAGCATTCTGTAAATTTTCCAAAATTTGTGTTTTCAGCAAAAAATTATTTTCCAGTTTGTTGAATGTAAGGATATGGGAAAGGGCATTTAACTATTTGGAGAAATAAGGTGAAACTGAAAACCGGGGTGGGAAAACAGGAAATTTCTACATTAATTACTGTTGTGTGATAATTGTGTTTGGTTTCATTACAGAGTTACTTAATTATTTTTGAATTGCTTATTGGTATTGTTGTGTGCGCTAATGAATTGCATTGTTGTTCCATTTCAACAAGAATCGTGATTCCTGTATTATTCATCTTGTTATCACTTATAAAGCTTTGATGTTCCATATTTAACTCTATTTGTTGTTCCATTGGATTGTTGTTCATTTCGATTGTTACTTAATAACGTTTGCTGTGGACAGGGTTGGTGTTTAATAGGATTTTCTATTTGATTTCGTTAAGTTCATGTTTGTTGTTCAGATTCATTAGTTAGCAATTGTTGTTCAATTCCAGTGTGTTGTTCATTTCTAATTCGTTAGTCTCAGCTTGCAGAAAGATTGCTTATTTACAGTTTGTTGTGTATGCACAAAGATATTCAATTACAAATTGTTGTTCATTTCCAATTCCTGCCTTTAAAAGAAGTTCTTCTTAGTTTATTTTCAACAAAAGTTAGTTCAATTTCGATTTCACTTTGATTGCTTAAAGAGCAGGACTGTCAACTGTAGAGAATATTGGTTATTGCTTCCAAGTTCCCAGATTGATTTCCTTGTTCCAGTGTGATTTCAGTTGCATCAATTTCTAAATGAATGAGTTATTGCTATTATATCCTTGATTAATGTTTTGCAGAGTGAATAGTTAAGTTTCAGAGCATTTGAATTTAGGTTATTGTAATTAGATTTCTTTTCAAGCATCCGTTTACTCTTATATTTAGAATACTATACTACATCTCTCATAGCATTACTCTTAGCTCAATTGCAGCCTCAAATAGAGTACACTCTTGAAACAAAAAATCGTTCTCGGATTGATAATTAATGTAGGATAAATAGGTGTTAAAAAGATACCTTTTATACCTCAATAATGGACCTATTTTTTCAATTATTTGAAAAGGGCCAAGCCATAGTTTTTGAAATTTTGTATGTTTTCCTTTATCCTCATGCACTTTATCCCATTTCAATACCAAATCTCCAATCTCAAATTGTTTAGTTTTGACGGTATTTGAATCAAACGAATTTTTGATCAACTGTTGATGATGATTGTGTACCGATTTTGCTTTTTTTCTTTTTCCTTCCATTTTAATTATTTCAAACATTCTTAATTGTAATGAAGAGAAAGGTTATTCATTAATGAATTGAACTAGGTTTTTTGATGGAATAGCTATATTCAAAGTTAAAATTGCCTCTTTTCCATATACCAATCGAAAAGGAGAAGTTCCTATTGAAGCTTTTCTAGCTATCCTATCTGCCCATAATGCAAAGGTTAAGGATTTATGCCAATTTTTTCTGATTTTGATCAATATTTCGTTTAATTATCCTTATGAGGTTTTTGTTTGTTGATTCTGCTAGACCATTTTCTTGAGGATAATAATTTGCAGAATATTTTCATTTAACACCTCTTTTCAAATCAAATTCAGTCATGGAATTACCCGAAAAATATGAAGCATTGTCAAATACCAGAGTGTTAGGAGCACCAAACCTTGTAATGATGAATTAACCAATAAACTCAAAAAAAAATTCTGAATTGGCCGTCCTAAGAGGTATTGCTTATACTCAGTTTGTAAAATAATTTGTAGCAGTCAATATATATTTGTGTTGTTTAGAAGAATGAGGAACGATCTCACCTATTATATCAAGTCCCCATTGTTCGAAAGGTTGTTCCATATTGACTGGTTGAAGTGGAATTGAAGCTTTTCTTTGTCTTCCTACTGCAGTTTGACAAATTTTACAATTTCTGACATAATTGTGTGCACCTTCGAATAACGTTGGCCAATAATATCATGCATGTAAAATTTTATGTGTTGTGGTGTCACCACCAAAGTGTCCACCTGATGGTCCATCATGGAGTTCCTGGAGCACATTAGGTATTTCAGTTTTCTCTAAGCATCTGAGTAAAATAGAGTCATAATTTTTTTTGAATAACACATCATTGACTATTTGATACTGATTAGCATTCAATCTTAATGCTCATTTTCTTTTGAAATCCAAATTTTGTGGAGCATGACCATTCTTTAAATAAAATATTAAATCAACATATTGAGATTGAGGGTTAACATTGAGTACCTATGTAAAATGTTCAACATTAGCTATTACCTCATCCATTGATATATCATTCATTCCTATAATCAACCTACAAAATCCTTGACCTCGTACAATTTAGTGGTTTTTATCTCTAAAACGTATTCTTGCATCGTTGTTACCCAATTGGCCCTTTTTTTGCCTAGTTCCTTCTGTATAAGTATATTTTTTTACCAATGAGAACATAACTATTACCTTGACATGAGTTTTAAAAATAAATGGTCAAAAATATTTTACCTCTTTATAAATTGTAAATGGTTGTTTTTCGGCTCCTGAAAAGTTCAATTTAGCTCCTTGAAAATTAGAATTGAAAAAATAAATTGGGGTTTCAAGTTTTTTATCATCTAGTTGAGTTAAGACCACTGCATATGATAGTTTTGAGGCAAATTTATATAAAATGAAATCATTGGAAAAATTAGGAGTTGAAAGAGAACGAGCATCAATGATTGCTTGTTTGATGATTTGAAAGGCTTCCCATTTAAACAATGTATCCTTTTTTATAATTTTTTGTAATGGAAGAACTATATGTAAAAAATATGGAATGTATCATTTGACAAAAATTATCTGTCCTAAAAAGGATTGCATTGATTTCTTGTTATGCGGCAGTGGAATTTTTAAAATTGTTTTAATCTTGTCTGGATCAATACAAATTCCATTCTTTGAGACAATAAAACCTTGAATTTTACCTTTGTTTAAAGAAAAAATTGACTTCTTTGGATTAATGGAGATCCCAAATCTCCTGCATCTTTCAAAGATCTGCTTTAAGTCATGCAAGTGATTGTTTATATCTTTAGAATATATGGTTACATCATCAACGTATACCACCACTGTTTTATTTATCAATCCTTCGAATGCAATATTCATGGCTCTCTAGAATGTGGCTCCTGCATTCATTAGTCCAAATGTCATCTTTTGATATGCATAAGTTCCTCATTTGGTTTGAAATGTTGTTTTCAAACTATCTTTTGGATGAACCAAAATTTGGTTATACCCTGAAAATCTATCTTAAAAAGACATTAATTCAGAACTTGCTACTGATTGTAAAACTTGTTCCATTGATGGAAAACGAAAATTATCCTTTTGACATGCTTTGTTCAAATTCATGAAATCAATGCAAATCTGAATATATCCATTCTTTTTCCTAACAGGTACAAAATTAGAAACCCATTTTGAATGTCTAACTGGAAAAATGATCTTGGCTTTCAATAATTTGTTTAATTCATTTTTTATTTGAGTTTCCAAGTTCGAATGAATTTTCCTGAGCTTTTGTTGAATAGGTTTAACATCAGGTACGATAGGAATAGTACGTTGAATGATTTATGGGTCACGTGTTTTAAGCTCTTGGTAATACCATGCAAGAATATCTTTGTATCTTTCCAATAATTAAATAAATGTGTTTCTTTCTTCCAATGAAAGGTTAAGCCCTATATTTATATCTTGATGTAAATCAGTTTGTTGAATTTCTTGAATCTGTCTTTTAAATCATATAAATCTCCAAGCTTGGCCAAATATTTTGGAAAAATATTTTTATCAGTTTGTTGCTTGATTTGATTTTCATGTTCATCCTCGTCCATAATTTTATCATAATATGTTTTCTTAGAAGTAATCAAACTTAAAATATCACTATCGTCGTTAAAAACCCCCCAGCTAGTAACATTATCTGGCATAGATGGTCAGAAAATTAATTCAATAGGGAATCTGTCAGGACTAAAATTTTCAGGTGGAATAAGCTTGGAGGCAATATTAGCTAAAAGGTCGGCGTTGGTGTTCTGTGATCTAGGAATAGGAGATATATTGAATGCAATAAAATGAGATGCGAGGTCATGAACCAAAGATTGGTAATTTTTTTAATGAATTGAGAGACAGTGAATGGTATTTCGCATTTATCTTACCACAATATCTGAATCTCCAAACACCTTAATATATCGTATATCAAGACTAATTTTTTTTGGATACCTTGAACCAATGCCTCGTATTCATCAATATTGTTAGTGCATTCAAATTATAGCCTACAAGCTAACATGGTTTTTCGCCTTTTGAGCTAATAAGTACGCATCTTGCTCCTGCTCCATCATTGGATCTTGATCCGTCAAAATAAAGTTTCCAAAATGAATATTGGACTATAATTTCCTCTTCAAAATTGAAGCATCTAATGGAATCATTCTGAGAAAAAAATCCAACTTGTGATTTAACAGATTTGACTGAAAAAGATGAACTTTTCACATTGAAATTTCCTAAGAATGAATATATGGAATAATTTCCCAAAATGTTATTGTTAAATTCTATGAGATCATTTTCTTCCCCAAGACATGTAACTGAGTACTTCATATGTTTTTCACGATCCACTCTGATTTTTTTTGGCTTTCCATTATATGGGAGACACATATGAGGCCAGTTTGTTGCAAAATACCCATGTAAATTTTCACACTAATCTCGGCTAAGAACTAACCCGTAAAATTCAGGGATGTCTACAATCATTATATCAATAATCTGAGCGACTTTTGGATTTGATGAAAAACTAATACTTACCGAGTTAATCTCTCCTAAGACTTTACATTTTTTCCTATCTAATTGAACTATACTAACTGATGACTTTTTGGGTGCGATATTTAATTTTTCGCAAATTCAATATGGCATTATATTGTATAAAGCCCCAAAATAGATCAAACAGTTATGAACATTTCTATTGTATACTTCAAAAGTTAAAATAAAAGGAGTATGTGAATTAGATCTATCACCAATCAAAAGAGTCTAAAGCATTAACCTTGTTTCAGTTGTCAATCAGAGGTTTTCCTATTCCATTAGCAACTTTAGCAACAATAATTGGAGGAAGAGGGGATGTTGTCACTGCATTCAAATATTTCAATAAAATTTTATGTTGTTGTTTTAATTTTCTAACTTCATAAAGAGAAATATTGGCTTTAATATTCTTCATATCCTCAATTATATTATACTCAATAGTATCAGATACTACTAAAGTTTTAGATTGAGGATTGGGTGTAGATTTGACTGTCTGGGAATCGGTGATTACCTGCTGAGATGGTTTGAATGGAGGTTTTTTATTGACAGGTTTATCTTTAGCAATAGAAGTGGGAATTTTCTATTTCTGAGTTGACTGAGTTGGTTCTAAAAAATTCCTACTTCTAGTGCTAACAGGCATGGCTTTAGCTTCTATTTCTTCATCAGAGGAAGGTAAAACAAAATCCCATAATCCATGTAATTCAACAATTTCTTCATCTTGGGATTCATCGACAGAAGTTTCATTTTCTTCTTCTTCTTGGTCAAATTCAACATTAGAAATAACATTGGGAGGCTGAGAAACAGAGGATTTATTTTTTCTAAATGATCTAAAGGGTTTTCTGGTAGAGGTCTGAACAACTTGCTTTTTTATTTCAACCATATAATTAGACATGGTTTTAAGAAATTTTTGCAATCCCTCGAGATCAAAAGGATCTTTAGGATTTTTCATCTTTGGCTCATATTTGAACGTCACCTTTTTAGATCTTTTATCTTCAAGCTCAGTTTTCTTTTCTAAAGAAACAATTCTTCTTTCAACGGAAAAAGATTCTTTCATGTTTTATACAAGAGTGACTTTATTAACTCTATCTACAAAAATTGCTACATTAGAAGGAAGAGAAGATATGTACCATTCTATTTGTACATCCAATGTTTTATACAAGAGTGACTTTATTAGCTCTATCTATAAAAATTTCTATATTAGAATGAAGAGAAGATATGTACCATTTTATTTAATAACTTGTTAAGTCTGGAGTTGAATTCTTTGATCTTTTCACCTGTATTAGCTTTTAAATTAGAAAGATCATTGATTAATGACACAATTGTCCTATCATCACCAAATTTGGCAAGAAATAGTTCTTGAAAAGTATTCCAATTGCCTATAGAAACTGAAGGGAGGGAAAAATACCAGGATCCTGCAGATCCTCAGAAAGTATATGGAAACAATATAACCACAACATCTTCATGTTAAACTCCATTAAGATTCATGGCTAACATAAAATTATTTAAATGTTCTTCCGTAGAAAGACTATCATCAGGATTATACTTTGGTAACCATTTTTCTGGATGATATGGGATAGGATGTAAATTTACCATTTGAATGACACTCAGATCGATCCATGGTAAGTTGGCCATTGCTTGAATCATTGGTTGTGAATATGAGATGGTAGGTCCAGAAGTAGATGTGGATCATGAAGAACTAACTACTAGACTAGTACTACTTATAGCAGCACTAATTTTGAGTAGAAATGGGTTGATTAGAAGAGAAGGTGGGAGTAAATGGAGATGAAGATGATGTGATCTCACTAATACCTGATTGAGATGTTGATGTAGTAGCTTTCTTGCGATGAGATAAAATAGGAAACTCAAAAGGAGTTATACCAATTTTTTCACTTTTTGATCGGGTTAACACAACAGTACCTCGAAACTTGGATGTAATACTTTCTTCAAAAATTTCTGGATTAACAACCTTATCTGGAGATACAGATATTTGTTCTAAATTCTCAGTCAAAGACTAAATTTTGGGAGACTCGGGAATATAATATGAAGAAGGTCTACGAGGTAATGTTTCAGGAGATGAAAGAAATGGCTCTACAACTTTAGACTTATGACTTGGAGATAATGAACGAGATCTAGAAGTTGTAGGAGCTTTGGAGGGAGATTGAATTTTATGTTGGCTTTTCAATTCAGATTCATCTTTATATGGCATACATAGTCGAATGCCCTCCTTCTAGCACCAAAAATGTTGAAGGCAAGAAAGTGACTTCCTCAACATTAGGGATTCCACCCGGTCGGGAGCTTAAAACAACTCCTTTTCCGTTGAAAGTGGTGGGTGCAACTAGGGATAAAGGGACCAATTTCCCATATCAAGAGAGTTTATATAACAAGAGAAATGAAATCAACACTAACGGGGTGATTTAATCTAACGATAACATAAACTAAAACTAATCTAACTATTTCCCGAGATTGGATTCAAATATATGATTAAGGCATAAGATTTCACAAGCATGAAATAATATAGATCATCACATACTTAATGAATATAAGAACATTTAAGAAACTAAATCAATTTAATTGATTTAGTTGATGAAGAACATTAATCACATAAAATATCTCTAAGTCTCACATCTAACAACATACCGTTCAATAAATTATAGAAATAGTAATAAGAACATATATCACTTCAATGCTTATCAAAATGAAACTAATAAAAAGAATAAGTTTTCTACAATCTCATAAACATAAAACAATCAATACACATATAATAGTACCCACTGCATCATAGTTTTAGATTTGAAAAGATAGCTTCAAGGTTCAAATTTTCAATTAGATAACTTTTGTTCAAACACTAGTGTGAGTTCCAAAAAAAATCTCCTCAAAATTCTAGACCCCTTTCTAAATGCATGAAAGGGGTTTAAATAATAATTAATATTACAAAAATATAAGACTTGTAAAAGACGTCTTCTAATATTACTCTAAACTATAAAACTATGATCTAGGAAAATAAAATGCATAAGTTGCAACAGTCTATGACTGTTTACTGGATTCATTGTCTAGCTAGTATTTAAGTTGGCATGCTTTGATCATGTGTTCGAGATGGGGGGGATGAACTGGTTGCATTCTCATATGGCCCGTGAATACTGCATCTTTGAGTGTGGGAAGAAGCTGAGTTGCTGCATTGTAGAGGCACCAAAATATTATCAATTGGCTATGAGGCTTTATCAAAAAGTACTAGTAAATCTCCATATTTAACCTTGTCAGATTTTCTATGTCAAGAGATTTTCTATTTGATGTCTCTTGCCAGGATTGTTTTAGGAAACTGATTTCTGGAAAAGTGTCTTTTGATGCTTCATGAATTAGGTTGGCTTGTAGAAGAGAATCTTTTATATATTCAGAGATGATGGAAGATAAATTCTTAGCTCTGATAATAGCTAATTCAACACTCTTCATCTTAATATCCCAATCTCCAAATATCATATCTTTCATTGATTCTTGAAGACGAGGTAGATCGGCCGCTCTACCCTGTGCAGTATCTTGCCAACCAATATATTTTGACACTTTGTCATCAATTTCTTCATAATAAGTTCTCAGATTGGAAATATGAGTAACAAACTGATCACTGGTCTTAACTTGCTCTCGAATTTGATTGTTTTGTTGCCAGTAATGCTTCCAACTTTGTTTCTTCTTTCTTTACTTCATTGATTTCGAGATTCTCTTGGAGATTTTCAATCTTCTGCTACATTTGATGAATTACTTGATCCTTTTCTTTAATTTTGTTTTCCAGTTTTAGTTTGAGACCTTCAAACTATTGTTGTAGATCATTGATGCTTTTCTGAAACTCCTACTCGATTCTTTGCTTTTCATCAGAGAAAAAATGATTCAGTTGAGAAATTTTCTGATCCTTTTCTAAAATCAATTATTCAACCCCAGTTTCCTTGTCAATTGTTGCATTTGCATAAGCACCTGGAAATTGAGATAATATACTAATCTCTTTCCCTAGAGATGATTGATTTCCTTTCCAAACGACTCACATTAACATTGAATCCATAGCTAGTTCAGGAGATTATTCTATCTTTTGCTTCTTCTTTGACCTGGTCATGAAAACTTTGTGCTTCATACTAAAAAAACACATCTAGTGGTGGTATCTCTTCAACTTTCAGGACTATTTCAGTAGTTGGAAATGTTGAAATGATTTTCATATCTTGGGTTGGTGTTTCCTCTAGTTTCTCCTCTGCATAATTGTTTCCTTGGATCTGGTTCTGCTCAAGAATAATTTTGGAAACCTTTGCAGTGAATGAGGTTTCTGTAATTTCTTCTTAATTCTTGGATTTATCTATATCAGCAGAAACATATTGCATACTTGATTCTCCTATATGATTCATGGAACTTGTAGCACTTATAGTAGGCATGGTTTCTGATTGAATGAAATTTTGAATGGCATGGGTATCAGTTTCTGACAGTGCTTTCTCAAATTCTTCCCAATTCTGGATGAATCTATCATCTTTTTGAACATTAACAATTTCTTCTTCTTGAACTGGTACTGGTAATTGAGTAGTTATTTCAACTATAACATGTTCTGCTTCGACTCTGGTTTGTGAAACAAATAATCTGGTAAATGAAAATTTCTCTGTTCCTGATACAATTTGAATCTTAGTGAATCCTCCAGACTGATAATTTCATCTTCTTTATGCTAAACTATTGAAAATTCATGAATTGCAGAGTCAAAAATATCATCAAATCTGTCAGGCTCGCTTGAAAATGCTCTAATCTTGACTAAATTCATTAGCTCTCTGGCAATACCATAGGGATCATAACTTATATTAGGTAACACTGGAAATTCAAAAGGTTTTAATTGATGAATTTCAAGACAGGCATGCTTGAAATTTTGTAGGGCATACGAACCACAGGAAAAAGGAGAAGTTGGCCAAACAGTCTTTTTGGCATCTTTCAGGATTTTGGTCAAACCATGACCAATTGTTTGATAAGAAATTTCTTTCGCCAACAATTTATCTGGTATATACAAGGGTAGGACATGAGGATTGGCATAACTTCCAAAAATATGGATGTATGTAAAATTCTCTTCACCGAACCACCTACCCACATACTTGAGACTCTTATTGGCTTTGGGAGTGACTCTAGTGATTTTTCTTTCGAAAATGACTTGGAAGACCAGGAGAATTATTTCATTGCATATTTTAAACATGTGAGAATGATATTTGACTCCCATAAGAAATATAACTGTACAAAAATGGGGGTTTCTATTTCTCTAGTCCATTTCCATTCTAATGATGAAAATTCAAAGGAAAAATAGACTGCATCTAAGATATAGGAGCTCATATAAAAAGAAGAGACTACATAGAGCAGGGCATTTCTATTTTCTCTATAGGCTGAATAAATATGATAAAATTATCAGAAATAATGGTAGCCCAGTCTAGAATATAGCCATCAGAGGCTTCTTCTATCAAGGGTGTCCAATTTTCTTTAAATTTGGTTGTATTTATAGATCCAAAGAGACGACACATTATTGCAGCTATTAGAGAGAATGGGCTTTTGAGAGAGACGACTGAATACATACCCTTTTCGTCGCACTTATTATGGTTAGGATCATTTCTCCATTATTTAATTACAATCACAGGATGGCCATTCTCGCGAATGAACTCTTGAATGAATTGGGCGTCATATCTCTTCTGGGGTTCTGGTAGTTTATACATTTTATTCAAATCTGGCGGCCTGAGAGAACCAATGATAGTTCTTCTTCGAGTAACAAATTTTATATCTATGATATCTACGTTTTCCAACACCAATTTCACTAAGTCAGTGTATGACAACATTTTAGGATGAGAAACAATTCTGTGAAGAAAAGAATTAGCAGTGTTCGTCCATGATTCTGAATCATTGGACAATGTATCATCAGCCAAAACTTTTCTATCGAGAATTACTTGTGGTTTCTCATTCTCGAACAATTAATAGATCCCTTCCTAGCTTAAAGAACTAATTTCTAGGTTTCATGTAGTATCCAAGATTAGGGGAGCCATTTCATTGTTTTCCTCTTACTGTATGACTGAGAGTGATGGGGTGGCATATTTCCTTCGCGCTTTAATCAACCTTGACATCTTTTTATGCCTAAGTGTTTGGATTTACCCTATTGAAAAGAAAACTAGATAGGATAAGTTGAAATCACTTCGAACAATATTAACTGTCCTGTCAACTTAACTCATGCATAATTGTAAATCCTTGGTATTAATATTTGAAATAATCAAAAATCAATTAAAAACCTCGAAATCATAAAACACCTGAATTAACATTAAATTGACAAGCATAGGTTCGTGTAATTTTGATATATGTCATTATATCAGGATTGATTGATCAGAAATTTTGATCATTGGCGACTTATGACGTTTGAAGCAATATCTGAAATGTGAAGTGTGATATTGCGATGTTTTACGATGGGATGCGATATCGACATCTGTCAAATGAAATTTTGTGATGTCGGTGTCTGTCAAGTGACGGCTTCACTATTTTACATTTCGGCGTTTCACAATTTTTCATTCGCTACTTCGCAAATCGGCAATGTGCCATTTCGAAGATTCGTTGTTCACAATTTCATTGATGTTTCCTCCCGCTTATGTGCCTTTTTCATTTGAGGGTTATATTTTAGGTGTTTTTCTTTATTTTGTAAAGCTTAATCTAATAGAAAATCTAACATTAAGTTTTATTTCTAAAACAAACATTAGCCTAAATTTTTTTAAAGGGTCCCCATTATCCTTTCTAATCTATTTTACTTAGATAATGGGGAGTTGTTGTAATACTACAACATACCTATAAGCGCTTGTAGCATAAACTATCTCATTGCGCAATACTCGACAACATGCCTTCAAAGACATCATTATCACATTTTTGTTGCACTTGAATAAAACATTCACTAGTAAAGGCTTATGAAGATTTATTTAGTTTCTTAGTTATTTATTTCTGCAATGGCTACAATCATTAAAATTTGTTGGGCCCAGCCAATTTTCCTCCAATCGAGGAGTATGAACATTGTCAGTGTGCATGGAATCTCTTGCTCACTTTTGATTGTAGCATCCAATAGTGTTAATTTACACCAAGTATTTATGCATGTAATTTTGCAGGTCTAATGGTCTTAGTCCAAATAGATTTATGCCTGTTAATCTATGCAGGTTCCATTAAACAAATCTCATGAATCCCCTAGACAATTAGAAGTTCATGCATAAAATTTAGTACTAATAAATGCATGTAGGTCACACCTTAGCTTGCAAACCATCTTTAGGAAATTCGCACCATCATCATATCGAAAATTAATTCACAGGTAATTTTAAGACATCAATACCACAATATAGATGGTAGATTAATATTTCTAATTTTTCAGTAATTATGGGGGCATAATCACTGTAGTTGGGATTCTTTGGCAACACATGGAAACAACATATTGACAAGATATGAAAAATCAAGTATCACATAATAAAAAAATATACATTCTAACTATATATATCCTTTCTTTGAGAAGTAGGTTGTTGTCAAATGACCCACTCGAACCTCTTACATGAACTCTGTTGGACCTCCAAATACTCTTTTATGGGAGGATAAATACCCCAACCTAGTTGATGTTGACCATGTCGACTACTCTTGATGATACCTTCCATTAAATTGAGCTTATGACAACCTCATCCAGTTACTTACAAATTTACTCAAGACAAACTCAAATGACAAAAAGGAAATCCACGAATTCAATCATATTATGTAAAACACTCACAAAAACTACATGTAACTAGATTATGCACATTTAGACTTAACAATAGACATAACATGGACCATAGAAGGGGATGAATATTAGAATATTTTAGTCCGAGGAAACATTTTAAAAGGAATTCCTATGAGAGACCTAGATGGAATTGGATTTTACTGACTAATCTATTAATAATGTCAACCCATGTAAAGACAAAAAAATCCTTTTTTTCTAGAGTATGTGAAGTGAGTGAAAAAGATGCAAGCCAATTATGAGATGAAAGGAAGAATATTAGACAATCCAACCTCTCCTTCAATAATCACTCAATATGGAAAATGCTTGTTTGAGAACAAAGTATAATTCTGCAAGGGGATGTCCCATGGTTAAATGTTCTTAACATTTAATGGAATAAAAAATATTTAGGACCTTTTCATGAGAATAAATTGAATAAATAAAATAAAAAGATAAATATTGGTTGGGGAATCCAGGCAATGTTTTCTTGAACAAAATTAAGGACATGGTCCTTAATAACGCGGGTTCTAAACTTGACCTTGCATTAAAAGGTAACTTGCAGCAACACCGAGGATGTAATTAAGCCATACCATTTACCAAATGTTTATCATGTCTTGCTTAAAATTAGATAATAGTGCCAATAACAATTGAGAGTAATCACCATGCATGTTAAAATAAAATATATGTGTCCTACAAATATTAATGATACATTATCTACAAATTCTACAACATAAACCATATTAAATGGAAATCAAACACAATAAGGATTAAAGGATTCCTAAATTACTGCTCCATTGTTGTCCATAACTTCCATTGGCGGGGATAGTTCTTTACTATTTTTCTCATTTTCTTACCATCCTTAGCTAAAACAAGGCTATTGCAAATCAAATTCTTGAATGCTAGTTTACTAAAGAAAGCAGTTGAACACCATAAGAGTATAGAACATGCCACAACATCAAAGACTAATTAAGAAAAAGGAATCATAATCATTTTTTAATAAATAAATACTTTGATTCAAAGCTCAGTGGTTGGAACTATGTTTAAAACTCTTATTGTTGTATTCCAACTGACCGCCCAACCTCCACTTTCCCTAAATTTCGCTCCTATGATCTACTTCTCATCTCGACCTTTCGACGACCCAAACTAATCGATTTATCTTTTGATTAAGTTTAAAGCTAAATAAGGCTTCCTAGTTGTTCGATCACCTGACCACATCCTTGATTCGTGAAGTGACAAACCTTTGTAATTTCAAGTCGAATTTAATGATTTTTAATGCCCCACCAATATATGCATTACATGATATCTACTTTGTGAGATTTTCAATATTTTTACCTTTGATTATTTCAAGAAATATTTTTAATGTAGTAAGTTTGGTTTTCCACTCAAAACTTTCCTCTACCTTTTGTGCAAAAAATTATTGTTTTTTTCGGAAAAAACAATTGTTTTTTCACAAATCTAAAATTTCACTTGTTAGTAGCGACTTGTATTGATTCTTTGAGTTAAAAATTTCGTTTCTTTTTTAATTTTTTTTCTTACCATTCTTTGTTTGTTTGTTTACTGGTTAAAAATGGTTAAAAATGGAAAAATGCAATCTTCAATGTCTACAGTCGAAGATATTAAAAAAAGAATAATGAATGAAGTAGAAGCTCCAAGATTTGAGAATTCTAATTTCAATCTGTCCTTCATCTCAGATACAACTTATAAAACTTAGGATATAGGAAAATTTTATTCGGAGGCCATTTTTTTTTTCTTCTAGAAAAGACAATGGACGAAGTCAGAATACACAAATGACTATGAAGAAATTAGGAGGAATGATTTGCATAAAATCACAACCATACCAAATATGTTTCCATATTATGATATGGTAAATTGGATTATAACTCATTCCCATGTTTGAATATTCGCTATTGTTGAGCATAACTAGAATGTCGTTGCTTCCTAGAAGGCCAGAGTTCTTAGTGCGATTTACAAGATTAGTCCTCTTGACTTTTTTTTTTAACAATTGTTTTTGGATGAATTTCGTAATAATGTACTTAGAAAAAAGGAAATGGATTATAATTTTGTTATCAAGAGTTGGCTTCATGACCCAAAAAAATCCAAGTTAAAAACAGGAAAAGATTATCTAACAATAACCTTTGAAAACCCTTACAAAGATACAACCATGGTGGTCTCGAAACAAATCTTGAACACTGTAAAGTAGAATGGGTTACTCCCATACACATAATTATCAAGCAATCGAAGAGGTTTAATTGGGCAGATATTTCATCCCAAAATTTATCAGAAGCTATTAACTTGTATATAGCTTCCCCTTCTCGGTTTGAACAAGGATTTTTCATGTTTTCTTATCTTATGGATGTTGTTATAACCTCAATACCATTCCCATTTATGGCATGGATTTATACTCCAAACCATCAACAAACTATTCAAGATTATAGTTCTATCTTATGGGAAAGCAAATATAAACAACATTTTTACGATATATGCAACAACATTATGGTTCCTTTTTATGAAGTTTTGTTTGGAATAACTCCACCAAGGTTTAGTAAGGACTTTCAGGAAGGATTGTCTCAAATTGGTGATTGGTTTATAGAAGAAGTTTTTTCTTATATAAGGATTTATGGAAGTTGTGTAGGACCTCATGTCTTACCAAGATATATACCTGATAGATTAGCAATCAGAGAGATAGAAAATCAAACTGCCCTTTATGGAGAAGCCAAATTTTGAAATAGATTGCAAAAGAAACTTTGGCCTAGATTCCCTATTAAAATTGGTCAGACGGTATTAAAGGATAAGGGACATGGTGTGGTAGAAGCAAAACAATTACAACAAATTTGGCTCCATTCACTTCCTTATTTTAGATATGATCCAAAGAATTTTATTATTGAGTATGTGAAAAAATTGTATTCATCAACAACCTCCTTATGATTATGTTTTTATTAATGCTCGTGATTTTGATCAAGTTACAGAAAGAGGTTGTTTCATGAATATTGAAGAGAAGGTTAATTTGAAAAATTTAATAGAATAAATTTAGAGTTTAATCTCAAACAAAGAAGCCTTATTACTGCAACACCTCTTCTAAAGTTGAAAATATCTAAAGGTATTAATTGTTGGTTTATTGATATTGCTACAGAGCTTAATTCTTGACCTATACAGGAAGAGAATATTGTGGTCTAAAAACCTCTAGATTTACCTAACTTTTCCACTTTATTGGAAGTTTATGATCAATCTAATTTGAACATAAAGAATAAGGAGATCAGTCTAAAGGAGAGATTGGAAAAGTCTCAAGGCATAAAGCAAGAAGCAATTAAAAAACGGAGTATTTTTCTATAATAGAAATTGATGATAAATATTGAGTCACTTGATTAGACAACTCTGCCAAAACATTATACTGAAGTAGATTCTTCACAAATTGAAAATCAGTTGAAGCTCAAAAAACTATTTCAATAATTGTTCAAGGTTTTTTATTTTGGTTTTTTTGAGGAAATATCAAGGAAAATTCACCCAAAGGGATCACATCCCATTGGCTTATTAACAACCCCTGACCTCTAGGGAATCAAGGAGAATTGACCTCGTGACCTCCCATTAGTGAGGTGCTTTAGGGACAGGAACTCGACCAATTGAGATAACCCTCGAGGTTAATCAGACAGTTGTTCAAGATATTAACAAGGAGATTTGAGAAATTTCATTTCCAATAAATCTAGAAGTTCAAAGCATCGATGAGAAACTATTTCAAAATGTTTTACAAACTCTAGATTCATCCAAGGAGATAATGATGG
Organism: Pinus albicaulis; assembly: GCA_034641835.2. Taxonomy (NCBI): domain Eukaryota; kingdom Viridiplantae; phylum Streptophyta; class Pinopsida; order Pinales; family Pinaceae; genus Pinus; species Pinus albicaulis. The sequence continues at coordinate 292,291,378 of CM076584.1, read as the reverse complement.
ATTTATCTCCATGAATATCATTGAATCCTATTTCAACCAATATTCCTTTCGCTTCCTCTATTTTTTAACCACTTTATGAAGTTCAACCAGTTACTCAAAACAATTCCATCTTTAAGTGAGTATTATTTTAGTTCTCAAACAAAATTGGTGGTTAAGAGATCTAAAAAGAGAAAGAATGATTCTCTTGATATAGTTTCATATTTAAGTTGGCAAGCTTAACGAGATCATAAAGATAAAGAAAAGGAATAAACCAAGGCTCTTGGGGCTTTTGTTACCTATATTCAATATACAGTTGGTGAGTTAATTGAGGAGTTTCAAAAAAGTTTGAATATGGTTAAGGAATTGGAGGAAAAATTGGAAAAAAGTAAATTATTCAATGAGGAACAATGAAAAACTCATTCTACTGTTCTCATAGAGGGCTTTGCTTTAACAATTCAACAACTAGAAGAAAAACATAATTTGGATATTTCAAATTTAGAACAAAAAAGGTAAGTAAAATTGACAGATTTAGATAGCTAGCATGCTGAGAAGATTGAGGCTTTAAATAAATCTTTGGATAACCATATCAAAGTTATTGAGGAAGAATCAAATATAGATCTGGAAACCATTTCCATAACACACAAAAATCAAATTGAATCTCTATAGAAACAATTAAAATAAAGCCAAGAGATTGTTGTAAGTATCGATGTACTCAAGGAACATGATTTATAGGTTAATCAATAGTTGAAAGGAATACAAATTAAATTTTTAAACAAATGGAAAAAAATTATAAATGTTTTCTAGAGTTAGTGTCCCTCGGCGATAAAATTAAGTCATTAGTTGAACAGGGAAAAGTGATAAATAACAATTTTTATTTGGTTGTTGATTGGGAAAAATAGTTTAATCCTAAAAATATTGTAAAGTTCTCCAAGAAAGGTAAAACACTTATGTTTGTTTCATTAAATCATATAGAATCACATAACAAGGAAATCAAGGAATGGATTGAAGAGGCTATTAGACTATGTGATTCTATATGGGATATTGGATTGGATATTACATTGGAATTTGACATTCCTCAACCCAAATCTCTCACAAAAGAAATGCTAGCGATAATAAATCAACATGTAGTTGAGGAGAAAAGATCATCTGATGAATAAATCATTAAGGAAATTACTACATGGGATGCACATTCTATTCATAAAAATAAAATAAAAAAATTAAAAATAACTAAAAAATTAAAAATAAAAAAATCCTTATGAACACATGAAACTAATATCCAAATTCTCATAAAAATACAATAAAAAGAAAAAGTGTGTTGAGAATCTTATGTCCAGGTGTCAAATCAATATTGAAAATTTCATGCCAATCTATCTCTTGCAAATTTATGAAAATATTTTAGAATGGTCCAGATTCATTAAAAAAAATGCTTCTAAGAATTTTTCATTTAACTAAGATCAAGTGTCTCACATATAGGAGGAAAACTAAACAACCTACCCAAAAGACATGAAGTCTGTAATGAACCAATAAGATTTGAATTTTGTTTCTATTTTTATGAGAAAAAATCCTTCAAATTTTCTATCTTTAGAAAAAACATAATGTTATTATGCTTTTATTTTTATATTTCTACAACCCTTTAAGTTGGAGTACTGGTTGGAAACTATTACACTTTAAGGCCCTGGTATTGTAAACAAAATTTTACAATCAAATTTTTGAAGAGCAATCAACCATTGATGTTTATTGAATGACAAGATCTTAGCACTATATGATCTTTTAATTTATAAAAAGTCATCAATGGCATTTTCCTCTATTGTTTTTCCTTTATATTGATACTTGTTGAATGTTGGAATGTACTTCTATCCTTTTTTTGAAAGGATGAAATATTCATTGTTGAATTATTTTATTAATACAAATTTATTATTTGTTTAATTTGAATAATTTGACATTTATTTCTGATATTCGAAAAGATAGTTAGACAAATCTTGACACTTGAAAGTTCCTCTAGCTTTTCAATGGGCCGCACAACAACTTTTTCCACTCCATCATCACTGACCCATATTGGGAGAGGTGTGCCCCAAAATCCACTTCGACCAATTTCCCAATCCCTAACATTCTCTAAGAGGCCCAACTAGATGATATTCCAATTTTATAACATTTCTTTAATTAAATTGGAAAACATAAAGGGTATAACTAACTTTGCTATAAAAGAGAAAAAATTAAGAAGTCTTGTTATAGGTCATTTTGGGCACCATTCCCAATGACCTGGTTAACTGGACATCATCCCCATAACCAATGAATAGGGTCTATCATCCCCTATCTTTTTAGTTGCTACATGCCCTAAGTCAAAGAACAAGAACAAATCATCTATGACTTCCATCTGCAAGGTTTCCAAGATTTGAAGTTTAGATTATAACACCCATGAGCTCACCAACGCAGTCTCTAAAGGGGCTAATTGCGTTTCATATGCAGGTACCTCCATTCAAAGGTGTTCTGCAAAGCACTTCCTGACACTCAAGGGTGCATTGGTCATTTGGGAGAGAAATTCTCATTGTTCCGAAATCTCCACTTGGCCAGTGTCCTCTAGAAGAGTGCATATGTGTCAAAATTTAAATCCATGTGTCCATTCGATACCTCTGAGACTGGGAAAATGTCTTGCCTATTATTATAAAGTCATTGATTGTAAAACTACCTTCAGCTCCTCTATAAATTGAGCACAGATCCTAGTGCTTGTGAAGGAAGAATTTGAGTAGAGAAATGTTGGTGGAATTTCAATTGAGGAGTTGATTTGTGTAACATGCTACTGGAGAGATGTGCATTGTGATGAGACTGGGATGCTGCTAGAGATGGTGACATCAAATCAATCGTTGGGTTGTAACCTCCCCTTCTATCCATTAATAAAGATTGTTGCTTACTTTCCCACATATGTATCTGTATAAGCTTCTATCTTTCATATTATGAATTCTTATCTAATGTATATGGTTCATGTTTCATTGATTTAACTGAATAAATTGAATATACATCTGTATATTGCTATCTCTTTGCCATTTAGTGTTCATTCTTGCAGGAAGTATTGCAATCTAGCTTGGATTTGAAGCTACAGTAAGAGCAGAAGAAGGAGAATTGGAAGCGCTTGGACTCCAAGAAAGTTTATTGATCTGTTTTGTGTGTCTATTTACTGTTAGGAAAAGTAGCTGTAAAGTCTTTAACCTATTATTCTAGATTAGCACCACATCTAGGGAAGAATGTTTTATTTGTAATCCATAATTCCGCATAACAAGTTTGAAGCAATTTTCTTTTTGGTCAATGCTTGGTTTGACGAGGAATGTAAAAGTGCAAGGAGAATGTGGAAAGAGTCAAACAATGATAACATAAAGTTCAAAGCTTACAAGAACATATTGAGAAATAAAAAGGATGATTTCATGGGTTCGAGGAAAGAAGAACTAATCTTCCTTGGGAAAAATAACCACAAATTATTTTGGAAGGAGCTCCAACCAAGAAAGATGCAAACTGAAAACAATATTACAACTTCTAAATGGTTTTTCTATGCAAGAAAACTTTATGATCAAGATACCAAGGTTGAACCTCCTCCCTTAGTCAACACTGATACAAAGCTCTTCACGGTAAAAGAGGTAGATATGGGTATCAAGAAGATGGGTGTTGGAAAAGCAAAAGACTTAGCTAAACTCCAAGCAGCGTATCTAAAGTGGGGCTTGAAATTTTTTGCACCTCACATTACAAAAATTTTCAGCAACATCATACAACAGGGGTTCCCCATATATTAGACAACTAGTTTGGAAATACCACTTTTCAAGAGTGGCGACATCAGTAATCCCTCCAATTATAGGACCATAATGATAAACCCCTTGTTTGCAAAGTTATTTGGAAGCATGTTATAAAATAAAATCAATAAGTGGGTAGAAGAAAGACATAAACATGCTAAAGGGAAAGCAAGTTTTAGACCTAAACATTCCACAATTGATCATGGTATAACTTTAAGGAACATCATTGAAAAAGTTTGGGAGAAAAAGGAAGAAGTATTTTGTTGCTTTGTTGATTTCAGAAAATCCTTTGACACGGTTCCTAGGGACAAGCTTTGGTACATAATGGAGGAACTTGGGGTTCCCAGGCATTTGAGAGAAACTATGCATAGGTTGTATAAAGAGGAAAAGTTCAAAATTAGAACTTCAGCAGGCATTTCTGAAAGTTTTAGAAGCGATATCGAGGTCAAACAAGGTTACCCATTGTCTCCTACCCTCTTTGGTTTATATATCGACAAGCTTGAAGAGTGGCTAAATTTGTCAGGGGGCGACAATATCTATTTGGGAAAGTTTGTTATAAGGCTTATTTTGTACGCAGATGATCTTATTCTGATTACTAAATCTTCTGTTGGTTTACAAGAGCAGTTACTTTCCCTTTAGAATTTTTGTAAGAGTGTGGGGATGCAAGTCAATATTAGCAAAATGAAAGTAATTGTTTTCTAGAACAAAAGAAAACATAGCCAACATAAGTTCTACTTTGAAGGTAGCATTCTAGAAGAAGTTGCAGATTACAAATACCTCAGAATTGACTTCAATAGAAATCTAAGCTGGGATGGATGTAGAAAGAAAAGAACTTTGGGGGGTTGGAAAGAATTTTATGCTTTTCAAAATAGGTGTAGAGAGGCAGAGTTATGGGACTGGAAAACCACTCTAACATTTTTTAGGATTTTAGTGATTCTGGTGATCCTCTACAGTTGTGAACTGTGGACCAACAATACATCTGACATGTAGTGGAAATAAATTGAGAAAATTTAGAAGTGTTTGATTACAAAAAAATTCAAAATTAAAAGTGGAGGTCCTTATGCTATCTTGTTAAGTGAAATAGGGGTTGCTCCTATTGAAGCAATTGCTATGGTGCGGTTCATAAGGCATTTAAAAAAAATGAGCAAATGGAAGAGGGAAGATAACCTAAGGTTGTGTTTAATGACATATTGTGCAAAATAAAGAAGACTTGGATGCGGAAAAATAACAATTGGTTTAGAAAATGTGGCATTTTCTTGAGAATGTGTTCCACAAATAGTAAAGAGATAAAATCTTTTGTTATCGATAAGTTCCAAAAACGCACTTGGGAGAAGGAGCTAGGGAGAAAGAAAAAATATTATATTGAAGAGCTTAATATCACTCATAATCATCAACACAAAGTGTACATAGGGGCCAATATTTTTTGGAGAGCGAAAATTCTTATTGCTCAATTAAGGACTAATTCTCATCAACTCTGTTGTGAAACATGGCACTGGAAAAGCCCAAAAGAAGTGTGGGAGGAAAGAGTATGTATTTTTTTCTCTTATGGAAAAGCAGAAACATAAAATCATTTCAATTTAGAATGTGAGGCCTTCAAAGACAAGAGGGAAAGTTATGCAGCTATTTTGGCAGTTAGCTCTTATGATAATCTATTCAGCGAGGGGTTTGTCGAGAAGCTGGGAGAATTTATTAAGAAACTTCACAGGAAAATGGTTGAATACAAGAGCGAGATAAAGAAGCAATTTGTCCCATAGGCTATCTTTAGCCTCGTGGACATTAAAATAATTTCTTCTTCTTCTATTAAAAATATTCTCTCTGAAGAGCTGGAGATCTACGTGGAGGGTCCCCATCCCTAAATCTTCACTATAATGGCGTGATGACTGATGAGGAAGGCCCTTAAATGGCGCAAGGCCGACCCCCTAGGGAAGTCAAATCCACTCTATCAGTGTTTGCAGACATTATTTAGACATTTAATGACCACACCGTCTGCCCAAGGTTATTATCGCCTGATGGAATTGCCTGAAGCCATTCGCATTTGGTCACTTTCTCGAGTTTGGTTTGTTCACCCAGCCGACATGCCTGTTAATGTGCTCCATCGAGGACTCATGACTCTCCACAGCGCTCTCATTATAGCTCCTATCATTCCTCGAGCCTGCTATGCAATGCCTCCCCGCCAACGTATGTGACCCATCCAAGGCAGAGGCAAAGGCACCCTCCCAGGCCGCTCCCATAATGATTCCCTTCGCACTCACTCAGTGGACAGGATAATGGAGGCCCTTGATGGCTCTTGCCCCCCTTTACAGCACTCCAGCCATGGAGACCGAAGATAACCCCCTCTCAGACGCCGACCTTCCCAGCTCTCACCACAACATTCAGACTCACAAGAAACTATGGAGAAAATCCACCATTTTGGTTTCTATGCCTTTTCCGCTGCGTAAATTGACCAGCTTAGCCATCTTGCTTCCTTCAACAGAGGATTTCGGAGTCTCGAATCTCTCTCTGGAAGACACCAGGTGCAGAGACGACGCAGAGACCACTCTGGGCGAGGTAGCAACTCACTCAAACTTTAGGCCTCCCCTAATCGCAAAAGAGGAAGCCATCATCCAAGAGTATGACTGCGTAGTGTTGGAAGAAACCCCAACAGATGAAGATGAAGGAAAAGACACACGGTAGCTCCTTGGCTAGAGTCTAGTTTCTAGTTTGTTTTTGCATATATGATATAGCTTTTTGCTTCCAATTTAGCATTTTAGATAAACAACAAGACAATGATATTCTCAGAAACTATAAAAGATGGTTTCTCCTACAAAGGCAGCTCCTCTTTTTGTCCTTTTTAAACGAAAATCAGATGGAGATAGGCTCATTAACACTATATACCCCAATCGACAATTCCTTTGTACATTATTTATATTATCAATAAAATCTAGCCTAAATTACAAAAATATATATATATTCTTTGGAGTAGAAATTAAAACTTTATAATCCACTCATTAATTAGTGATAAATTTTTTTAATAACTACACTAACGACAACCTATTAATTAGAAGAAAAAAATGAATTATTAGAAGAAAAAATGATTGATAAAAAAATAATCTACCATAATAGTAAGACACTATCACGAATTAAATGAAATTTTAAAACCCCAATTCCATAATCAACATAAACGTACTTCAAACTTTGATTCATAATTTCTTTTAAAATGACCCAAAAGCCAACGTTAACTAGTTGAAGAAAAAAAGTTATATGTCAGATAGGTCTCCACGATAAGGAAGTTCCAATAAGCATCAATGCTATGGAGCGTCAGATAGGTCTACCGGTTGAATGCTGCTGCTGCTTATAAGAGGCAAGTAGTGACCAAGGTAAGCTTCCAGGTGACCCGACAAAGAGGATTTGTCTCTGCTCTCATGGTGGTAAGATTTGCACACAAAGTACAACACGCTCTGTGTCAACGACCCCATCAAATGAACAAAACACAGCAACCCAACAAGGAGTCCCCCGTACAAACCTCTGGCGCTCCTTCCCACGCCATGGCATTCCCCATGAACTACTGCATACCCAAAAAGCCATCCAATAACTCCGGTGAAGACGAGGAACAGTGTTTCCAGCACCAAGGCCGTGGTCCGCTTTCCTCTGATGAGATTCTTGCCCTTCCACATGGCGTCAGGACCGTTTCTCTCCTCCAGAACAGATATGACGCAGGCGAGATGCCACACCATGCTTATATACACATGGATGCAGAGGAAAATCCCAATTATAAGAATGAGGCCCAAATAGAAGATTCCAGAATTCATTTTCTTGACTCCCACGGCGTATATGAGCAGGAATAGGGCCGAGATAGAGGCCGCGAAATAGACAAAGAAAATTAGGAAAAACCAGAAGAAAGTTAACATGAGGCGCTTCCAGACCTTGGGAACTACGCTCATAACCCTCATGTACGAAATTTCCTTGGCTGTGTATATGGAAGCCAGTGTATATACAACCGACGCCGTAGATAGCAACGAGAAGGCGAAAACGAAGAGTGCGTAGGACGGTAGGAAGACGAAGAGCTCCGTCCATTCCCGGCTCAGTTCCCGCATGGTCTTCTTGGCAGCCGGAGTGCCGGCCTCCACTCGATAAAAGAATTCGTTCCAGTGGATTTTATAGAGCAGATAATCGGAGACCAAGTTATGGCCCAGGATTGCGAAACAAAGGGGGAGAATAAGGGTGAGGGTGAGAGTTCCTAATAGTTTAGCGTAGGACCGTAGGATCTTGAAGGCTTCTGCAGTGATTCCCATGATGCCGAGGAACTGGTGATCCTCTGGTTCTCTGTCCATTGCTTTGCTTTGAAATTCGATACCAGAAACACTTTGCTGTTTTTCTACCAAAGTTGGCGTACCTGCTCCTGCTGAATTACTAGTATTGCCCACCGGCCTGTATAGATGAGATAATTTCATGTCGTGAGAAGGTCTTGGTCAAGCTCGGAATGTGGACGGAAATGGCTTCCATTTGCTGTGGTCTGCTTGACTATTGACGCTATTTTGTTGGTCGTGTGGCCACGCCATCGTGCCATTAAAGATTACCACAAGTAATTGAAATATTTATATCATTTAATTTATTTGCCATTCAAATCAGATAATTCCTATATAATTTTTTAAAATATATTCCTATATTCTCAAAGATTGAAAATCCTAAAATCAAAATAGACCACTCGATAATCATAAATATTAAATTAATAATAAACTTCATCTTATTAACTTATCAACTAAAAGTGCAAAGGTACATCCAAGAAATATAATATTTGGGAAAATCATCTAGCTACTCACTCTAATACAAAGCATTGTTAATGATTTCTATGAGTGGAGAAAAATTACTTCTAGATGAGAATATGTAGATGACAAATATATAAAGCCACTCAAATACTTTAGAAAGAGATATACAAATATATGTAGAGGACTCAGAAAGATGTCATTGTCAATTCCTTTGGTACACTCCAGTATTGGAGCAAGAGGAATGAGAATGACAACACAGGAGGTGGAACTAGAGTAGAGTGACTTTCTTCCAAAGGTGAAAAGAGAGACACTCTTCAAAAACAATCTAAAGTTTTGAACTTCTAAGTTTTGTAAATATTGGAACCATGATAATATAAAAGTCCTTTTAGAAGAAAAAAAAGAAATTCAAGCTAAATGGATAACATCTCAGCTGTGGTGACTGCAATTACATAAAAAAAAATTGGAATACGGGTTATCTTTTAAAGTAGTCAATCTTGAATTCACCAACTATCTTTTTGGATTGGAACTACAGGTTCTTTGGTGTACCATTGGGGCACACCATCCCAAGTGGAGCCACTTCTGTAAAGGTTATGTCTCCATGCTCACTGGTTCAACTTGCTCTGCCATTGTTGGTGATGAAATATCTCTAGGTTTGGAAACCCTTTTATGAGTAACAACATCAACTTCAAAACCACCCATGAACAAAAAAGATGTCCAATCTCTATCTAATCTCTTCAACTCCTCTAACACCAACAACTTAATCAAACCATGATGAAAGAGAAAAGTTTCATTTCCTTCTATTTTAACTTGAACCTTGTCTGACATTTTACCTAAACTTTTGTATAAGTAAAAGGGCAAGTCAAGAGACCTCTTACCCACAAAATGCAGCAAAAGCCTAAGGTGGTAGGATTAGACCATGTGAAACCTTCCTTCACATGTGAAATACTTCTGAATGATTATCAACAACTTTGAATAGTTGTCCTTCATGTAACTCCTTGGGATAGCATTTGTGAGATCAATTTCACTATGCTCTGGTTTGATGAACTCTTTGCAATCCTGCATAATGAACTTGATGCCTTTAAACCATTGTTCCCCTCCTCTAGGGATTCATGTTGCTGCTGAAATGATGTCTGGTGTTAATGTGAGGTTTAGCATTCCCACCTTTGAAGTTGTTCCAGTGAAACTTTTAGCAAAATCTTTAGAAACCTGTAGATGACAACCCTACAGTCTTTGACAAAATTACAAACAACCTATTCTTCTTAATACCTCCATGGCAGTTGGGTCTTCATTTAGCAAATTCATGTCCATCGGCTCATACCTGTGGCAGTGACCACCTTTGTTGGTTTTCTTCCTTGCAGCCATGGTGGTTTTATATCTTCTTAGCCTCGCTTGATTAATAACACTTGTAACCTTTGAAAATGCTAGCAGCATGCTTGGCTCGATGAAGCAGCTCTCCAGAAATCAAATATCATGTAAAGATAAAACGGAGAATGACAAAAAGACTAATTGGGTAACCTTTTATGGTTTGAATGACAACTCATGCCTTAATTATGACACATGCATGCTAAAAATGGTAATCATGACCTCAGACGTGACCTTCTACTTTTGAATTAACCCTAACAGTCTCGAATGACCTCCACCCTAACTCCTTCAACCATGAACTGACACTTTGCATCTAATTTGATAAGACAGAAAAACAAAAAAACAGTTTTTCGTAGTGTAGCTAGTTCACTCTCTGACAGTTTCTCTACGAAACTATTAGGCATTTTCGTAGAGAAAACTGTTGTTTTGCAGTATAAAACGCTACGAAAAGTTGTGAAACTGGCTTAAGTGTCCTTTTTCAAATTTAAATGCTTGGAAAATGAAAACTGACAGTAAATGATGACTTATGGGACATGACATGACCTAAATGGAGGTGGATTGAGATAAAATGGAGGTGGTCTTGAACCTTAGGATAGGTTAAATATGTAAAAAAATGAAATTTTCCTATACCAACTTGAGACCCTTAATAAATGAACTGTATGACCATCTCAAGTAATGTTTCACATCTTTCTGAGTGACAACACCTCTCATATTATAGAGACATAATTATGTATTTTGATTTTGGTTTGGATTTTCCTATGATCTTGGTTTTCACCTTTTTTGAAGTTAAGTTTATTTATTTCCATTATACCTACAAGCGCTTTTAGCATAAACTGTCTCATTGCGCAATACCCGAAAACATGCATTCAAAGACATCACGATCACATTTTTTCTTCACTTGAACAAAACATTAACTAGCAAAGGCTTATGAAGATTTATTTAGTTTCTTAGTTATTTATTTCTGCAATGGCTACAACCATTAAACTTTGTTTGGCCCAACCAATTTTCCTCCGATCTAGGAATATAAACATTCACAATGTACATGCAATCTCTTTCTCACTCTTGATTCTAGCATCCAATAGTGTTAATTTACACCATGCATGTATGCATGTAATTTTTCAGGTCTAATGGTGTTAGTACGAATAGATTTATGCCCATTAATCTATACAGGTTGCATTAAATGAAGCACATGAATCTCCCTAGACAATTAGAAGTTCATGCATAAAATTTAGTATTAATAACTGCATGTAGGTCACACCTTAGCTTGCAAAGCATCTTTAGGAAATATGCACCATCATCATATCGAAAATTCATTCACAGGTAAGTTTAAGACATCAATACCACAATATAGATGGTAGATTAATATTTCTAATTTTTCAGTAATTATGGGGGCATAAACACTATAGTTGGGATTTTTTGGCAACACATGGAAACAACATATTGAAAAGATATAAAAAAATCAAGTATCACATAATTAAAAAAAAATATTCTAACTGTATATATCCTTTCTTTGAGAAGTAGGTTGTTTTCATTCAAATAACCCAGTCCAACCTCTTACATGAACTCTGCTAGACCTCCAAATACTCTTTTGTGGGAGGATACATACCCCGACCTAGTTGATGTTGACCATGTTGACTACTCTTAATGCTACATTCCATTAAATTGAGCTTATGAAAACCTCATCCAGTTACTTACAAATTTACTCAAGACCAAATCAAATGACAAAAAGGAAATCCATGAATTCAATCATATTATGTAAAACACTCACAAAAAGTACATGTAACTAGATTATGAACATTTAGACTCAATAAGAGACATAATATGGACCACAGAATGGGATGAAGGTTAGAATATTTTAGTCTAAGGAAAAATTTTAAAAGGCTTTCCTATGAAAGACCTAGATGGAATTGGATTTGACTCACTAATATAATAATAATGCCAACCCATGTAAAGACAAATGCTCCTTTTTTTTCTGGAGTATGTGAAGTGAGTGACAAACATGCAAGCCAATTATGAGATGAATGGAAGATGAATAGAGAATCCAACCTCTCCTTCAATAATCACTCAATATGTAAAATTCTTGTTTGAGAACAAAATATAATTTTGTAAGGGGATGTCCCACGGTTTAATGTTCTTAACATCTAAGGGAATCAAAACTATTTAAGACTTTTTCGCATCAACAAGAACAAAATAAATTGAATAAATCAAATTAAAAGATAAATATTGGTTGGGGAATCCAGGCAAAGTTTTCTTAGACAAAATTAAGGCCATGGTCCTTAGTAATGTGGGTTCTAAACTTGACCTTGCATTAAAAGGTAACTTGTAGCAACACCGGGGATGTAATTGAGCCAACCATTTACCAAATATTTATCATGTCTTGCTTAAAATTGGATAATAGTGCCAATAAAAATTGAGAGTGATCACCATGCATGTTAAAATAAAATATATATGGATTACAAATACTAATGATACATTATCTGCAAATTCTACAACATAAACCAAGGATTAAAGGATTCCTAAATTACTACTTCATTGTTGTCCATAACTTCCATTAGCAGGGGATAGTTCTTTAGTCTTTTGCTCATTTTCTTACCATCCTTAGCTAAAACAAGGTCATTGCAAATCAAATTCTTGAATGTTATTTTACTAAAGAAATAAGTTGAACACCATAAGAGTATAGAACTCGCCCCAACATCAAAGTCTAATTAGACAAAAGGAAACATATTCATTTTTTAATAAATAAATACTTTGATTCAAAGCTTGGTGGTTGGAACTATGTTTAAAACTCTTATTGTTTCTTTCCAACTGACCACCCAACCTATTGACTCTACTTTCCCTAACTTTCACTCCTCCGATCTACTTCTTGTCTTGACCTTTCGACGACCCAAACTCACGACTACCTCAGTACTCGGGTGTTTGATTAAGGTTAAAGCTTAATAATACCTCCTGGTGGTTCGATCAACCGACCACATCCTTGATTCATGAAGTGACAAACCTTAGTAATTTCAAGTCAATTTGATGATTTTTAATGCCCCACCAATACATGCATTACATGATATTTACTTTGTGAATACATTTGCCTTTGATTATTTCAAGAAATAGTTCAAGAAGTAGTTTTAATGTAGTAAGTTGGTTTTCCACTCAAATATTTCCTCTACCTTTTGTGCAAAAAATTATTGATTTTTTGTTTAGAAAAACAATTGTTTTTTCACAAATCTAAAATTTCACTTGTTAGTACTAACCTGTATTGATTCTTTGAGTTAAAACTTTTGTTTCTTTTTTAATTGTTTTTATTACCATTCTTTCTTCTTTGTTTACACGTTAAAAATGGTTAAGAAAGGAAAAATGAAATCTTCAATGCCTACATTCGAAGATATTAAAAAAAAATTAATGAATGAAGTAGAAGCTCCAAGATTTGGGAATTCTAATTTCAATTCGTCCTTCATCTCAGATACAACTTATAAAACTGAGGATGTAGAAAAGTTTATTGGAGGAAATTTTTTATTTCCTCTAGAAAATACAATGGACAAAGTCAGTATACACAAATGACTATGAATAAATTTAGAGGAATGATTTGCGTAAAATCACAACCATACCAAATATGTTTCCATATTATATATGGTAAATTGGATTATAACTCATTTCCATGTTTGAACTTGCTCTATTGTTGACCATAACTAGAATGTCGTTGCTTCCTAGAAGGTCGGAGTTCTTAGTGCAATTTACAAGATTAGTCCTCTTGAATTTTTTTTGAACAATTTATTTTTGGATGAATTTTTTAATAATGTACTTAGAAAAAGGGAAAAGGATTATAATTTTGTTATCAAGAGTTGGCTTCATGACCCAAAAGAATCCAAGTTAAAAACAAGAAAATATTATCTAACAATAATCTTTGAAAACCCTTACAAAGATACAACCAGGATGCTCTCGAGATTATATGGAGAAACAAATCTTGAACACTGTAAAGTAGAATGGGTTACTCCCATACATAGAATTATCAAGCAATTGAAGAGGTTTAATTGGGCAGATATTCCGTCCAAAACTTTATCAGAAGTTATTTACTTGTCTTTAGCTTCCCCTTCTGGGTTTGAACAAGGATTTTTCATGTTTATCTTATGGATGTTTTTATAACCTCTATACCATTCCCATTGATGGAATGGATTTATACTCCAAACCATCAAAAAACTATTTACGACTACAATTATATCTTGTGGGAAAGCACATATAAACAACATTTTTACAATACATGCAACAACATTATGGTTTCTTTTTATGAAGTTTTGTTTGGAATAACTCGACCAATGTTTAGTAAGGACTTTCAGGAAGGATTGTCTCAGATTGGTGATTGGTTTATAGAAGAAAAATTTTCTTATATCAGCTTTTATGGAAGTGATGTAGGACCTCATGTCTTACCAAGATATACACATGATAGATTAGCAATCAGAGAGATAGAAAATCAAAATGCCCTTTATGGAGAAGCCAAATTTTGAAATAGATTGCAAAAGAAACTTTGGCCTAGCTTCCCTATTAAAATTGGTCAGATGGTTTTAAAGGATAGGGGACATGGTGTGGTAGAAGAAAAAAAATTACAACGAATTTGGCTCCATTCACTTCCTCATTTTAGATACGATCCACAGAAATTTATTATTGATTCTGTCAAAAATTTGAATTCATCAACAATCTCCTTATGATTATGTTTTTATTAATGCTCATGATTTTGATCAAGTTGCAGAAAGAGGTCATTTCATGAATATTGAAGTGAAGGTTAATTTGCAAAGGTTAATAGAAGGTATTTAAAGTTTAATCTCAAACAAAGAAGCCTTATTACTCCAACACCTCTTGTAAAGTTGAAAATATCTGAAGGTATTACTTTTCAGTTTATTGATATTTCTACAGAGCTTAATTCTTGGCCTATACAGGAAGAGAATATTGTGGTCTCAAAACCTCTAGATTTACCTAACTTTTCCACTTTATTTAAATTTTATGATCAATCTAATTTGAACATAAAGAACAAGGAGATTAATCCAAAGGAGAGATTGGAAAATTCTCAAGGCATAAAGCAAGAAGTAGTTCAAAAATATAGTATTTCTCTATACATGAAATTGATGATAAATATTTCTAAACTTGATCAAAAAACTTTGCCAAAACATTATACTGAAGTGGATTCTTCACAGATTGAAAATAAGTTGAAGCTCAAAAAACTATTTAAACAATTGTCCAAGATTTTTTATTTTTTATTTTTTGGTTTTTCCGAGGAAATATCTAGGAAAATCCACCCAAAGGGACCACAGCCCATTGGCTTATTAGAAACATCTAACCCCTAGGGCATTGAGGAGAATTGACCCTATGACCTCCCACTAATGAGGTGCTCTAGGGATAAAACTAGACCTATTGAGATAACCCTCGATGTCAATCAAACAGTTGCTCAAGATATTAACAAGGAGGTTCGAGAAAGTTTATTTCCAATAAATCTAGAAGTTCAAAGCATTGATGAGAAACTATTTCAAAATGTTTTACAAACTCTAGATTCATCCAAGCAGATAATGATGGACGTATCTCCATGAATATCATTGGATCCTATTTCAAGCGATATTCCTTTTACTTCCTCTACTTTTAAACCACTTTTTGAAGTTCAACTAGTTACACAAAATAATTCCATCTTTAAGTGAGTATTATTTTAATTCTCAAACAAAATTGGTGGTTAAGAGTTCTAAAAAGAAAAAGCATGATTCTCTTGAGATAGTTTCATAATTGAGTTGGAAAGATTTAGGAGATCATAAAGACAAAGAAAAGGAATACATCAAGGCTCTTGAGGATTTTGTTACCTATACTCAATATATAGGTGCTGAGTTATTTGAGGAGTTTGAAAAATTTTGAATACGATTAAGGAATTGGAGGCAAAATTGGAAAAAAGTAAATTATTCAATGAGGAACAATGGAAAACTCATTCCACCATTCTCATAGTGGGCTTTGCTTTAAAAATTCAACAAATGGAAGCAAACCATAATTTTGGAATTCAAATTTAGAACACAAAAGGTAAGAAAAATTGACAGATTTAGATAGATAGCATCCTCAGCAAATTGAGAATTTAAATAAATATTTGGATAACCATATAAAATTTCTTAAGGAAGAATCAAATATCAATTTGGAAACCATTTCCATAGCACACAAAAATCAAATTGAATCTCTACATAAAAAATTAAAATAAAGCTAGGAGATTGTTGTAAGTATCAATGTACACAAGGAACATGATTTATAGGTTAATCAATAGTTGAAAGGAATACAAATTAAATTTTTAAACAAATGGAAAAAATATATAGATTCTTTCTCGAGTTAGTGTCTCTCAGTGATAAAATTGAATCATTAATTGAAGAGGAAAAAGTGATGATTGACAAGTTTGATTTGGTTGTTGATTGGCAAAAGTAGTTTAATCCTGAAAATATTGTGAAGCTCTCCAAGAAAGGTAAAAAACTTATGTTTGTTTCATTAAATCATAGAGAATTAAATAGCAAGGAAATCAAAGAATCGATTGAAGAGGCTATTAGACTATGTGATTCTATATGAGATATTGGATTGGATAATACATAGGAATTCAACATTCCTCAACCCAAAGCTCTCATAAAAGAAATTCTAGTGAAAATCAATCAATAAGTAGTTGAGAAGAAAAGATCATCTCATGAAGAAATCATCAAGTGTTAGGTCCCCATATTACTATTATAGTGTCTTATTGTTGTTAGTGTAACCCCCTTATTGTTATTGTTGTACCCCTGTAACCCCCATATTTTTATTATTGTGCCCTTACATTATTATTGTTAAGTCGGCTAGGATTACATTGTGGCCCCATGGACTCCTATATATAGAAAGAAGTTTTGGTCATTTGCATGATTCAAGAATTGTTCATTTATGTAATGTAATGGAGGTTTCCCCCTCGAAGTGGCTGATTTATAAGGCGTTGATCTCTCTTGTCTTCTATTTTTGGAGCTGGTTTCATAACATTTGGTATCAAAGCTTTGGATTCTAGGGTTTCGCTACTCCAAACAGGTCATCGTGGAATTTGTGCTATAAATTTTTTTATATGAAGGTTAAGAAGCTGAAATTTTCACAGAGAAAATCCGAAATCCCGATGAAACTCTTGTAAAAATTTCAGATCTCAGTTCGCAATATTTTCGAAGATATGATCTGTGGAAATTAGGGATTTTTCAGGCTCCTAAATTTCACTTGAAACAGGTCATCGTGGAATGTACGCTATAACTTTCTATCTACGAAGGTTCAGAAGCTGAAATTTTTAAAGAGTGAAGCTACAAACTTGAGGAGCCTCCCGTAAAAATTTCAGATCTTGGTTTGCAATGTTTTTGGAGCTATGATCTGTGGAAGTTAGGGTTGTTTCAGGCTCTAGAATTTCATTTCAAAGAGGTGAACGTGGGAAAATCATCATAACTCTCCCTCTGAGCATCAAATTGGAATTATATAAAAACTATCTACACGTGCACGGACTTTAGTTTCATTTTTATCAATTTCAGAGCTAAAGGAGGAAATAATGACACGTGGCACACCATACAAGTTCACTCTACTGAAGTAGTCCATAATTAGGTCATTGTGGGAGTTTGGGCATAACTTTGCCTTGAATAATCCAAATCAGGTCAGACCTGTGGCATTTAAAAGAAGCTTCGTGAGGCTACTATAGGGCCAAATTTTAGATATTTAGGATCTGCAATTATATAGATAATTTAATTTCAATATCGAGCTCCTAAAAAGCAAGAAAAATGTGCGTATTTTTTTTTCGAATTACATAAGTCTTGTTTCAAGAATAAAGTTGAATTGAATACCAAGGGCATATTGTAGAATAGATATCAGTATTAGGTTCTAAAACTCCCCCTAAAAATAATTCAACACCCATTAAGCCTTTAGAAGGCTCTACTATGAATCATGAAGACGAAGAATGGCAACATGACATATCAAAATTACAAGAGCAAGTGCAACAAATTTTTCTCTCGCAAAGAGCAACAAAATATGACATGGAAGTTTTGAAGAAAGGCGTGGAAACTAAGATGGATGATTTGAAGAAAGGCGTGGAATCTAAGATGGATGGTTTGAAGAATGGCATGGAAGCTAATATGGATGTCATGGAAGCTGGCATGGAATCTAAGATGGATGACATGGAATCTAAGATTGATGAAAAAATGAAAAACATGAAGAATGATATAAAAACAGACATGGAAGGTTTGACAAACTTGATACAAGAAAGGTTTCCTAATGGTGAAAATATAGTAGAGGAAACTCATGATGAGAATAAAATAATTATTAATCATGATTTCATATACTCTAATGTTCGAGAGAAGAACCACCATATTCCAAAAATGGATATGAGGAAGTTTGATGGCAAGGATCACGTAACATGGATACTACAGATGGAGCAATATTTTGATCTCAATAATGTGCAAAACACACAAAAGGTACACATTGTAACTTTACATTTAGAACAAAATACATTTGTATGGTATCGATGGCTTTGCTCTGGTAAAAAAATTGTCACTTGGTCAATTTTTACGAAGGAAATGATAGCACATTGTGAGGATACAAAGAGAAACACCTTCTTTAGCCAATTAATAAATCTCAAACAAAAGGGTTCAGTGGGGAAGCACATTGAGGAATTCCGAAAATTGAATATAAGGGTAACTGATATTCCAGAGGAACACAAGATTGATGTCTTCATAGGGACTTTAAATGATAACATCCAACATGAAGTTCGCGTTTGGGAACTTGATTCATTGGAGAAGGAATTCAGGTTGGCAAGAAAAATTGAATGTAAAATTATGGCGACAAGGAAGCCTACCACTCACATCTATAAAGATGGAAGTATTGCTACTCCTAGATTTCCACAACCTATAAGTTTGACACCACAAAAATTGGAAGAAAAAAGAGCAAAAGGGCTTAGCTACATTTGTGATAAAAAATACACTAAAAGTCATAAGTGTGCTAAGAAGAAATTATTTTACATAGATTGTGAAGAGGAGGAAGAAGATTAATAAGAAACTTCAAAAGAAGAGGATATACACCAGGAACCAACCCTAGAAGAAGAAGAAATGAGTCCAACCATATCGTGTAATGCATTGGCAGGAATTACCACTCCTCAAACTCTCAAGATAGAAGGCATATCAAGAAGAAAAAGGTAATAGTGTTGATTGATTCAAGTAGTACCCATAATTTTATTCATTGTAAGGTAGCCAAGGAATTGAACTGTTTCCTATACCAGCACTAAAATGTCAAGTGATGGTTGCAAATGGAGGAACTATAAATTTCTCTGTAAAATGCCATAATATCAAGCTAGCCATGGGAGAATATGTATTGAATAGTACAATGCTTTCCATTCCAATGGGAGGTGCTGATGTTATACTAGGAGTACAATGGTTACAATATTTGGGGACATTAGCTTTTAATTTTCAAGAACTTTTCATGAATTTTTTTTCTGTACGGAAAGGAAATCAAATTACGAGGTATTGTAGGGAAGCCAAGAAATATAATAAGCTCTAATGTCATGAAAAATCTTCTGAAGAAAGAACGAGGTGTAATTGCACAATTATGCTTACTAGAAGTTCCAACATCAAAATCATCTATTTCTCCAGATCCCCAAAAAGTATTGAACAATCATTCCAAGGTGTTTGAAACTCCCAAAGGACTTCCACCTATTCGTGATCATGACACTAATATATTTGGTCAAAATTCCGATACTTTTGTCGTCTTGTCGGAAATTTCCCTAATTTTTATCAATTTTTCAAATCCCGCCAACAACTGCCTTTATACTAACGTTTAGGGACATCGTCGCTTTTGCGACGTTTATGAATGTCGTTGGAAATGCGACTTTCTAAACTATGCGTCGGTATTACGAGGTTTTTGGGACAAAACGTCGAAAATGCGACGTTTCTAACATATGTGTCGGTATTGTGATGGTTTGGAGAAAATGTCGATATTGTGACATTTCCAAAATATGCGTCGGTCTTGCGACATTTTTCTCCAAAGCGTCGCAAGACCAGCGCATATTTTAGAAACGTCGCAATACAAACGTTTTGCTAGTTGGATATATGCATCATGAGAATTATTTTTGAAGATTTCCAAAGCCCCCCTTTCTTATATGCCCCCCCCCCCCCCTGTCTCCTCCTATATATGCACATATTCGCATCACGCATAAAATTTGGTGTCAGGATCTCATCATTAGGGTTGAGGTGGTGGTTTGTGGGGGTGTTGGCCACGCGCCAATTTACCCCTCACATGTGGACTCTTATGAAGTTGGACAACCCTTAATTCCCTCCTTTGCCTTCGTACCAAGTTCATTGATGGATACAGGGTGGGAAGAGTTAATGAATTTCATGGATGCATCCCAAGTCTTGCACAATTTTCATACGCACAATTTCCCCTGCATAAATACTAACTTCTTTGGTACCCTTAGTTCTATTTTGATTTTTTTTCTTAGTTGGAAAACTCCCTCCCTTTCTTCCAGCTTGTCTCTTTCCATGTTTCGATAAATTTTGGGTCTCCTCCTTGTGTAGGCAGCTCCCCTAGCTCAAACCTCTCCCCCTCTATTTCCAAGCTCTTTTGGCTCTGTATTTGTGGTATCAAATCAGACTTTGTATCTACTTTTTTGTTCCAACACTCGATTTTTATCCCTTATGGGGAACAAATACTATTATTCTTCTACCTCAAGTTGCACAAGATAGTACAATTTTATGTCTGCATCCCTATTATTGTCATTTAGACCAATATTAATGCATAACTTTTCAATCATAATATAATATTAAATTTCGTATTACTTTTCAAACACTCCTTAAGTACCTCTTGTCCACATCAAAATGGCATAGGTAATAAAAGGTATAAAATAAATTATACTTGAAATATATAAAAATAGTATGAAAAAACTATAGTTATAGCTTACATACCCTTTCCCGGGCCAACATTATATAACTCTACTTCACTAGGATGAAAATTAACTAACGCTTCACGTATGCATCTACCAAATCTGTCACATCAATGTAGTCCTTAATACAAGTACCTTCAAGATTATTGTGACTACACGGGTTCCCTATGCATGTTCGTGCAGCCCATTTGCCGGTTTCTCCCTTGTGCCTTTGTTTGGTCATTCACGTCGTGTGAGGGTGCCCGCCCAAACGCATTCGGGTCGGGTCATTTCTTTTGAGTGTGGCTGTATCAAATTTGCTAAGTTGTGACCGCATGGGTGCCTTGTGCACGTTTGTGTGGCTCATTTTCTATTTGCCCCCTTGTTCCTTCATTCGGTCGGGCACGCCGTGTGAGGGCACCCGCCCAAACATGTTCGGGTCGGGTCAGGTTGTTTCGTTTGAGGGTAGTCGTATCAAATTTGCTAATTTGTGACCACACAGGTGCCTTTTGCACATTTGTGTGGCTCGTTTTCTATTTTCTCCCTTGTGCCTTTGTTCGGTCGTGCCTGCCCAAACGCGTCATGTGAGGACACTCGCCCAATCGCATTCAGGTCGGGTCATTTCATTTGAGGGCAGCCATATCAAATTTTCTAATTTGTGACCGCAAGGGTGCCTTGTGCACGTTCGTGTGGATCGTTTGCCTTTTTCCCCCTTCTGCCTTCATTCGGTCAGGCGCATTGTGTGAGGGTGCCCACCCAAACGCGTTCGGGTCAGGTTAGGTTGTTTCATTTGAGGGCGGCCCGTTTGCCATTTTCTCCCTTGTGCCTTCATTCGGTCGTGCGTGCCGTGTGAGGGCGCCCGCCCAAACGTGTTCAAGTCAGGTCTTTTTTTTTTAGGGCGGCCATATCAAATTTGCTAAGTTGTGACTGCATGGGTGCCTTATGCACGTTCTTGTGGCCCGTTTGTCGTTCGCTCCCTTGTGCCTACGTTCAGTCGAGTGTGCCATGTCATTTCGTTCGAGGGCGCCCGCCCAAACCTGTTTGGGTCGGGTCGTTTTAGTTGAGGGTGCTTGCCCCAACGCTTTAGGGTCGGGTCATTTCGGTTCAGGCCACCAACCCAAATGCATTTGGGTCGGGTCGTTTCGGTTGAGGGTGCCCATATCAAATTAATTTTCTAAGTTGTGACCGCACGGGTGCCCTGTGCACATTCATGTGGCCCATTTTTTGGTTACTCCCTTGTGCCTTCGTTCAGTCGTGCGCATTGTTTCGCGCTATGTGAGGGCGCCTGCCCAAACGCGTTCGGGTTGGGTCATTTCATTTGAGGGTAGCCGTATCAAATTTGCTAAATTTTGACCATGTGGGTGCCTTGTGCTCGTTCGTGCGGCTCGTTTGCTTGTGGTCATATAAAAAATGCTAAGTTGTGACTGCCCGTGTTGTGTCAGGTCGGGTCTGGTCGTGTCATTTCGCGTGAGGCTATCGAAGGAAATGTGTTCGTGTGGATCGGGTCGGGTCGTGTCGTGTGAGGGCGCCCAGGAAAATGCGTTTGGGTGGGTCGAGTGGCCGGGTCGGGTCGGGTCGTGTGAGGGAACCTAAGGAAACGCGTTTGGGTGGATCAGGTCGGGTCATGCCATGTGATGGTGCCCAAGGAAATGTGTTTGGGCGGGTTGAGGTGGGTCGAGTCGGTTCGTGTGAGGTTGCCTAGGGAAACGCGGTCAGGCGGGTCAGGTCAGGTCAGTTCTGGTCATGTGAGGGTGCCTAAGGAAATGCATTCGGGTAGGTCAGGTCGGGTCAGTTCTGGTCATGTGTGGGCACCCAGGGAAATGCGTTCGAGCGGGTCAGGGCGGGTTGGGTTTGGTCATGTGAGGGTTGGAATCATGTGTTGTTGTTGGAATTGGAATAGGTATACTATTGTTAACATTGCCTCAGCTCAAAACCTATTTGCATTAATATACTTCCTCTGCAACTTACACCTAGCCATCTTTGTGATAGTACAGTTTTGCCTCTCAACTAATACATTTTGTTGTGGAGTGTAAGGTGTAGTATATTGTCTTTGGATCCCATGTTTAGCACAAAATTTATTGAAATATTTTAAGTAGAATTTCCCACTAGTACCATATCTAAGAGAGGCAATGTGACAACCCAACTATTTCTCTATTAATGCTTTGAACTTTTGAAATTCATTAAACACATGATATTTTAATTATAGAAAATATAACCACATTTTTCTACTGAAATAATCAACAAACGGAAGGAAGTACCTAGTACCAGTGGTTGATGTCATGTTCATTGGTCCACATATGACTGAAAGTACCAACTGAAGGACCCTCTACGTTGATCTCCAAGCTTGCCCTTCATAAAATGGTATTCAATGTAGCTTCCCTGCCTGACAAGTTGTGAAAACTCTATGGATCTTCTGCATAATGTTAGGAAGTCATCATGCTCAAAATATTCCACCCCTCTTCAAGTTCAACTAATTGAATCTTGACACCTGAATCCTCAACCCCTTCCAGCTTCTAAGTAATTCAAAACTTAGGAGAAGTTTGGAAAGGTCCAACCTCCTCATAAAAAACAACTTCACTATTGAAGCTTACCCTATCCGTGTCAATATCAATCAACCTATAAACCTTATAGTGTTTTTGTACCCTATAATCATTATATTTGTTGTACCCTTAAACCCCTAAACCACTAACACCTAAACCCCTAACCCCTTAACCCATAAACACCTAAACTATTAATTCTTAACCCATAACCCATTAACCCCTCACCCCTAACCCCTTAAATCCTTAACTACTAAATCCCCTAACCCCTAAGCTCCTAATCGCTAATCCCTTAACCAATAAATAATTATTCACCTAACCCCTAACTATGCCTAAATCCCCTAACCCCTAAGCCCCCAATCCCTAATCCCTTAACCACTAACTCATTATTCCCCTAACCCCTAAATGCGCTTAAATCCCCTAACCCCCAAATCCCTAACCATTTAAACACTAACTCATTATTGCCCCAACCCGAATCCCTAATCCCTTAACCACTAACTCATTATTCCCTTAACCCCTAAATGCACCTAAATCCCCTAACCCCTAAGATCCCAATTCCTAACCCCTTAACCCCTAAGCCCCCAATCCCTAATTATTTTATGTGAGGAGCCATGTTTAGGGTTACAATGGCTATGATCAATAGCTCTAAACCCATTATTTGCTTGATTCGACACTGATTCAAGGGACTTCATCTGATTTACCAACAAACGTCAGTAGTGATATAAATGTTTGTACTCATGACATATTCAACATCTAAAGGGTATACGCTCATAGTTGAGTGTCTTCTTCCACAACTCATCTTGAAATTAGATATCTATTGATTTCAAAAGGGGTCAAATATTTTCATGTATACACATATGCATACATGTTGTAATGTGCCACAACATAATGAACGGATTCATGTGATTTACCTTTCCCTTTACCGGGTGTTTTACCATATTCAATGAAGGATTACGCAATTCCACTACCATAGGAAGAGCACCACTGAAATAAAATTATGATACCAAACAACACATAGTGATGAAACAATGCTTGGTGATGAGCCAATGATCCAACTCGACATAAACACATGTTATAGGGGTATCATTCCAATGAACTAAGGGAAAAAGTAGAGATAACGCAGTGGGAATGGAGGGGATATCAGGAAATAATATAGGGAGGAACGTTGAAAAGCGAGAAGAAATCGAGGGAAAAAATCAAGCGTGCTGATAGCGGAGTTCAGACCTGTACATCAGTGGGATAGAGCTGCAAGACTTGGAGCCCTTCGCCTTAAACTCACTAGTGAAGTTCACCACACTGAATCATGAAAATAACTGATATATAACTCAACATATGAAATGAAACTTTTATAAGATGTGAGCCAAGGACCTGCCAAACACCAAGTGTGATGCTTCTCCCATGATTCTTCCATCCCAAGAGTGCGCATAATGGTGAGGTCATAAATGAACCTCAATTGTCTGTCAGAGGAATTCAAAACCATATCCAATCCTGTGTATGATCTCTCCCCCTGACCTACATTTATTAAACAATTGATATATCATAAATCCTTTGTAATCACACATAACTTGTCTCCCTCCATCATGAATTTAATGAATCTCAATAGTCTGTCAGAGGAATTCAAAACCATATACAATCCTGTGTATGATCTCACCCCCCGACCTACATCTATTAAACAATTGATATGTCATAAATCCTTTGTAATCTCACATAACCCGTCTCCCTCCATCATGAATTTAATGTGAAATATGGAGGCTCTACGTAACCTAATGTGTAGCCACGCATGATATGAATCCCTCCAAGTGGAGTCCATGGCACGTTCACCAAGGCCTACTTGAAACTTGGCCACACAAACAGTTTGCATGTCAATCATGAGAGAGAGGATAACTTCTTCACCAAAAAATAGAAAACCAATGGACTGAAGCTTAAATAGCATCCTCATAGGGAATCATTCACTTTATCCTTAAAATCACAAATTTTCAACACTAGCCTTTTCTAAATATAAAGGAAAAAGGGGTTGTAAACCTAACAAGAATTAATGATAAATGAGATTCCATTATTGCTAACCCAAAAAAAATTATTGCAAGATGGAAGTCATAGCCCAAAAATGAAAATAACTTTCCACTACCCTACCACTAAAAGCATAGATGATCCCATATACAACATGAAACCCTTATATCTTCTTCCTAACTAGTTCCTTTTTTATGTTGTAGGTTTTATATATTTTTTATTATAATTATTAATATTTTGGACTTTCAATCTAGGAAAGTTGGCCTTTAATGCATGAACTCGGTGCCAAATATCTATGAGAAGAGTAGGATGATGATGATTGAGGAGGTGTCCCCTAGGACATTGGTGATCGATACAACAGAAGCCCAAGTAGGAAGAGGAGGTGACTAGTGAAGGCTTGTCCTCAACTTGTAACATTTCAAAGCCCAACGGGTTGGCCATTTCTCAATAATTAGCTTATGTCCAAACTCTATGGCTTCTTCAACTCTTTCAATTTCATAGCTTTTGCATGGTGGCTTCTAGTTCATAGTTTGTAGATAACCTTGGATGTGTGCATAGGTAATGGCATCTTCAATTTCTTATGGTTGTTAATGGACCTTACATATAGTCCCTCCCTCTCTATTAACACATTTTTTCACCTTCTTAGACTCTTCTCTAGACCTACCTTGGCATCTTTGTCTTTATTGGTCATCCCTTTTACTTTTCATTTTGTTTTGTGGTATTATTAGTTTTTTGTTCTCTGGGGGTTGTCCTCTCTTTGGCCTATTGTGACCTAGAAAACCATGCCTTGCTAGAGGATGTGCTGTCGATGGGGGTCTGGTGGTAAAGGATCTCAAGGACTACCATGTGCTTAATCTCAATCTCAAAATGTTGCCTTTATTTTCCACTCCTTTACTCCTCTGGAAATCGAAGAGGAAAACTGCCAACTTGACACTTTGGCCACAAAATACCTCCATGCTTACTCAGATTCTGTAATCCAAGTCGAAGTAACCAATTAGTTTCCTAACCCTGGGCATACCGAGGGAAGATAGAACCAATATATTAACTCCATTACCCTCAACTGGAAAATGAAGACACTCCTAGGCAAGGTCCTGAAGGAAAAACATAGGACCACAACAAGATCATCTCCTTTCTGAATGGAATTCAATGAGTTCAATTACACCAACATTCTTGTCTCATTAGTCTAGATGCATGATTATATCACATTGAAGGACATCTCCAATGTGGCATAAAACTCTCCAGCTCCAAGAGGCATCACTTCCCAAGATCTAGCCCCATTCACTTCATCATATACATCATGTCTCTTACAACCTCTTGGCTTATGTCACTTACTTTCAATAGTAAATTTTATTTTAGTACTCTTGTAGTTAGCAATACTAATTATTTGCATTTTGATTTACCTAGACTATTTTCTTTCGCCATTAGTATTACTTTCCCTTGTGGCACGCTACAAGGTTCAACGTAAACAATGATATCTAGGTTTGTATGAAATCATTTTTAGAAAACAAAATTTTAAATCAAACAAATCAAAATCAAAATCAAACTATAAATTATAACAATTATGCTAATTTATTTTCTAATCTATTGAAATGTGATCATACCAAGTTTTAAAGATGAAGAAAGAAATCACTTATGCTATGTGATTTACTCATCATATAAATGAAGCAAAATTTCACTTTTTCTATGTGATTTCCTCATTAAAAAGGTGAGACATGTATTTATACCACGGGGACTTGGTGGACCATTCCTAAATTGGCAAGTCAACAACTTGTGCAGCGCTCTAGTTGATTGTCCCTTACCTCATCATCACAATTGTCCCAAGGTTTCTCATTGCTAAGGTTTATCGTTGTCCCACTCATCTCCACTAATGAATCACTACAGCTACTTTCCACCTCCATAATCAACTCAAACCATAGTATACCATTACTGAAAAATCAGCAAAATTAATTATACACTTCCTGCTACAAAGAACCGCCCGTGAAACATGCAAGAAACTCCAGAAGTATGCCATTTTTAAAGAAATATGGATACAATTTGACAATTTTCTCATACATTTAACAAATCAAATTATTTCCCGTGGCACACTCTATCCTCCTTCCCCAGCAGCCAGACCTTACTCTTACTACAGGACCTTCCTCCATGAGCAGGAAAAATGGTAATGCGGTTCTTCATTCTTCAATAGTAGTTTTTTTGTTGCATGCAAAATTTTTGAAGAAACTCTGCTTAAAGCTCCTTGATTCCCCTAGGCTAAAATGAAAGAAATTCTCATTAAAAGTAACTTTACACCAGTGTTCCCATAGAAAACCAATTGCAGTCAGCCGAACTTGCTATCAAACTTGGTATCCAAATGTTTTAAATGAAAAATGGGAAAATGGCATGAAAACACGCAATTCCTACAAGAAAAAAACCAGTTCAGATACATGGAGAAAATATTTCCAAATGTAGGATATATGCCACAAACTTGACCTTAAAGTCAAGCTGTAGGATCCAACACAACTACTGCTAGTCAATAATAAATTAAAATTATGTATTGCTTTAGGCCAAAGATGTTGTAGAGGTCCCTGATGATTCTGCCACATCATCACTCCTCACTGAAGTAGCACTATAGTCAATCATATTTCCATGATCATTTCCAGGCAGTGCTCTACTTAACCTTTTTAGCCAAATTTCATAATCTACAGGATATGGAGTACCACATAGGCTATCAACATAGTCAACAAAAGCTTTCAAAAGAGCAGAGACTTCTCCAAGTTGCTATTGTATGCACCTTTTTGTCCAAGATCTCTCTCTCCAATGCAAGGAAGCTTCTATCATGCTAATTTCATGAATAATATTAGCAATAAATGCAACATTTTATACAGTAGTATGTATGGCATCATAACTTTAGAAGCTTAGATCTTTGCAACAACAGGTTCATTAAAAAAATTCAATCCAATATGTCTTCAATCATTTATATCCTTGGGCTGCTATAATAGTGATAGGAAAGTACTAGATCTGCAAATGACTTGAACTTTTCAAGGGAAATTTGGTCTCTAAACGTAATGAGGAACTCGTCCTCTTTAGACAGTGATAAAAACGTTTTGCTTCAATTCCTTAACATGGTCATTCAATGTTCATTTTTCTCAACAGGAGACCTCATGGATCTACTTCAAGGTCAACCTTATACAATACTGATGTACCTTCAAAATTCTTATAAATACGACAAACACCATTGAGATATCCTTTAGAATTTTTCCTTAGGCTTGTAAGCTCAAGAGGATCTTTGAAAATGGCTTGGCTTTAAGTCAGCCTAACCATAATTGAATTTATGTTCAGATTTCCTTAGACATTGGGTCCTTGGGATGAGTCTCCTTACAGGTTAGCCTCAACCAATATATAATGGGCCTTATTAATGCACTAGGTCTGAGCCTTAGGAGGCTTCTACAATAGGACTGAAGACAATGACCTCAGAAAGAACTTGACATAATTCAAACTTCCTCCATCAGCAGGCCCTTCAAGTTCTTATTATAGATCTCAACTTTGTTGTGAAGTTTCCTTCAGTCCAGTGAATAATGAAGATCAAACTTAAACTTTGATGCTCAGGAGAATCCCAGACTTGGCCTGAATGACTCCTCAATGGGCTTTCAATTAGTGCGAAATTGTTTGAAAATTGTGCTTTTGGGGAAATCCCAAATAATTATCAACTTGTATTAATTATTGAGATTTCTTTATGAAATATAATAATATTATTGTGAACTTCATTACATGAACACATTCTAATATAATTCTATGTGGAATTTCATTTATTTCATGTTAATTGAATATGTCAATGTGGTTTATGATGTATAATAATTATTTTTTTCATCTTTTCTAATATGCGGTGGCAGAATATTGCATTAAAGTGCACTAATCCTTTTAGGGTCACATCAATGACTCACATCACACTATCCCATCATATAATTTTGCATATATCATGTTTCCTATTTTTCAACCCGACTATATAATATTAGGAATAAACAACCTTGATGTTAGCTACCTCACTCTCTCACATGAGAACCATTTGAAGCCATTTTAGCACCATCATTAGCTTCTTCAGTAGTGACTACCTTATTTCCAAACACACACTTATATGAAATTCATACAACTCGATTAGAGACTTTACTTTTTCATGATTCCAAGTGTGCACCATGGGGACTTATGATTCCTTGCACCACATCAAATATCAAATGAAGTGATGATCTAAAAAGTTAACATATTAAACTTCTTCAATATTATTAGTTGTTCAATCTACGCTCCAAATCACACATATTGTATGATGCATATGTTTTTTCTAAGAATCTGCCATGTTTTCAATTCCTAGATGGACTATAATTCTTCATATGCTTATGTGTGACACTGTATTCCTCTCTCTACATGTGCAACATGTTTTCTCTAGTGCAACACTTAAAAATTTTACAACAACAACATAGCCATCCTTTGAGTGGTTCGAACCTACATATCCCAAATTGTATGCACCAAGATATTCTTGAGGCCTATGCATTTTTTCAATCTTGTACAACCATTCACATCTGAAAAGGCACACACACACACAAATATATATATATATATATATATATATATATATATATATATATATATATATATATATATATATATATATATATATATAGATATATATATATATATATATATATATATATATATATATATTGAATGGGAAGAGACATCTTACAGGTGGTAGAACCGATTGAGGGAGCTTGGTTTTAAATTCTAGAGATTTAGAGTATTTTTTATTTCTAGTAGTTAAAACAGAGTGCACTTGAAACTGTTGTTGAGGATTGTCCTTGGCACCTGAAGCAAATAAATAATGCCTTTCAATCCAAATATGAACAGAGCATTCACGTTGCTTAACTAACAATAATTGAGGCAGCTTGAACTCAATGGTGATTAATTGTAGAGAGTGAAAATCCATGTTGCTGAAGCAGATGGGCCATAGGTCCACTGTTTATGGATAAAAAGTGGAGATTGGTGTTAAATTTCCTTTTTTGATGTGCTAATATCCAAAAAGGAGGATGGTATGTTGGAGAACCAGAGGCATCGGAAAATGATACATACTTCCAGATATCTATGAATTGACTCCAACCACCTTCCAATTAATGATTTGTTAATCAACACACTGGTAAAAAGGGCATTGAAATTCAGTGAAAAGATATTCATAGACTCAACTAACCTTTAATAAAGAAACCTACCCACAACTAATAAAAAAATAAAAATATAAATGGCTATTTATTAGTTACTCCTATCTCATTTATACCCTTGCCAATAAATGCATTAGGATATCTCCTTGAAGTGGCCCAAATATAAGGGAACATTAAAGGTGTTCTTCTTCTTAGTGATGGTCAATTAATTACTCTTGATTTAATTGAGGATTCTCTTCTCACCTTGGATCTCACACGGAACTCTTTTAAAGGACACATGACGTATGGTTTTCTCTGTTAAAGTAGTTGGAGATGTGGTGAGTGAGGAAAATGTATAAGATCTTATCTTGGTTATGAAGATATAAACTTGGCTTTTCATAAATTTAAAATTTATCAATCCTAATCATATGATAAGATACTTTGCATCTCTTTTGGTACCAATGTATCCCCTAAGATGTAGCAATGGGTTTTGAACAAGTTTGAAATCAAGCTTCTAAATTGTGAAGCCTACAAGTTATCATTATCAGGTGGAATCACTACTGATTTCTATTCCTATTCTTTGTTCCTTTCTTCTAGTTGTAGGAAAATGAAAATGATTACAAAAAATTCTTGTGTGGTAAGAATGGAGGGAAGGAGATATTTCTCTAGTTTTATAGGCATCTATACTTTTACTGAGGGAGGGAAAATGCCCTGGTTTGATTGTTGTGTGAGCTTAGGGAGTAGTGTTTACAATTCAATGGTCAGTGCAATGAGTGGTCACATATGGTGAATTTTTGTTCAACATTTCATTTACAGTGATAATCTTATAGGGGTTATTAAAGGTCCATTTGGAATATATGATATAACCATTGGTGGTGTTTCTCAAGGTCTCTGGATCAACTATCCTTTAAAAATTTTGGCAGGGATGGTATTTAGTGTCCAATCACCTACATTGGGACTTTGCAAGCCATAGAAATGAGTAGCATATAGTAGTGAGATCTATTTATACCCTCCCATTGGACATGGAGCTATATGGTTTAATATATTTTTCTTGTAGGTAAGAAACTAATCCCAAAAGATATTGTATGTGGGGGAATTTGTTTTCCTGTCTATGTTTGTAGGAATTACATACCTATACAACGTTCACATATCTGTTAATTTTTTGGTGCTCCGTTTACACTGTATTAGCTCAGCACTGCACACTCTCTATACAAATTCTAGTGGGTTCCTAGTACCTAAAATCCCTTCTATGTTATGTTTATGATCAAACAATTCATCCATGATCATCATTTACACTGTGTTTTATCTCAGCACCACACACTCTTTGTACATAGGGTAGTGGGTACCTACATCCCCTTCTATGTTCTGTTTGACTTTACTAACCGATACACTCACAAAAACCTCATCCATGAGCACTGAATTACACCTATAGCCATCCTTTGAGTGGTTCGAACCTACATATCCCAAAATGTATGCACTAAGATATTCTTGAGGCCTATGCATTTTTCCAATATTGTACAACCATTAACATCTGAAAAGGCACGCACACACAAATATATATATATATATATATATATATATATATATATATATATATATATATATATATATATATATATATATATATATATATATATATATATATATATATATATATATATATATATATATATATATATATTCGATGGGAAAAAGAGACATCTTACAATTGGTAGAACTGCATTGAGGGAGCTTGGTTTTAAATTATAGAGATTTAGAGTATTTTTTATTGCTGGCAGTTAAAACAGAGTGCACTTGAAACTATTGTTGGGGATTTTCCTTGGCACCTTCAATAAATAAATAATTCCTTTCAATCCAAATCTGAATAGAGAATTCATGTTGTTTAAAAAACAATAATTGAAGGAGCTTGAACTTGATGGTGATTAATTGTAGAGAGTGAAAATCCATGTTGCTGAAGTAGATGGGACATAGGACCACTTTTTATGGATAAGAAGTGGATATTGATGTTAAATTTCCTTTTTTGATGTGCTAATATCCAAAAAGGAGGATGGTATGTTGGAGAACCAGAGGCACAAGAAAATGATACATACTGCCAGATATTTATGCATTGAATTGGACCACCTTCCAATTAATGATTTGGTAATCAACGCACTGGTAACAAGGGCATTGAAATTCAGTGAAAAGATATTCATAAAATCAACTAACCTTTAATAGAGAAACCTACCCACAACTAATAAACAAATCAAAAGATAAATGGCTATTTATTAGTTACTCCTAGCTCATTTATATCTTTGCCAATAAATGCATTATGATATCTCCTTGAAGTGGCCCAAATATAAGGGAACATTCAAGGCATTCTTCTTCTTAGTGATGCTCAGTTAATTAATCTTGATTTAATTGAGGATTCTCTTCTTACCTTGGATCTCACACGGAACTCTTTTAAAGGGCACATGATGTATGGAATTCTCTTTTAAAGTAGTTGGAGATGTGGTGAGTGAGGCAAAGGTATAAGCTCTTATCTTGGTTATGAAGATATCAACTTAGCTTTTCATAAATTTAAAATCTATTAATCCTAATCATATGATAAGATACTTTATGTCTCTTTTGGTACCAATGTATCCCCTAAGATGTAGCAATGGGTTTTGAAAGAGTTTGAAATCAAGCTTCTAAATTGTGAAGCCTACAACTTATCATTATTAGGTGGAATCACTACATGATTTCTATTCCTATTCTTTGGTCCTTTCTTCTAGTTGTAGGAAGATGAAAATGATTAAAAAAAATTCTTGTGTGGGAAGAATGGAGGGAAGGAGATCTTCCTCTATTTTTATAGGCATCTGTACTTTTACTGAGGGGGGGGAAATGCCCTGGTTTGATTGATGTGTGAGCTTAGGGAGTAGTGTTGAAAATTCAATGGTTAGTGCAATGAGTGGTCACATATGGTGAATTCTTGTTCAACATATGGTCCATTTGGAATCTATGATATAACCATTGGTGGTGTTTCTCAAGGTCTCTGGAGCAACTATCCTTTACAAAATTTGGCAGGCATGGTATTTAGTGTCCAATCACCTACATTGGGACTTTGCAAGACATAGAAATGAGTGGCATATAGAAATGAGATCTATTTATACCCTCCCATTGGACATGGAGCTATATGGTTTAATATATTTTTCTTGTAGGTAAGAAACTAATCACAAAAGATATTGTATGTGGGGGAATTTGTTTGACAAGGAAACGATCACTTTGTTACCATGGAGAGTATTAATTGATCTCAATTGGTACAACCTACTAACAATGTTCCTTTTCAAAAACTCTACAAGATCATTTGGAGTCTAGTTTGTTCAAGATGAATTTGAGCACTCAACAATTTATTTTTTACATTTGGAAATGGTGTTATGGGAAACCCTTTACATATTAGAAAAATAAAGAACTTTTTCTATGCTCTGTAACACTACTCACTATTTGTGGCAAGTACTCAACATGTCAACTTTTCTTTCCAACATGGTGAGTCGACTTGAAATTTTGGTCGAATCTCATTTAATTCTAGACAAACTTGGTTGGACTATTTGTAGTTGAACTGGCTTGTTCAGGAACAAACTGGTTCAAAGGGCTCGATGTATTCTTGAACATTTAGGGTTAATCCATTTCAAATGGTGAACTTATTTTCTTCGTCAAGCCATTTTGTGTTTTCAAGTTAGATATTGTTTTCAAGTTTTCTACTTTTCTAATTTACTCAAGTAATGTGGAGACTAATTGTGGCGCACAAGAACAACCCCAGATAAAGATGATCGTGGGAAAGGGGCCAAATAAAGAACATGCAAAGTGCCACCATTACTCTATCTTCAGGTATTTTAGTTA
>CM076584.1:292116723-292256973 GCA_034641835.2 Pinus albicaulis | reverse complement strand
TCCTTTTACTTCCTCTATTTTTAAACCTCTTTTTGAAGTTCAACCAGTTACTCAAAGCAATTCCATCTTTAAGTGAGTATTATATTAGTTCTCAAACAAAATTGGTGGTTAAGAGATCTAAAATTGGAAACCATGATTCTCTTGAGATAGTTTCATAATTGAGTTGGCAAGCTTAAGGAGACCATAAATATAAAGCAAACGAATAAATCAATTCTCTTGGGACTTTTGTAACCTATACTCAATATACAGTTGGTGAGCTATTTGAGGAGTTTGAAACAAGTTTGAATAGGATTAAGGAATTGGAGGCAAAATTGGAAAAAAGTAAATTATTCAATGAGGAACAATGGAAAACTCATTCCATTGTGGTTTAACAATTCAACAACTAAAAGCAAAACATAATTTGGAGAATTCAAATTTAGAAAAAAAAAAGGTAAGCAAAATTAACAGATTTAGATAGCTAGCATGATCAGCAAATTGAGGCTTTAAATAAATATTTGGATAGCCATATCAAAGTTCTTAAGAAAGAATCAAATATCAATTTGGAAATCATTTCCATATCACACAAAAATCAAATTGAATCTATACAAAAATAATTAAAATAAATATAAGAGATTGTTGTAGTTATCAATGTACTCGAGGAACATGATTTATAGGTTAATCAATAGTTAAAAGGAATACAAATTAATTTTTTAAACAAATGCAAAAAATCTATAGATTCTTTTTGGAGTTAGTGTCCCTCAGTGATAAAATTGAATCACTAATTGAAGAGGAAAAAGTGATAACTAACAAGTTTGATTTGGTTGTTGATTGGGAAAAATAGTTTAATCCTGAAAATATTGTAAAGTTATCTAAGAAAGGTAAAACACTTATGTTTGTTTCATTAAATTATAGAGAATCAAATAGCAAGGAAATCAAGGAATGGATTGAAGAGGCTATTAGACTATGTGATTCTATATGGGATATTGGATTGGATATTACATAGGAATTTTCCATTCCTTAGCCCAAAGCTCTCATAAAAGAAATGCTAGCGATAATCAATCAACAAGAAGTTGAGGAGAAAAGATCATCTTATGAAGAAATCATTAAGGAAATTACTACATGGAATGCACATTCTATTCATAAAAAAAATGTAATTTCCTTATTAACACATGAAACTAATATCCAAATTCTCATCAAAGTTTTCACAATGGTCCAGATTCATTAAAAAAAATGATTCTATGAAGTTTCCATTTAACTAAGCTCAAGTGTCTCACATATAGGAGGAAAACTAAACAACCTACCC
The DNA here is from genome assembly GCA_034641835.2 of Pinus albicaulis. NCBI lineage: Eukaryota > Viridiplantae > Streptophyta > Pinopsida > Pinales > Pinaceae > Pinus > Pinus albicaulis. Next base: position 292,255,691 of record CM076584.1, on the reverse strand, counting down.
AAAAGACATGAAGGTTGTAATGAATCGATAGGATTTGAATTTTGTTGCTATTTTTATGAGAAAAAATCCTTCGAATTTTCTATCTTTTAGCAGAAAGAGAATCTTATCAAGCTTTTATTTTTATATTTATACAACCCTTTACATATGGGTTGGTTGCACTTTAAGGCCTTGGTATTGTAAACAACATTTTACAGTCAAAATTTTGAAGAGCAATCAACCATTTATGTTTATTGAATGACAAGATCTTAACACTATATGATTTTTTAATTGCTGAAAAGTTGTCAATCGTATTTTCCTCTATTGTTTTTCCTTTATATTGATACTTGTTGAATGTTGGAATGTACTTCTATCTTTTTTTTAAAGGATAAAATATATGCATTGTTGAATTATTTTATTAATACAAATTTATTATTTGTTTAATTTGAATAATATGACATTTATTTCTGATATTCCAAAAAATAGTTAGACAAATCTTGACACTTGAAAGTTCCTCTAGGATTTCAATGGGCCCCACAACAACTTTTCCTCTCCATCATCACTAACCCATATTAGGAGAGGTTTGCCCCAAAATCCACTTGGACCTATTACCCAATCCATAGCATTCTCTAAGAGGTCCAGCTAACTACATAGTGATATGTGGTTTAACGGTAAGTTTCGCTGGGTGAAACCCACGAGACAAAGGCTCAAATCTCGTTGAGTATATGGCTTGTTATGATCCAAAAAAGAAGAGGTCCAACTATTTTTTATAACATTTTTTTAATTAAATTGGAAAACAAAAAAGATATGTCTAACTTTATTATAAATCTAATTTCTTTATCATGATTACTATTAAAAATATTCTCAAAAATAAACTTTATAGACCTTACACTTTATAATCCACTTATTAATTAGTGACCATTTTTTTTAATAAACCTAGACTAAAGCCATCCTATTTATTAGAGGAAAGAATGATGGATAGAAAAATAATCCAGCTACAAGTAAGACACTATCTCCAATTAAATTAAACTTAAAAACCCCAATTCCATAATAAACATAACTTACTTCAAACTTGTGATTCATAATTTTTTTTAAATGACCCAAAAGCCATCCTATTTATTAGAGGAAAGAATGATGGATAGAAAAATAATCCAGCTACAAGTAAGACACTATCTCCAATTAAATTAAACTTAAAAACCCCAATTCCATAATAAACATAACTCACTTCAAACTTGTGATTCATAATTTTTTTTAAATGACCCAAAAGCCAATGTTAAGAAAATCTATTTGAAGAAAAAAAAGTTATAGTCTCCACACTAAGGAAATTACAATAAGCATTAATGCTATGGATTATCAGATAGGTCTTCAAGTTGAATGCTGCTGCTTATTAGAGGCACGTAGTCACCAAGGTAAGCTTCCAGGTGATCCGACAAAGAGTATTTGTCTATGCCCTCATGGTGGTAAGATTTACACACGAAGTACAACACGCTCTGTGTCAACAGCCCCATCAAATGAACAAAACACAGTGGCCCAACAAGGAGTCCCCCGTACAAACCTCTGGCGCTCCTTCCCACGCCATGGCGGTCCCCATGAACTACTGCATACCCAAAAAACCATCCAATAGCTCCGGTGAAGACGAGGAACAGTGTTTCCAGCACCAAGGCCGTGCCCCGCTTTCCTCTGATGAGATTCTTGCCCTTCCACATGGCGTCAGGGCCGTTTCTCTCCTCCAGAACAGATATGACGCAGGCGAGATGCCACACCATGCTTATATACACATGGATGCAGAGGAAAATCCCAATTATAAGAATGAGGCCCAAATAGAAGATTCCAGAATTCATTTTCTTGACTCCCACGGCGCATATGAGCAGGAAGAGGGCCGAGATAGAGGCCGCGAAATAGACAAAGAAAATTAGGGAAAACCAGAGGAAAGTTAACATGAGGCGCTTCCAGACCTTGGGAACTACGCTCATAACCCTCGTGTATGAAATTTCCTTGCCTGTGTATATGGAAGCCACTGTATATACAACCGCCGCCGTAGATAGCAACGAGAAGGCGAAAACGAAGAGTGCGTAGGCCGCTAGGAAGACGAAGAGCTCCGTCCATTCCCGGCTCAGTTCCCTCATGGTCTTCTCGGCGGCCGGAGTGCCGGCCTCCACTTGATAAAATATTTCGTTCCAGCGGATTTTATAGAGCAGATAATCGGAGACCAAGTTGTGCCCCAGGATTGCGAAGCAAAGGGGGAGAATAAGGGTGAGGGTGAGGGTGACTAGTAGTTTAGCGTAGGAGCGTAGGATATTGAAGGCTTCTCCAGTGATTCCCATGATGCCGAGGAACTGGTGATCCTCTGGTTCTCTGTCCATTGCTTTGCTCTGAAAATCGATACCAGAAACACTTGTGCTGTTTTTTCTACCAAATTTGGCGTACCTGCTCCTGCTGAATTACTAGTATTGCCCACCGGTCTGTAGCTGTGTCTATAGATGAGATAATTTAATGGCGTGAGAAGGTATTGGTCAAGCCGGGAATGTGGACGGAAATGGCTTCCATCTGCTGTGGTGTGCTTGACTATGGACACCGTTTTGTTGGTCGTGTGGCCACGCCATTGTGCCATTGAAGATTACCACAAGAAATTAAAATATTTATATCATTTAATTTATTTGCCATTCAAACCATATAATTCCTAGTAATGAATAATATTTTTAAATTATTATATATATATATATATATATATATATATATATATATATATATATTTATTTATTTATTTATTTATTTATTTATTTATTTATTTAAAGATAGAAAAATATAAAACCTCTATTCTAAAATAGAGATATATTTATATTCAAAGATTGAAAAATCTAAAACTCTATTCTAAAATAGACGACCTCATAACTCTAAATATTAAATTAATAATTAATTTTATTAATTAAATATTAACAATAGTTTTTAAAGGTGCAAACTCTAAATATTAAATTAATAATTAATTTTATTAATTAAATATTAACAATAGTTTTTAAAGGTGCAAAGTATATAGAAGAAATATAATATAAGAGAAGACTATTTTGAGATTCACTCTAATACAAAGCATTGTTAATAGTTTCTATGAGTAGAGAAAAATTATTTCGCAATAAGAATATGTAGATAACAAATATCTAAAGTCACTCAAATAAGTTAGAAAGGGATATACAATATATGAAGAGGGCAAAGAGATATACATATATATGAAGAGGACTCCATTGTTAGATTTTAACCATTGATGAGCAAAATTAGGCCGCTATTAGGATTGAAGAAGTTATTTTAGGTATTCACAAAGAGGTCATTGTCAATTCCTTTGGTACACTCTAGTGTTGGAGAAAGAGGAATGAGAATGACAACAAAAGAAGTGGAACTAGAGTAGAGTGACATTTTATGATAATATAAAAGTCCTTTTAGAAGAAGAAAAAGAAATTCAAGCTAAATGGATAGCATCTGGTCTGTGATGATTGCAATTACATAAAAAAAAATTGGCATAGGAGTTAGCTTCTAAAGTAATCAATCTTGAATTCACCAACCAATTTCTAGGTTGTACCTTTGAAATCCTAAGCACACCCTTTGTGATCTCATGCTTGGGCTTGCTAATAAAACCATCAATCTTTGGAAGCTTAGAATCACTGTCCAAGTCCACATAATTTTCCATTTTGGGGTAAAAACAGCACCAATGACATTGATTTTGGCCAAAGACTTGATAGATCAGAGGTACAATCCAATCCATCACATTGATTAAAAGAAGGTAGCACAAAAGCAACATTACTCCATGATTAATCTACAAGAATTAAATATATCCTTCCACTCTAGCTAAAGATCCATCACATCTTTGCTTTGCCTAGTTCCTCACTGTTGCTAAATATTTTTGTTCCCTCTTTTACAATATCCTAATATGACATAATCATAATAAAAGAATAAAAAACACTAAATATTAAAAAATTATTATAATTTGACTTTTAAACATTTAAATAAAAAATATATATTATTCTAATATTTTTATAGATTTATTTTTTAAAACTCAATAAAATTTAATTTATAACAAATTAATTTAGAAACCAATGAAAAAATAAAATATCTAAAGATTTAGAGATTAGATTTATTTTTTCCATTTATGATAAGATTTAAAAAACAATAAACTACATCTCACTTCCATGCTAATTCCATGACTAACCCCTCAAAAATACTTATATATTAATAATATATATTAAAATTTTGTATAATAAATATTAAAAAATATATTATAAATTAATTTTAAAACATTTAAATATACAAAAATATAAATTATTATTCTAATATTTTTATAGATATATGTTTGAAAACCCAATAAAACTTAATTGTATGATAAATTGACTTAAAAACCAATAAAAAATCAAAATATTTCAAAATTTAAAGGGATAGAATTTAAAAAATTTTAAACAACAACACATTTCTCAATCATGTAGCAAGCTAAGTGGGCTTGATTGTGGGGAAAACTCCACAGCACCAGAGGAGTTCTGGAATGGGTGACCTCCCGAGAAGTCCTCGTTTGACACTATGTGATTCATTTAACTAGTTGCAATCCCACTTCTTCACCCTTGTGAGCATCACCAGATGCAAGCAATTAGTCAGTTACACCAGATGTAAACAATTAGTCAGTTACTACTATCTCTCATGGAAATGGTCATAAATGAATGACTTTTTTAACCTAGTTGAATCCCATAAATGATATCTAATATAATGCAATGCGGAAACCCCTCATACTTGATTCTATGATGGTTGGAGTGCCATGTATCAATTTTTATTTAGAAAAAGAAAGACAAAAATACATATATTTTATTAATAAAAGTTACCCAACTAAATCCATCATAAAAACACCTTCCTTGTAATTATATTATTTCTATATAAACAATAAAAATTATTTATTAACATATCAATTACATATTATATTATCTCTATACAACTAACAAAAAAAACTATTTATTAACGTATTAAATTATTATGAATTTAAGGTCTACTATTCTATATTAAATACCAACACTGTCAGAATAGGACCATTTTTAGTGGTTCACCATTTATAAAAAAAAATAGTTAGCTGATTCGTATTTATATTATTATTAATAAAATTTATATTTAATAATTATATGGTTTTAATAGATTTAAATGGCTTTAATATTATTTATGCTTATATGCATTTGGTTTTAATATTATCTTGGTTTACATCGATATGTATATGGATATGTATAAAATTTTGGATATGTAGATATCATTTAAAGTTTATTTTTGAAATTTCAGAATTTCGTTTTTTTAAATGGAGTTTTTAGTTTTCAGATTTTGTAGATTTTGTTACTTATATTTTATTTTTTCATTTTAGTTTATTTTATATTAATAAATTTAATATTTTATTTTTCAATTTATTAATACATTTTATATTTTATTATTAAAAAAATAATATATTTAATAAATTTAAGAAATATATTACATAATTTATCCAGTATTAAATTTTAGATAATCTAAATTTTCTTATATCAAATCGAATTTTGAATTCAAACTTGATAACTATATTCTATCCAGAGTCTGATAACAGTTGTCCCCATAAAAACAAACTGTAATGCTTAGACTACTCCTTTTAGAATTTTGTACTTCCAAATTTTCGTACAGTTCATTCGAATCATCTCCAGTTAGCATTGTTTAGTAGATTTTTCTCAAATTTCGTTTGAAATTGAAAATGGTTAGTACTTTTTATCATTCAAATAAAATAAATATGTTTAAGGGTTTTTTTTATCACTTTAAATTTATTTATATGTTTGGAATATAATTTAATTATTTAAATATAAATTAAAAAAATTATTTGCGAATTTCTTTTATATCAAATAATTTGAAATTGAAAATATTTTGAATATTTCATTTTAATAATAAAAATAAATTTACCATTCTCACAAAATTTTAAAACAGTTAAAATTATGAAACTGGACAACTGTAAGGTAGATTTCAAAAAGATTCCTGAAAACCAAAACATCACTTCATTATTGTCTTAAATTCGAAGTATGTTATTTATTAGGTGGAGTGATATTTACAGAAGTATGTTATTAGATTGAAGTCTATGAGGATGATATTAAAAAGTTAATATCACTAGTATAAATGGAAGTAGTCTAAAAAAGTAACAGAATGGTTTAGAATTCGATAGAGATTTTGAAAAAATTCAGTAAAGATTTTATCAAAATCTTGTTTCCAGTTGTTAAATTTCAGTATTTTGGGTGTCCTAAGGGTTTTTGACAGTGTTGAATCCATTTCCACTCTCAAAAATGGATTCCAAACACTGCAATTACCTCATTTTTTGAATTTTATTGCAATTGACCCTAGTGGTCAACCTCATTGTTAAAAATAAATATATTAATTTAATGATAATATTCAAGTTGGTTTATTCATTTTCTTTTAGTGATCAAGGTCATTGTTAAAAATAAATATATTAATTTAATGATAATATTCAGGTTGGTTTATTCATTTTCTTTCATCAATAATGAATTATATGCTCATTTTGGAGTTTTGTGTGGAAAATAGGTTCTCAAGCTACATTATAATTATATGGTTTTTTGGTAGGAATAAATAAATTACAAGGGGTTTTGTTTTGTTTTTTTTTTTTAAATTTAGTAGATTTTTCTTATTTTCCATTAAATAAAAAGAGAAAAACAAGTTACAATGAATAATGATGGATGGCCTTAATCTGCTCGTAGGAAACCAGATCTATTGGCCACCTTAAAGAGTTATAGGCCAACCAAAACTGATAAAGTTTGAAACTAATATTGTCTACTTTATCCAATTCACTATCAATTACATATAAGGACATCATAAAGTAAATGCTACTCGTAATATGCATGTCAAAAGGACAAAAAGAAAAGGATTTCATAAGATTCAATCATCAGATGACTCTCCTTAACACTGGATTTAGGCATATCCACTTGATTCATACTTTGCAGCTGGCGTTCCATACGGACTAGCCTAACGTTTTGGGGATGTTGCAAAAGGTGGATTTCTTGGATATCCCTTCCCATTTTAACTAAATTAGAGGCAGCTTTCGGGTCCCCTCCAATTTCTTGAACACTGACTATGGCTTTCGCCAGTAAACATTTCATTGTCCAATAAGTATGGATGAACTGTTGAAATAATAACAGTCTTCTTATGTATTGCCTAGATCCTTCAGAAACTCCATTGCTTCCTCTAATATTTCACCCTCCTCTTTGGTTTGACAGTGACGCTGCCAGCCTAAAATGAGTGATTTTACATGAGAAGGAGTACCTACCCCGTAGGTATCGAAGATATTTTCCCTAAAATTTGTACCGAACTTTCTTCCCCTCCTATTGGGGCCCACTTTTGACTTGCCATTGTTCTGATTTCCTTTGTCCTTTACATCCTTTTTCAATTCCCGAACTTTCACCATTCTGCCTTACAAATGGAGTACCAATAGTTGAATTATCTGTCACTGTCGGGGCGAGTACCAGACCAAGGCTAAAGGAACACATGTATATGATTTAAAAATACCTATGAAGTGCAAGAGAATTTCAATAATTGATTTAGTTAAAAAACAGAGGAAAAGATCCTGATTGTCGAGACTAACGTCCTCATTTTTAGCGGTGTAATGCATGTCATCATTCCTTCTTTCAATCACTCGTCAAGCTATCAGGTTGGCAATAAGATGGCTAGAAGAGGTCGTCATTTTCCAAAGAAACATAATTTTCCTTAACTGCCGTGACAAATCATGCATGGGAAGAATGTTTCCATTCTCCAGTAGCATGTTAACTAACTTAGGACAGAAATCCCACATAACATGACAAAAACCCCACATAACCATAAAAAACCCCACAGAACAGGACATAAACCCCACAGAACAGGACAAAAACCCCACAGAATAGGACATAAACCCCACAAAACCAAACAAAAACCCCACAAAATTGGACAGAAACCCCACAGAATAGGAGAGAAACCCCACAAAACAAGCGGATTCACAACTATCCTACCCTTCCGACACCAGACTTTAGTTGTTCCACCATTACAATTAGAGTCGAAACCCCCCCTCTTCTTAGCATTATAAAGAATCTGAGTAAGTAAGAACCTGGACTGGGTATCTGGCAGAACTTTACCCATGAAATTGTTATTGGAGACCATTCATTGAATTTCATAGGATTGGCAGGCCAAGCTATGAAGGTTGCAGATAGGGCAGAAGGTCCGTCTAGCATTGAAAAGGTTGTAAGTAGCAGCATTGGGGGAATGAGTAACAGGATAAGAAATAAGAAAACTCGAGATGGAAGAAAAGAAACAATAGTCGATTAGAGGCCATTCAGAGCCAATTAAAGGGCATGCAGAATCAAATTGGGTAAAATCAGGGTCTAATGGAAGACAAATAGGGTCGTGGGAATGAGAAAACAAGACAGGTAAAGCAACCTTCATAGAATCTAGGACGTTAACACCAAGCTCCTTAACAACATCCATAATATACCATAACTTATAAAATTCACAACTCGCAGCCCCCATACAAACAAGGTAAGCAGGCTTAGAATCATAAAAACACAACAGGACAAAAATACTATTCACATATACTCTCCAATGATCAAAACAACAGAACTTCAAAGGCTTAACCACTATAATATTTCGAGTTAAATTTAGTAAACTATCCCAAAACTCAGACATCAAACAAAACCCATGAAGGTTCTCATATCTTTCATATGTAGAAACTAGAAACAGAGCGAAGAACTGAAGTTTGTCTCTTATCGCAGCAACAGACATGATAAAGAGGCTTAGAACATACCCAGAGAAGCACCGCGCAACCGTCGTTGAACCCTTCACCCGCTCGCCAGCTTCTTGTTATGCTCTCAGCTCCACGGATGACTTCAAGACCATATTACCACCTTTCTCGTTACCACCCTTAACCTTCGTAACATTCTTGACACGTTGGCATTGTTTCCAACACCCATTTGACATCTTGAGTTGGCTACCACCCGCATTTAGTGTCGTCATTATGTGCGTGGATGGTAGTACCCACCATCCTCTCTGCATGTCCACATCAACTATCCATGTGGTACGCACGAGCTCGTGCCACCTCACCATTTAGATTAACCACTTAGCACCACGATCGAGGTTTTTTTTTAATTTATATTTTTATATAAAAAATATAAATATCATTACATATAGGTTTTATTAACTATGAATAATATTATATTTTTAATTTAATTATATATATATATATATATATATATATATATATATATATATATAATTGATTAATAATGATTAGAAAACAATTATGCATCACTCTAATTTATCTTATATAACCTTTCTCCTCTTTAAAGTGTTTGATTTGAAAAAAGAATGAAATAACACATGCTTACCAACACACAGAGATTAAAATGCTTAGTGACAACACACAAGTTTGAGGATATGAGTGACAACAACAATACTAAATACGTTAATATCTTTTTTATTTTGGTTAAAAAAAAAATCTTGATTTTCAATTATTTTTGAATTTTTTAAACAAATTGTTTGTATAAAGTTTATTAAATTTTTGAAAAAAAATATATTAAATATTTTGAAAATTAAATTATATTTTATTTTATTTTTGAAAATGTAATTTTTTTCTAATTAGTTGATCATTATTTTTATTTTTATTTTATGTGGTTTTAATTAAATTCTCAAATATAAGAATTATATTATACATAAAAAGCTTAAAAAAATTATATTAGCTAAATGTCATAATAATTTAGGCTTTGTTACAATACTATGCACCAATATCATGACTTATCAATATCACATGCCCAAAAACCATAACTTATTTTAAATTAAAACTCAATACTTATTCTTAACCATGATATTTACACTCATTTTACCATAGATATTATTAACTTGTAAATAAGTTTTGTTACAATACCATGGGCTAGTATCATAACTTATTTCAAAATCAAAATATTTTATTTTAGTTTCATGAAGTAGCTCTTATTATGTTAAATTTAGATATTACTAGATGAAAAATGTGTATTATATGCCATGGAAATGACAGACCTCCTAAAATAGTGATTACCATGAAGAAAAAGATATAAAGAGTTTTGGGTGAAAAGTGTTCTCTAGTGAGAGAATGATTTGTTTTAAGCATTCTTCTTCCTCTTCTTCTTGTTTTTTATGTCTCTTAGCCCTATTAATAAAATTGTGTAGCCTCTAGTTCACAATAATGCTCTTAATTTTAACATTGACCATAAGCTTCTCTTCTCCATGACTTCAACTTTACCCCTATTCTAGTTTACCATTCTATCTACTTTTATATTTATTTTCTTTCTTACCCTTACAATTTGGGAAATATGTTAATATTAACACTTTATTAGCAAATGAAATTTTAACAAAATAATGTACTAAGACAACAATTCCTTGAAATTTTAAGTTTTAATCCTTCCCTATCCAAGCTACTTCCTATTTTCTTACTTCTCAAAGAAATCATCCCTTCTCCTTCTCAAGTAGATCTACAACTTCTCCCAAGAAGTAATTCCTCATTCTTTGTATTTTTCTTTCAATTGAATGTAGTGATTCATCAACTATCTTGTGATTCACCTCTTCAACCCTCTTCAATGTTTCTTCTTCCAAAAGAATCAACTTTGTCTCATCAACATCTGTAAAACAAATAACATGTTAAAGCAACCAACAACTTATTATTGCAAATGACAATAATATTCAAAATAAGAATCCATTCAAATATATTTCCTTTTTATATGAACATGTGACAAGGCATACACAATATTTAACATCCAATTCTATTGTTAGCATAAAACCTAACATTTTGCACATAGGTGTCAATTTTTTTTAACAATAAGAGTTCATGTTAGTTAAAGCTTCCCAACTTTAATGAGATGTTTTACTAGTGTAGTCCCTTATTGTTGTTAGTGGAGCCCCATTATTGTTATTGTTGTACCCCTGTAGTCCCCATATTGTTATTATTGTGCCACATAAAATCCGATTATTGTTATTGTTGTGCCCTTACATTATTATTGTTAGGTCGGCTTGGATTATATTGTGATCTCATGGACTCCTCTATATAGAAAGGATGTTTTGTCATTTGTATCATCCAAGAATTGTTAATTTATGTAATGTAGAGGAGGTTTCTCCCTCTAGGAGGCTGATTTCTAAGTCGTTGATCTCTATTTTCTTCTATTTTATGAGCTAGTTTCATAACATTTGGTATCAGAGCTTTGGCTTCTAGGGTTTCACTGCTTCAAACATGTCATCCTGGAATTTTCGCTATAATGTTTTTTCTACGAAGTTTCAAAATCTATAAAAAAACCCATTTGCACCGAAATGTTAAGGAACTTCGTGTAAACATTTTAGATCTTGGTTCACAATATTTTCGGAGATATGATCTGTGGAATTTAGAGTTTTTGGAGGCTCCCGGATTTCATCTCAAAGAGGTGACCTTGGGAAAATCATCATAACTCTCGCTCTGAGCATCAGATTGGAATTTTGTAAAACGTGGCTGAAAGTGCACGGACTGTAGTTTTGTTTGTATTGATTTCATAGCTCGTATTATCATCCTCAATCCGATGGGAAAACTGAGATAGTGAAAAAATGTTTGGAATGATATCATTGTTGCTTTGTATATGATAAAATAACACAATGGGTCAAGTGGTTACCTCTGGCTGAATGGTGTTATAACACTTCCTTCCACACCACAACAAAAATGACCCCCTTTTTGGCACTTTATGGATATCATACATTGTCCATCACATCATCTTTAAGAGAAAATTCTAAGGTTCAAGCAGTAGAAGAGCATATAGAGTATCAACAACAAGTTCTCCAACTCTTAAAGGATAACCTAAATTTGGCACTGAATCGAATGAAACAACAGGCATATCAACATCACAGCAAGAGAAATTTTGATGTAGGAGACTGGGTATTTTTACGGCTACAACCATACAAACAAATGTCCCTCATGCAAGCTAAGAAGGGTAATAAATTATCGCCAAAGTACTATGGTCCTTAAAAGGTGTTGCAAAAGATTGGTACTATGGCATACAAATTAGAGCTTCCTGCATCTTCCCGAGTGCACCTAGTTCTCCATGTTTCATGCTTAAAGAAGGTTATAGGTGAAAAACTTCCAGTTCAAACAATTTTTCCAGAACTTGATGAGGAAGGAAAAATTATATTGGAACTTGAAGTAGTAATGGAAACACAAACTTGACAGCTACAAAAGTGTGAATTCTTAAAAATATCAGGGGTAGTATTGGGCCACTCAATATCACAAGCAGGACTACAGGTGGACCTGAATAAAATCACCATCATAAAAATGGTTCCTGCTCCACAAAAGCAGAGAAATGTCATAAGTTTCCTAGGTCTACCTGGATACTATAGAAGGTCCATCAAAGACTTCAGCAAATTGGCTTTGTTATTATTTGGTTTGTTGGCTAAAGATTCTGAATTTATTTGGTCCATTCTTTGTTAAGAAGCTTTTGAGATCATTAAGGAAAAGTTAACTATTGCCCCCATTCTCCGAGGTCCAAATTGGGCTTTGCCTTTTCACATTCACACGGATGCCTTAGAAAAAGTTGTGGGGTCAACTTTGGGGCAATTGGAAGACAAATTACCCTATGCCATCTATTTCGTTAGCAAGATTTTGTCCAAGGCCGAACTCAACTATATTTTCATAGAAAATGAACTGTTAGCCATTGTCTATTCTTTAAAAAAATTTAGACATTATATCACTGGTTATTAGACCTTTATACACAATTACCATGAAGCCATAAAATACTTAATGAATAAACATGATGTTAATGCTAGAATAACTAGATGGTTGTTGTTATTACAACAGTTTGACCTAAAAATTGTTGATAAACCAGGGAAGGAGAATGTTGTTGTAGTTTTTTAATCTAAACTAACTCTACCTGCAGATGAGGAAGGAATGGTGGATGATCAGCTTCCGGATGAATGCTTATTTTCTATATCAACACTCTTTATGTGGTTTTCTGACATAGCTAACTACTTGGTTGCCAAAAAATTCCCTCGAAACCTCTCATTGAGGGTGAAGAGCAAGATCATCAGAAAAAGTGCCCCTTTCACCTAGATTGGTGGAAATATTTTCAAGTTGGGCCCTGACCAAATTCTCAGAAGATGTATGAGGAAGGAATAATTTTTTGACATCCTCTCAGCATGTCATGATAGTCCTTATGGAGGCCAATTTCTGCAAAAATAACAGCCTTCAAAGCTTTGCAGGCAGGTTACTATTGGCCTACCCTCCACCAAGATGCCAGGAGATACACTAATAGGTGTGACTAGTGCCAAAGGATAGGGAAACCTAAACAGAGGGATGAAATTCCTCTGCACCCTCAGGTGGATTTAGATTCATTTGACAAATGGGGCATGGACTTGATTGGACCCCTCGATCCACCATTTGGGCAGAAGAGGTATATCATAGTTTTCAATAACTACCTAACCAAGTGGGATGAAAAAAGGGTTGTAAAGGTGGCAACATAGGAGAAAGTAGGAGAGTTTTTGAGATATAATGTGTTCTACAAGTTTGGATACCCCAGAGAGGTATTCACTGATAAGGGGGCTCAATTTACATCTCATCTCATTGAAAATATTCTAAGGTTGCACAAGATCAAGCATAAGACTTCCACTGCCTACTATCCGCAAGAAAATGGCCAAGTGGAAGTAAAAAACATATCCTTGGAGAATATCCTCACTAAGGTCGAGAGCAACAGTAGTAAATATTGGGCAAACAGATTGGTGGAAGCCACTTGGGCCTACAATACCACTTAGAAGATAACCACAAGGTTCACTCCTTACGATTTAGTCCATGGGAATAAATATATGCTTTCCATTGAGTTTGAATACATCACCTTGAGGATGAAAGCTGAGTTAGACCTAGATATCACAAAAGCCCTCCAAGAAATGTTGTTGTAGTTAAATGGTTTGGATGAGTTCAGGATGCATGCACTCCTTCACAGAGAAGCGATTCAACCGTAAAGTAAGGTTTGACATGATAAGCACATTAAGGAAAAGACTTTTCAAGAAGGAGATTGGGTGATGCTTTATGACTCAAAGTTCAAGGAATTCAAAGGAAAATTAATGACAAGATGACTGGGACCTTACAAAGTGGAAAAATGTTATGATAATGGCGCGATTTAGATCAAAACCATATATGAGTATGGGACCCCCCTACTTGTCAATGGTTACACGCTCAAAGTATACAAGAATCTCCTATCTAGGGTTGAGTTTATAAATTCCATAAATAGGGAGATGTATGTCATTGGAAGCTCCATAGTTTCCAGCGCCTCCCCCTCCTAGAAAAAAAGAAAAGAAAAAGAAACAATAAAAAGGCATGGGTGAAAGCCTCTATGAGGCACCCATGGCCAATTCCAGGGTTGAAAACCTTCACGAGGTAGTCATGGAGTAGAAAAAGAAAAAAACAAAGAAATAAAATATCCTTGGGTGAAAACCTTCTTGAGGCACCCAAAGTAGGATTTTGGGTTTAAAAACTTTGTGGAGGTAGCCCACATGTCCTAAAAAAAAAGGAAAACAAAAATACGAAAAAAAAAGAAAAAAAAAATCACACCTATGCAATCACTTATTTATGTTTTGCAGGTTGTTGATCAAAGGTGGTTTTAGCCACAAAGGAGAAGTTTTATTCCTATATTTTCTCTCTCCTCTACCTATCGACTCCATAATAAACTCAAGCATGCATCCATCCAACCATTTCTCCCTTGAATTATGTAGGAACCCATTTTTTTCTCCTATCTGTAATTGCTACAGGATGTCCTACTTGCTACAGTATTTCCTGTAGTGCTACAAGAAACTCATCTATGAGAAATGAAGCTCTCTAAAAGGCCTCTAAACTTCAAGAAAAGCATGAAATTGGATTTTTTACCTCTAACTACCACTCCTAACCCTCACTCCACTCCATGCATAAATACTCACTCTCTAAACCCTATTTTTTGCCACTAACAGCTAGCTTAACTATATATGGACATGGGACCTCTACCCTCACCTCTCCATCAATCCACTCACTCCATAGCTCCATCCCTAACCTCCATACACTATCTCACTTCATTTCTCATCAATCTGGAGCTCCAAAGAAGTAGAGAAGGGTTTGCTATAGGAAGTTGATTACTTCCTGTAGCAATCATGTACATGGCACAACAAGGTCAAAAAGTGAGAAGAAATCGATGGAAATGGATTCAAAGGACCACCAGTAGACTCCAAGAGGATGATCACACCAAAAATATTACCTAAGGACCTCCAAGAAGATCCTGTAAAAAGAAAAAACAAATAAAAAGGTTAAGAATCTCACTTAGAAATAAGTTTCTCACTCAGAAAATGTATAAAAAAAACACAACAAAATGAAAAATAGTAATGGCTATCACCAAACTCCAGCTCCATGCATCAAATGATGTCTGCAATTCCTTAGAAATAGGTAGGCTCAGGTATGGCCCTTCACCCTATAGATATGAGCTCATGTTGACCGAAATGAATTAATGTCGAGAATTAGAGATTAAAAAGGTGAAAAGTTGGCCAGTTAACTTGGCCACCCTCATGAAGTTAGAATGAACGAAAATTTGACTGTGTATGCCACTTGGTCAAGTCAAATAAGTTAAGGGGGATTTCACAAGGACATGGAGGTGATTCTGAGGCAGAGGCAATGATTAAGTGGAGTGGGACCAATGATCCACAAGAGGAAAACTCGTGCCACAGTCGAAATCATTAATCTGCTCCAAATTCAATTAAGTTTCCATAAAGGGAAATATTGGCTCATTCTTCTCATTTCATTTAGCATTTCAAGAGTAGTGGGAGGAAGGAAATTCAAAGGATCCATCTAAGGACGCAACACCAAGACCAAATCTGCATGAAAACCTCGTGCTATAGGAAATTGTGGATGCTATAGGAAATTTCACAGAAGGTTCAATAGTGAGAAAAAGTGCAGAGAAGATCCACTCATATGTGGCAATAACTCCTAAGACCACCATATAAAAAGAAGAAAAACACCATAGGTCAGAGGTAAGTGGTTTCCACTCCCCAAAGTTATGAATTTTCCATGAAATTTATACACAGACAACAATAATTTAGGAATTAAGAGGTTGACTCAAGGTAGCCTGAGTTTATTTAAAAGCTATAATATCTAAGGAAACACTTCACCAATAAATCTCAGGCAACATCACTCAGCCACCTTCTTAACACAACCATAAAATGGGAGGATGATTTAACATAAGGGAGCCCAAAAATATCAAAAGGTTAAGATTGCACCCTTAGGTGGTGGATATTTTCAGGAACCACCAATGGTTAGGCTTCTTTGAGCTCCTCAAAGGCTTTGATGAGGAGACAACTTAAAAATTTGAAGTGGCCCTGCAATCACAAACAGACGAGAGGTCCACCACTATGGTTAGAAGCCTAGCTATCACAATTACACCAGGGTTAATTAACAAAATCACCACTTTTCCGCTAGGAGTCAAGTGCAATAGGGAAGATAGGGTGTCCAACACTTCAGCTAAAAAGAGCTTCTTTCTTCCAAGTGAAGAATTCATTGAAGACAAAAATGGAGTGAGGAGAGAAAGCATTCCATACCCTTAGGATGACGTAGCATTCCACGTTATGAAATTCATTTCCTGTGAGGGAAGAATTAGTGTGGTTTATGGATACCACTTTAGGTTTTTGAATGAAATTATATTTCAAGAAGAAATCCCTCTAGAACAAATACTGAGAATTTTCTATTCCTCCTACATTCAATTAAGGACATGAGCCAAAAGGTGATGGAAAGGAAGTATGAGCACTTAGCTCATCATGGCCTCATCAAGCTAATAGTGAATGATGCTCTAAATAGATTGAACCTCCTTCTACATCGGTCCTCATTCATAGATATGAATAGGGAAGCCTTGATAGCCACCCAAACTAGACAAAATTCTGCCTCTAGTCTTGGAGAGAGGGGAATGGAAGAAGATGAAGAAGAAGGGGAGGCCAAAGAGACAAAAGGAGAAGCTGACGCAAAAGAAGAGATGGAGGTTGAAACAAAAAACACATAAACCCTAGAAACAGAAGAAGAAAAATAGGAAGATGAAACAAAGGAAGAACTAAAAAAGGAGAAGAGGGAAGAGAAGGCATGTGAAGAGGAAACATTAGACCTTATTCTAGGCATTGATACATTTCCTCAACATACGAGCATATCACCTGAGATAACATAGAAAGAAGTGGCTACTACCTTAGCCACTTTGAGCACACCAGTGAAGTCCAAGAGAAAAAGACAAACACCCATGTACTTCGAGACTAGAAAGAGTGCTAGGGCCAGGCAAGGGAAGCCACAAACTCCAACCAAAATCCCTATAAAAATTGAGGATTCACCCAAAAAGGATGATGAGATAAGGTTAGAAGAAGGGAAAGTTCAAGAGGTCACCTCACCTGAGAGGATACTTGTGACCTATAGCAGGAGAAATTCATCTAGGTTGGAATCCCATACACATATACCAACCCTTGCAGACCCTAAAAAGACTGAAAAGAAGGAAAATCAAGTAAGAGAGGGTTTGCTACAAGTAAAACAGAGTTTTCTACATGAAACTCTGTCTGTGCTACAGAAAAATCCAGTAGTACCAGAAACATAGCAGGAAGCCTTGGGGGAGGGGAGATAAGGCACCCATGGGTGGGAAAGAGGCCCAATAATTTGAGAAAGAAGCACAAGTTGAAGGGAAAGATGCCAAAGGGGAGGAAGAGAAGGAGAAAAAGGAGGAGCCTACCTCCAAAAAAACTTTCCCTAAAGATATATCAATAGTTTCACACCCTAGTCCTCAGCCAAATCTCAGTTCTTATTGTGAATTTATTGAAGGGGGTAGAATAATTCCTGATAATCTTGTAATCCCCTTATTTTATCAGTTGGAATAATAAAGAGAACACACTCATCAATGGATGAAAATTTCCACAACAAGAGGTGTGCATGACATAGGGATCATGGAGGAGAAGGTCACTGAGTTGAGAAGGAATTTGTCTGATGTTAGACTTAGAGAATCCATGTTGAAAGAGAAACTTTAGGAAACACAGGTAGAGAATGGAAGATTACAGAGTCAACTTCAACAAAAAGACAAAAAAATATCCACCATGGTAGATTTGTGCATGGAGGCCATCCAACACAGATATCCATCAAACTCCTATGCCATCTACCTCAAAAAACAATGGCTCCAATTTCATATTAAGACATTGGCCTCTCATGAGTCCTTACCTTTTTAGAATTGCAAGAAATTCATTGACTTTTGAAATTATTCTAGCATGGGAGACAAGGCCAAGATGGAAGAATTATACATGCAAAATATTATTTTGATAGGTTTTTAAACATTTGGGATCCTAAACCTAGGTTGGGAGATATGCAGTTAATGGCATTAGCCTCTTGGATGGTGAATGAGGAAGCAAGAGCAGATGAAGTAAAGAAGATGATGAGAATAGAAAATAAAGAGCCTCTACATATAAGGGAAGAACTATTCATCTCTAAGGGAGTCATCAACAATCACCTCTTGATAGACAACGATGTCAGCCTTGCAAACAAGTACCTCAGCACACAAGCACAATCCATTGCACATTTTGATGATATTTCTAGGTTGTTGGAAAATGAATGTGTATTAGCAAGTCAAAGAAGGTGTAATGGCCTCCCTATTAGTCTGTGAAACATGGAATATCATACCCCAAAGAGATTTAGGAGTGTCGTAGAAAGGGCACCATTATACAAGAGGGCTACGTAGACAATGAAAATACAATGGCTTGGCCTAGAACTTAATCCACCTTTGCTGCTGGGACTGGGTGAAGGGAAATACTGAGAAGAAGAAAACAAAGAATGGGAGGAGGAAAAAAAGAATGTTGGATTCTACCCTCATGAAGGAACTCCTTCACTTATTCCTTGGGAGGTTAGAGGGGCCACTAATGCACTGAAAGAAATGAAGAAGGAGGACTAAGTTTCTCATAGGATGAGAAACCATTTGGTAGGGGGGTGATGATGAGCCCCATAATTAGGTATAACTGGAGGGATTAATTGTAAAATTTTTAGCCTTATTTGTCTCTCTTTCTCACATTTAATTACATTATGGTCATATGTTGCTTAGTGTAGACGGTGATTAAAGCTTTTCATACTTCGAATGCCTAATATGGGTCAAATGCGGGATAATCACGAAGATATTCCATTTTTGTTGAAGATTGTGTAATCAAAGCTCAAAGAAGATAGCAAGGAGAGATTATAGGAGGGTTTTCCACCTCCTTAACTCCTAAAGGCAGCCAAGGGAACCTCGAGATTCCCTCCAACAACTCGAAATCAAAGGCAACCATGCAATTGGAAGATCAAGTCCACTAAAGCTCAACTTCTCTTGCAGTCAAAGGGGACGCATGACCTAATTTTTAGGGAGCTGTTGGTAGCTACCCTTTAGGTTAAATAGGGTAGAGAAAGAGCTCATTAGGATTTGAATTTTGGAGGAAGCTAGTAGACTCTTAGCTCTTGTGATAGACTTTTTAGACTTTCATTGTTATGTAATGATATTATTTTTGTAATAAAATGAGTATTCATTTTGTCCTTCATTGATTTAGTTTCAGAGAGATGAATTTGTGGGTTAGGGCCCAATCCATTTTCCTCAATCTCTTTCTCTTGTGTATTTATGTTTATTTTTGTGCCATTGTAGCTAGTTTAATTTATGAGTTTTAGCTAGCTTGCTTACATTCCATTATAGTGTTTTTGGTTTGCTTCCATTTCACATTTGCTATATATAGACTCTTTTAGATCATGGTACAATAGCATATAAACTCCAAAAGCTGTGTGTCAAAGCCTCCCTCTCTCTCCTCTTTCATTGGAGCTGGAGGAGGGTCGATATTCACCACAAACCCAAAATTTCTCTTCAGTTTAATATGATTTCTTGGAAAGAATAGATATATTTTTGTAGTTATCACAAACATGTTGAGAATACTGAGTTAGATTTATGTTTGAATGCATAAGTAGGTTTTCTTATCAAATTCAACTCATCTTTTCCATCTTCTTCATCATAGATTCGTCAAGGTTTATTACATGAACAGGTAGTGTGCTTGCAGGTTTGAGTAGAGTAGAAGAGGAGGACTCTACCAACATCCCTAGCTCCATTTCTCACCTTTCACCAATCTCCTTTAAAAAAAATCGCCCTCAACTCTGTTTTTCACATTTTCACCACCACACTGAGAGAAACCCTAGAAGTGCAAGACGTGCTTTGAGAGAAGTTACGAGCTTGGCCAATAGGTTGGACACCTTCCATCCACATAAGTACACCTTCATTTCACCTTCCCTACCCATTTCCTCATCAATTTTGACCTTAAAACATCGTCGGCTTATTGCCTGTGGCATTTACAGGACATCTTGTAGCACTACAAGAAACTTGTAGCAGATCCTGTAGCAATGCCAGTTAGCCTCTCCGATAGCCCAGAAACCATCTTCTAGCTCACTTAACCTTGCCACAACCTCCAAGAGACCTTCATCTCTGAATCCATGAGTCCATGACATTCCTAAGCCACAATAGCGCCTCCTTTGTTTACTGCAAAACAGAGTATTTACAATCATAGTTAGCCCATGGATAGATGCATTTTTAAATCATAACAGTTAAGCATAAAACAGTTAGAGTTTACTTAGCCATTTGGCGTAGCAATGAGTGATTAGATTAGTTTTCCTGTCTGCAATTTCAATTCAACAATTTTCTTCATGAATGTTGCCTAGTTTACTTCTATTTCTTGCAATAGCCTAAATTGTCGATTTCCTTCCTTGCAAAATAGCTAGATGTATCTTCTTGCTTCAAAGTAGTCCTTTGATTTTTGATAGAGTAATGGTTTTGAGTCATTTGTAGTTCTGGGTCTAATTCAGAAGTCTGACAGACTTCACTCAGAAACCCTAACAATAGTGTCCTTTCGTAGGACTCAGAGGAGGATGGCATGAGTAAAATGCATCTATTGTGTATATAGCATTGTCACCTCCAAGTTTGTACGAACCTCAGGTTGATGAAGTATAAAGTAGAATAACCTATGGGAGTTGCAGCACTCTTGGTGCAATACTGGGGCTCACCAAATACCACAAGCCCAAAAAACCATAATTTATTTCACAATCAAAGTATTTTATGTATATTTTATTTTAATTAATTTTATAACATTTTTTAATTAAATTAAAAAAAAAGAAAAACAAAAAGAGCATAATTAACTTTGAGATAAATCCTAACCTTTTATCATGACTTCTATTAAAATATTGAATAACATCCACTTGTTAATTATTGAGTATATATATATATATAAACTACTTTGAGTCTAAATAGAGCCAACAAATCTATTAGATAGAAAAAAAATCTACCTAACAATAAAACACTATTACCAATTAAAATAAAAATTTTAAAACTTTATTTCAAAATAAGCACAAATATTAACATAATTATATATATTTCAATATGTACATATATTAATATAATTACATAAATTTCATACTTCAAACTTGAAACCAATGTAATTTTTATTTTTTAAAATATCCAAAACCAATGTAAAACTGAAAAATATTTGTAGGAAAAAGGTTATAATTTCCCTAATAAGGATATTACAATGAGCCCCAAGACTATGGGGTGTGAGAGAGGTATTTAATTTGAATCTTATTGCTTATAAGAGTCACGTAGTCACCGATGTAAGCTTACAGACATCTGGCAAAGAGGATTTGTTTATGCTCTCATGGTGGTAATATTTGCAAACAAAATGCAACACGCTTTGTGTCAGCATACAAACCTCTCGTGGTCCTTCCCTAGCCATGACGGTCCCCATGAACCACTGCATACCCAAAAAACCCATCCAATAATCACGACGACTATTCAATAATCGAAACAGTACAAATTCTAGATTGTTTTTAATTAGTCTCCGGTTGGAGTTGGTGACTGTCGGTGAACTCACTTTAGATTCTACGACAGGCTCTATGTATAGATTGTAGTATATGGAATGCAATTTTCAAGCTTTTTGTGAGAGTACTCATCTCTGAAATGGTATGTGATCTCTGAGTGTTTGCAACTGTGAGGAGTGTTAATCAACGTGGAGAGATCAAAGGTATTGTGTGAGAGCTGTGTGGAAGGTTTGGTGAAGTTTTGCAAATTCGTCGCCATTGTTAAGGAAGCGTTGTCTGCAAATTGTTGACTGAACGTTTATTGATCAGTCTTGTAGGAAATCATTTGCAGTTTTGAGCCAGAGGTACTATTGTAACCTGTTGTCCCAATCATTAAGAAAAAGCTAAGAGCCTTATCGTTGCAGCCAAAAGAATTTGTGTGAGTGACTTGTTTTGCATGAGTTTTTTTAAGCTTAAAAAGTGAAATATTCAGTGGTTTTGATTTTTTGTTTTCAAGAAACCAATCCTTTGGTTTTGTTGAACAATGGTTGGTTAGAATATTAGTTGCATTTTGGAATAAATGCAATATTTTTAGAACTTTTTTAAGTTGTGGTTGTTTTATAGAGAAAAAATAATATATGATCTAGGGGTTCTAAATTATGTGCAACGTTTTGATCAGTATGAAACGTTTTGAAGGTGATAATATTTGACATTTGATGATTATGTGGGGGTGTTTGTTGTTTATGCTAAAAATAATTTCTTCGAGGTTTTTGTTTATGGTAAGTAAATTGCATGTGGGTCAAAGGATAAATAAGGATTTTAAAATAATTTTTTTAAGTGGTGAAAGGAGTTTTAAATTTAAAAAAACAAAAATGCTGTTTGTACAATTTTTTATGGTGTAGTAAAATTGCCTACTGAAAGTATTTATGGGATTATTTGGTATTTGGATATTTGGTATTTATTTGAGATTTGGTGCAATTTTTATGGACATCTAAAAATGCCAAATTTTCTAGCCGATAATTTTTTTACTTTTTTTTTTTTTTTTTTTTTTTTTTTTTGTAAGTTTGGTAGTACCTTTCATTTTTCACTTTTTTCACTTTTTTTTTTTTTACTCCATCTTCATAACATGTCCACATACATCACCCTGATCAGGGAAGGGAATTGAACTTGTGATGAGTGCTATAACAACCAGCCTCATCACCATTTAACCAAGACCCCACGGACCTAGCCGATACTTATTTGAATGAATCCACTAAATTTATGGAGGAAATTATGTGAACTAGAAATTCAAGTTACTGAAAATTATTTAGGGTCATAATTTGTGGTCAATTGTGAGTGGGGATAAGCCGAAACTCATTGTTGCAGATCGGAAGAAATGAGAGATAAAAGAAAAGGTGTTGTTGCATATGTCTATAAAGGACAACATTATTCCCCACATCAGATATTGGAAGACATCAAAAGAAATGTGGGATGTGCTCAAAGGTTTGTATGAAACAACAAATACAAACCATATCTTATTTTTGAAGACTAATATTTTCTTTAGAAAAATGGAAGCAAATGAAAATATAAGAAATTTTATGCCCTGTATCAAATATTTAAGTGATAAGTTAGGAGATATTGGTGAAAAGGTGTCTAATACTGACTTGTTCACCATCACTTGTTCATCATCACATTAAATGGTTTAGTGCAAGATTATCAATTTTTTGTTTCAAGTCTTTCGGCTAGAGAGAATCCCTCTACATTTGATGAATTGATGAGAATTATTCTACAAGAGGAAGAGATAATGAAGAGCTTTAATTTTGGCTCTAGTAGTTCATATTTAGCATTGTTAGGCAAAGGTAAACAACCATACAGAGATAAGCCATCACACATGAAAAAATACAACAAGTTTCAAGCAAAACAAAAAGGTATGACTCAATTTAAATTTCCAACTCATGATAAGAGAAATGATAATTGTTATTATTGTGGCAAGCGTGGGGATCACCCTAAAGATTTCTATAAAATAAAATATAATGAGTCTAAACAAAGCAATAAAAGGCATAGTGGAAATTTAATGGACAAAGATGCCTCAATCAATGGATTTAAAAATATTGGATTATTTGTTTCTGATGCAACATTCTATGTGGAAAGTGATGATGCAAATGGTTGGTTCAATGATTCTGGTGTGTCACTTCATATGGTTTGTAATAAGGATTTATTTGATGAATATTATGAGAACATTGATGGAACATATGTTTATCTAGGAGATAAAAAATCACTTAAAGTTCAAGGTTATGGAGTAATATTTGTGAATTTTCCTAATTGACAAGAGAGACAAATCCATAATGTGATGTATGTTCCTAGTATCAAAAAGAATTTAATTTATGTTTCTACTACTGCTAACCAAGATTTGAAGGTGTAATTGGTTAAATCGCAGTGTTTTGTGAAAGACATTCAAGATCACTACAAGGTTATTGCCACAGGTACTAGAGTTGGAGGGTTGTATAAGTTGGATGTGACCATCACATGTCATCAAGCATTGACATCTACAACAATGTCGATAATAGAGTTATGGCATCAAAGGTATGGGCATATAAATCATAATTATTTAATGTTACTTCAAAAGAACAAAATGGTTGAAGGTCTTCATGTTATGAAGAATAATCATGTTGAATGTAAATCATGTGTACTTGACAAGCAACATAGAGAGGAATTTCCTGCACAAAGAAAAAAGAAAGAGGGAAATACTTGAATTAATTCATACTAACGTATGTGGACCTATACAAACTATATCTCTTGGTGGAGCATGATATTTTTTATTTTTTGTTGATATAGACCTAGGTATACATGGGTCTATTTCATATGAAAAAAAAGGTGATGTTTTTGAGTACTTTAAAGACTTCAAAAATATGGTGGAAAAACAAACTAGCAAGTGCATCAAAATTATTTGATCTAATCAGGGGGAAGAATATAAATCAAGGGCATTTAACCAATATTGTAAAATCAATGAGATTTTACAACAATTTATAGTGGCACATACACATAAAAAAAATGGAGTTTCTGAGAGGAAAAATATAACACTAGTAGAATGTGCATGTAGTATGCTTCAAGGTAAAAATATTTCTAATGGTTTTTCGGCTGAAGCCATTAATACTGCTATTTATTTGAAAAAAAAGAGTCCAACCAAAATTTAATATCTTAAAACACCTTTTGAAGCATTTCATGGGTATAAACCAAAAGTGAGTCATTTAAGAGTTTTTTATGTAGGACATTTTCTCATATTCCAAAAGATGAAAGAAGAAAACTTGATGCATAGTCAATTAAGTGCACATTTATTGGTTATTGTGATGATAAAAAAACATAAAAGTTGTTTGATCCTGGTTCCCACAGAATTCTTGAAAGTAGGGATGTGATGTTGCATGAGAATGCAGATGAAGGTGATAAAATGAATAATACTGGTGTATGGCTTGATATTGATGACTATGTCAAAATAGATACAAGTGTTGAACAAGAACATGAAAAAGCATAGGAACATGTACATATTCAAGAGAAAGGAGCATCAAACAGTCATGATACTCCAAGAAGAGGTGAGGAGACTCCATAAAGTAGAAAGAAATATGAAAGAAGTAAAACTCCAAGAAGGTCATCACGTCAAATTCGGGAACCTATAAGGAATAAATATTATGCATTAATGCCTCTTGTAATGAATGTTGTAGAACCTTCAAGTTATGAAGAATTTAAAGAATATAAAGAATGGAGATACAGAATGAATGAAGAATGGTATATGGGAATTAACAAAATTGATTAAAAAGAAAGTTTCCATAGGATGCAATTGGTTGTATAAATCCAAGTTTAATGTTGATGGAAGTATTGATAAATATAAAGCTATATTTGTTGCAAAAGGTTTTTCACAAAAAGAGGTAATTGATTATGAAGAGACTTTTTCACTTGTAGCTAAGTTGAACACAATTAGAATCATGATTTCATTATCTACAAAACATAATTGGAAAATGCGTCAATAAGATGTCAAATCTTCCTTTTTGAATGGTGAGTCAAAAGAAGAATTTTATTTTATTCAACTTGAAGGGTTTGTAAAAGAGGGACATGAACATCTTGTCGACAGGTTAAAGAAAGCTTTGTATGGTTTGAAATAAGCAACAAGATCTTGGCATGTGAAAATTGATTATTTCTTTTATGAGAAAGGTTTTTTGAGAAGAAAAAATGATCCCAACTTGTACATCAAGAAATATGAAGATGGGAATGTTTATTTTACATATGTATACGTTGATGATCTTATCATAACAGGAAATGCATCCAAGTTGATGGAAGAAATTGAAAGTCAGTCGTCACAGGTATTTGAGATGAAGGATATTGGTGAATTGTATTACTATTTATATTTTGAATTATGGAGGGAATACGATAAGACAATAATCACACAAAGAAAATATATAAGGTAAAAAATTAAAAGGTTCAAGATGATTGAATTCAAGGCAATATATACTCCTTTACAATAGAATGCTAAAATGTGTAGTGATCATGGAACCAACGAGGTAATTAGAACATTTTATTGTTAACTGGTGGGAAGTCTTAACTACCTCACCACTATCATGTCAAACATAGCATATTCTGTCAGCATACTTAGTCGATTCATGGATAAGCCTGATGAAAGCTAATGGAAGTGACAAAGAAAGTCCTTTGATATATATAAGGAACACTTAACTTAAACATTATGTATACTGATGAATTTGATGTTGAGCTGGCAGGTTATTCTGATTCTGACTGGGCTGGAAATCCAGACAATAGGAAATCTACCACTGGACACATGTTCAATATAGGCTTAGGAGTGATATCATGGAGCAATAAGAAACAAACAATTGTTTCCTTTTCATCCACTAAAGCTTAGTATAAATCATTAAGAAATGCTACATGTGAAGCAATATGGATTAGAAGGATACTTGAAGATTGTTGGACCTCCAACTCATGATTTTGTTGATGAAATCATTCATTTTCACATCATTCCATTCACCCATTGTCATCATTTTTAACCACACTTCTTCATAAATGCACCAAATTCCCGCATACATGTTTACATGGTTTATTATTATTATTTCCATTATTTTTAATGAAATAAGAATAATTTTGCATGGTTTTACTCATGATGGTTTGGCCAGTTCAAAATTTTGCAGTTCAAGTTAATTTTCGTATCTATGGTTTTCAAGCTCCTTCGGTTATCAATTATTGAAGACGTCTCCAGATTTTCCACAGTGTTATAGAACATTTGTCGATGTTTCGAATCCCAACGGGGATCCATCTTCAAGACAATTTGTTGAATGAAAAAATGAAAGAAGGAATTAAGTTAGAATTAATAGTTAAAGGAGAAATAAAAAAGAGCCAACAAGAACAGACTAATAATATTTAATTTTTAAAGCTGTTATTTTAATTTTAATAAATTTTATTGCTAAGAATTTAATAATTTGTTTTAATATTATTAATTATTTAATTAATTTTTATTCTCTATTAATTTTTTTAATAGATAATAATATGTTAAGAAATAATACTATTGAATTAGAATTAATTTGTAATTAATAATATCTAATAATGAGTAATAATAAGAATAAGTGGAATATTTTTTTTAATAATTAGTCCCTAAATTAAATTAATATTTTTAGAACTATTGTTGATTTTTTTTTAATATAATATCACAATCTAAATAAGATTACTTAATTAATTATTAGTAAAAGAGAGATTTAATAAAATTATTAATACAAATAAAAATAAAACTAAAAATAAAGTAATTATTAACTGATTCATATTAACATCATCTTAAGATTGATTGGTAGTGAGATGGATCATGCTAGGGTTTTTCTTAACTTTGTCGCTGCCGACGAGGAACGCGCTACTCCTGCAATAGACACAGAGACCCCTGCCGCCATCGCTATAGGTTTTTCCCCGGCCGCTGTTCACTTCGGCTCCAGCTTAATCAGGGCTCACAGTAAAGTAAATGAAGTCGGCACAAGGAAACCTGCAAAAATTTCCACTATTGGTGTAGTCATAGCGTCTGTTATTCCTTGGGGTCTACAACCAGGGAGATCGAAGAACCCGACGCCGGATGGAAGGAGTGGTTCTCACTATGGTGATCTGGGGTTTCTCAACTCTAAAAGAGTGTATGCGGATCAAGCCTCAAGCAATTCTTATAACTGCATGGCGGATCTGGAACCCCAGAGATCGATCAGACTCCAGACTGTCTCGGATTTGCACAAGGGGGTTTATTTGTAGGAAAGGGAGGTAGCGATGGCACGAAAGACAGTCTCCCAGAACCTCTACAGCCGCATAGATACAAAGCTCAGAAATTACTCTGCATCTTTTCAGATCCAGATTGTGCAACTCTCTGGCAAAACCATATTGCAATGGGTTAGCTCTTTGGACCTGGTGCAGAATCTCAAGCTAAATCTGGAACGTCAGATTGGGATCCCCTTAGTCCTCCAGAGAATTCTTTGTCAAGGTAAACAACTTGAGAATATTCTTCCCCTCTTTATTTACAACATTAACAGAAATTATTCTATTGTGTTAACCCTTCGTCTGAGAGGAGGCATAGTTGGACAATCATCTTCTGCTCCTACATTCTCCTACAAAGATGTTGTTCATTTTGCTTCCCCAAAACCCCCTTAAGCCCCCAAACCCAAGCCTTTTTTGGTTGAAAAATTAGATGAGGTTCCCTCCGTTGAAATCTCCCATCCAGATCTGGCAGAAGATCTTCAAAAATTTGCAGAAAGAGCCATCATATGCAGATTCAATGGACTTTGGCCACGCAATAAGTAACTCTCTGAATGGATCCACGCTAACTGGACTCATCATTGCAAGGTCAACTTCTGTTCTAAAGGATATTTCATAGTACTGTTTGATCACATTAAGCATTATCAACAGGCCTTAGAAGAAGGTCCTTGGTTTCTGGGAACAACAGGGCTCCTCTTAACCCCATGGTTCCCAGATTTCGACCCAGCTACTACAGTCATCACTAGGACACCTGTCTGGATCAGAATTCCCAACTTACCAGCCCATCTATGACATATAGCAGTCTACAAAGGAATAGGCAACACCTTGGGCCGATTTTTAATGGCGGATCATTAGAGGGAAAATCAAGGTCTATATACATACGCTAGAATATGTGTGGAAATAGACATAAGCAAGGGCTTTCCTGACTAAATCATCATCAAGATAAGCGACTTTGTTTGGACTCAGATCCTAGATTACGAGAATACTGCCTTTCATTGCTGCCATTGTCACCAAACAGGGCATCTGCAGAACTCCTGCCCCTATTTCTCTGCAAAAAAGAAAAAGGATAACATTTCAAAGTCCAAATCCAAAATATGGGCTCCTTGCACTCCGCCGCCAGCTGTTGATTCAGAATCGTCAAGTTCAGAAGATGAAGGCAGTGATGCAGAATCAGATCATGCTCTTTAGATGATGGACTTGTCCACCGTTGGACCTAAGCATCCTCCTGATATAGCAATCACTCAGAAACGCACTCATGAGTCCTCCTCTTCTGAATCAGATAAGGAGATCCCCTATTTGGAGAACTCCAGTCTTCAAGTCATCTTAGCTCATACACTCTAGGATGGATGGGTCAAAGTCAACAAAAAGAAAGGGAAAAAACTTCGTGTGGAGGCTTCTACCCATACTGGGTATAAGTCGGTTATTGCCAGCCTTCTATTCACTTATTGTAGCTCCATGCTTGTTTCGTGCTCTCTCTCCGGCACCGAGGTTGACAGTTTGTCATTTCCGGTTGGCTGGTTTCTTGTTTCTCTTGTTTGTACTCTCATCATGTACCATATTTTTGCTTAATAGAAATAGTCCAATTCAGAAAAAAAGTAATTCATATTAGCGTTTATTTACCCAAAATAAATAAATATTAATAGTAATCAAAATAATTATTTATTTTTATTTAATTAGATTAAGTTAAGAGAATTAGTTTATATATAAAAAAAATACGTAATTAAGAAACCAAAAATATATTAATAGATACTAATTAATATTTAATTTAGTTCTTAAAATATTAGATACTAAAAATAATTATAATTATGAATTAATTAATTTGTATTAATGTAAATAAAAATTAATTAATTAATACGGATAATTATTAAAAGTAAATAATTAAATTATTTGTAATTATTTTTAAATGAAATAGAATTACGCTAGGTCTAAAAACGTTCAAACCCTAGAATATAATGGGAGAGAAAAAAAACTTGAGATACTATACCTGGGACGCTGACGAACTGGAGGAACAAATTTGTTGTATTAGAGGTTGCCAACTGTCACTGATTTCACAACCTCCGTCCTTGTTGAGGTTATGAGGATGTTTTGTATCTTCTCCATGGTTAAGGTAGTAGCACCACTCTAGAAGGAAATTCAGCACATGGAATTGGTTCCTAGAAGCTCCAATATGGATTTGTATTGGTCAAATTCCACCCAAATCGCAAGTGTAAACCTCGAGCAAGAGATCAAAAGATTATTACCAAAAGATTTTTTACAATTTATATGATGGATCACAGAAGCATAGATTCCAAAAACATGAATTTCTTTTCAGCACACACCCAATTATGTTCCCAAATGTGTTGTTTCCTCAAATTCGTTACCATTTGGGATATTTTCCAAGTTATTTAGAACCCCGTTTTCCAGATTGCGTGAGAAATGTGTCAATTAATGAAAAGTCAAGAAAAATGAGGTTCAAATGGACCATGCTTCAGTAAATTCATGGAAATGAGGTGTTATTTCAGTTCTTATTCTTAGCCATAAGGATCTCAATGTATTTTTAATGTAAAAAATATAAAAATTCTTCAGCTAGAAGCAAATGAGAGTCAATGTATTAAGTTCAGATTGCTGCTATCATTCTTGGAGGAAAGATCTATTTCAAATAACACAAAAACTTTGTTTAATGGCGTAATTTTGAAGTGTTGATGATTTAATCCAGTGATCTAAAATTCCTACTTCTTCACACTCAACATGAGGACCCTTTGCAGAGTTGTGAGACAGCGTATTTGTTCTTTTGATTTAATTCTTTTCATTATGCATTCATTTTTATTTAGATTCTGAAATAGAAATATGTTTTAATGCTATGATGCTTTGTTTTAGGCAAATTTTACTCATCAATATTTTTTTTTGTTATAGAATGAGCGCTCAATATTAAATAATAAAAAAACCATAAAAACATTTACTTTGATTTTTTTTTCTTTATATATTTTCTTTCGCTTCAGTTTCCATGTTGAATTGATATGATCAGTTTTGAGTTAAGAAATCCACACTTGTAATTCTATTAATTGTCATACTTTAGAATAGTTTTCAATTTCCAAGCTTCATAGCTTTAGATTAGTTTCAATTTCATAATTATGATTCCTTTAAAGTTCAAATGGATTAAGTTTCCTTCTAGTTTCTTTTCAATTTTATAGAGTAGTATTGTCTTTCAATTTCATAGAATAAAATTGTCATTGAATTTCACTAGAATAAGAGATCTCCATTGTTAGAATAGACTTTGAAGTTCTTTCATTTCAGAATAGTTTGCTTTGAAAACACTTCTTAGTTTTGAGTATAGAAAAGAATATGTGTAGATGTTTAATTAAATCTAGTCTACATTTCATTTCTCTTTGCAGAAGTTCAATCTTCTTTTCCATGAACTTGTCATAAATAAGGTTCATCTTCATCTTGCAATTATAATAATTGAAAGTAAATTTCCTAGCATAGATAGTGCATGTATGCTTCACAAGTTCATGAAACCAAGGGTTTGACAATTAAATTCAAGTAGTTTAACTAACAATTAAATTACCCAACATTTTGGCGTCGTTGTTGGGGAAGTATACATAGGTATTATATTTCAAGTGCATCTCATTCTTAGCAGCACCCATTTAGTTGCATACGATTAATATCATTTTATCACATCCTAGAGGTAGATTCATTAGAAAAAAAAAAAGACTTCAATCACCTACCATCCCCACTAAATCATGTGGTGCATTAAGAGCCACATCATGAATTCATATTTTTGCAGGTAGAAGAAGAGGTGAAAAAAATAGATTGAATAAATGGATGGAGATGATGAAAATGAGGAAGATCATTTTGGATTTCCCATTCAAGAAGCTGATATCAACGTTCATATGAAGGACATCCCGCAATATGTACTTCCTAACTTCAAAGTATGAGACCAGAAGACCCGGAAACCTTTCTTTTAGAATTTGAAATTCATTGTAGAACTTATGGCTACTCATTACAAACTAAAAAATTGAATTTTTTTCTGGAAACATTGAAGGATAAAGTTCTTAGATGGTTCATGAATTTATGAAAAAATTCTATAAGGACACGGGATGATATGAAAAGACACTACAAGGAAAAGACCCTCTAGTGGAGGTTATAAAGGAGGTTTTTAGTGTTATAAAATTGGCCAAAATTTTCAAAAAAACATTTGCTACAACATTCATTTTCAGTAACGGAGGTTTTGGTAGAGCTTCTAATGGAATTTCAACACAACTAAAAAAAATTGGGTGGCGGAAGGTTGTTACGGATGTTTTTCTCATCGGTGTGCGCATCAGGTGTGAACACATCGACACGTTTTACCATGTACGCACTGGTACTGTAAACATACCAAGCACCAGGATGGAAAAAAAAATTCAGACGCCTCGGGGTGTTTAGCAACGTCCCGGTGCGTGTCACCCAGCAAGACGCACCGAGCCGATGGAAGGTGCGTGCACCGGGTTGTTAAGGTGTAAAACCGCATCGGGTCGTCTACGTGCTAAAAAGAACCAAGGCGTTAAGTTATAAAAATGTACTGGTGCGTTAAAGGCAAACGGTACCAATGCATGCAATGCCTATCGGATCGCTCGGGTGGTAGTCGTCGATAAAGCACATTGGGTGTTCTAATTGGTATTGGTATTTGTGTGGTGCCCATAGGTTGTAGAAATGCATAGGTGCACATTATCATACAAACACACTGGTGCACAGTAACTAACACGCATAGGTGTTCATTTTGTATTTTTTAGAAATATCGACCTGTGACAGTGCAATTATTGTGATTTTTAAAAATTCATTATTCATAAAAAATTAGCACATATCTTATAACAATATTCATATCAATTAAATTTTTATTAGTGCATTTGAATGTGATGTTTAGATTAATTTGTTTTATCATATCATTAGTTTTCACATCTCTTCATTATAATATTTAATCATCCATAGATTTAATCAGTGGTGTAACATTTCACAGCGACAATGGAGAACACAATAGAATAAATTAAAACGTATTATATATATATATATATATATATATATATAAGACACTATTTGTCATACAAAATGGGACAATTATTGGTATCCCTTTGTCTTTAAATTAGGACACTATGTCCATTACATTAAACAAAATGTCTGATTTCATAGGAAAATATTTTCAAAAAATACAACGCCTTGCTTTGATATCCAAACATATTGATCATCATTCTTCGTTGGAACTATTGTCACTACTAGAGCTACTTCCATGACTTTGGTTATTTGGAGGAATTTTTTGTGCACTATGGTGATTGTTTTCTTCTTCTTCAAGTTCCATCTACAAACATAAAAATAAAGTGTGATGAGTGTATATGCATTGGTGAGAATAATGAGAATTGAAATATTAAATAATATACATCAATGTAAATCGAAAAGAAATGTACCATAGCAAGAATTGACTCATGAACTATACACATTCTTTCAAAACAAAAGTTCAAGCCATTTTTCAACAATACATTTTTTGGCGCAATTCCATGATTTGTTTCCTGCAAGTTTTATACCCCATAACAAATCATAGATTTAATATAAAATATTTTTTTGTTCTATTAATTATATATGGAGCTAAGTAAAAAATATAGATGCTTACAAATTCCACAATTAATTTCTGATATGCCAACATATACTGACAACTCATATTTAACCCAATGTCAATCAATTCTTCTGATGGTTCTTGTTTGTATGGTAGCACCTGTTTGAATATATTCAATGATGATTGTTGTAAAACAACTTAAAATATACAAAAATGAAATCTAGTTAAGTTGTTATAAGGAAGTAACAATTACTCATAAACATAGATATCAATAATTTTCTTTCTTGTATTCCTATTTTATGTGCTGAATGGGTTCCATTTTCTTTTTTTTTTGCAAGAAACTACTTGAAAATTAATATTTAATGCTAAATTGTTTATTTATTGTACTTAATTAAAAAATTAAATGATTACATATTACATTTGAAGCACGTTGTTGTTGAGATGGCACCTCATGCGATGCAATTATGTCCATTTCTTTGACCATCTCCTTATACACCTTTTTGGACATTCCTACTGGCATGTTTATGATATCAGCTCGTTCATCCTTTGAGATTTTCATAATCTTTCTGAAAATGTAACATGACAATAAACTATTTAATTTTTATATTGATATATGAAAAGTAAATATAACAAAAGTGATATTTATAAATGATTGTTTTCTAGTAATATATACATATAATTCTAGAAAAACATTTAAATAAATGTTACTTTTTCATTCCTTCTTTTTTGTTGTTGTATGTTTTTTCTATTAATAGTCTGACATGTCTCAATGACCAATTCTGTGGAAATTCATCCTGTAGTTTAAATAAAATTTGGTTCTTGGAATCATTGGATTGATTTTTGTATTGTAATTGGAAAGAATGTCTATACATTCATTCCACTAGATTCCTCAAAGTTTTGTAAAGGTTTTTCCCCCTTTCGTTAACCTCCAGCACCACTCCAGATGAGCTAAGGAGCAATTCATTTTCATTTGCATGTTCTACTTCTTTTCTTTTCTTACAACAACATTCCTTTTCTTTGTTGTTGGTCCCTGTAGAACATTAAATATATGTGAATTAATAGATTGTTTGAAACATGTTATCTAATATTTTTAAGTATATTATTAATGAAAATTAAAAAAATAAACTCATATTGGATCGATAATATTTTTTCATTCATCTGATTCATCCTTCTGCAATTCTTCCATCAAGCTTTTATGCTCTTCTAGTCTTAGATCATAATAATATTATTGATCTTCGTCATTTTGTGGCTCTGCATGATACATAGTAAAAAATACATATTAGTTAAACTTACATATAGTTGTAAAATAATAATTTTTGTAAAGAATTTACAAAGAACTTACCTTTTTTGCTTTTCTCTATGTGCTATCAGCATTTTTGTTACTTGGTCTCTTGTCAGTCATTTATTTATCAATATGAAACCTTTACCACACCATTCATTAATATATTTTATAGATAAATCACATACTTTTCAGGTAAAAAAAAAACAAGAAAATGGTGCACCTTTCAAAAAGTACGCATCGAAGGCAGTGCGGTAGGTTCTTATAAATGTACCGCCAATACAGTAGAAACATCATACAATGCTATTTGTTAATAAGGAGATCCAGTGCGCTATATGTTAATCGGTGGATTGATTAACACAAACATAAATTAATAAAAAATGTTTTTATCAAAGAGTTTTTTTTTGTTAGTACATGCCCGGTGCGCTATACTACAATAGTGCACCGGGGCGCATAGATTTTTTTTTTTAAATATTTTTTTAAAATCATGCAAGGGCCAACATGGATTGGGATTCGACTCTGCAAGTGGTCCCACGGGTTAGATGTCATATATATATAGCAATACAAACCC
The DNA here is from genome assembly GCA_034641835.2 of Pinus albicaulis. Taxonomy (NCBI): domain Eukaryota; kingdom Viridiplantae; phylum Streptophyta; class Pinopsida; order Pinales; family Pinaceae; genus Pinus; species Pinus albicaulis. The sequence continues at coordinate 292,220,206 of CM076584.1, read as the reverse complement.
TATAAATATAAAATGAAAATCCCTAATTGTGAAGTCACTGACACAATAAGAAGCAAGGGTTTAACATAAGAATGGATTTATTTTTATTTATTTTTTATTTATTTATTTAATTATTTAATTATTATTATTATTATTTTTAATTTTTTAATTTTTATTTTATTTATTTATTTATTTGATGAAAATGCACAGTAAAACTTAAATTTTTTACTATGCATGTATTAAATCTAACAGAAACTGTAAAAAAACAATTATTACAGTAAAATTTAACAATTTTACTATACTACATGGTTTTTGTGTGAATCACCAGATGTTTGAAATTCTGATTCTCTAAATAGTGTTGTTGTTTGAAAGTATTTTGATGCTCCACAGTGCTCTCGTGCTCTCATGCTCTAGGTATGTCTCTCTTGCAAATCCATCCCTGAATTTTTTAGCGAAAATAATGAAATAATGAATATCATTTACTATTTAAAGAAATTTTTATGAAATTAAATTTCCAAAATTAATTTGCTGCCCATTTTTCAATTTACCGCTTTTTTCGCTTTAAAAAAATAAAGTTGTGCTTTTTTTATTTCTAGATATTTGGTGTGTTTTTTAACTAACCGCACTAGTGTATTGGTTAATAAAACCACATAGGTGTGCAGTAACTAAAACGCACTGGTGTGGTTAATTGTACATTAGCACTGATAACAATACGTCCATTTTTAAGGCATCAAAATTACTTTTAGGTATGTACACCAAAATTTATTGTTGATTTTGCTCAAATGCAGGGAGAAAATATCATAGTTATATCAAATGGACAATTCTTCCAAATCCAACTCATTCCATAATATTTCTCAAAGTCTATATCAGAGTTCTCCCTATCCATTTCCAGACGTAATTACTTTAGATTTTATTTATATTTTCATTATCTAATTGAATTTATTTATTTTATCCATGTCAATCAGCGGAATAAAATTAATGTATACAAATTTTCAGGTTTATGTAGATTCAGAATCAAGTTCATATGCACAAAATATTCAAACAACTCCAAAACATTTGAAGCTCTTATTAGGAGCAGCATACTGCAAGGTGCATTTGGTAGATGAAAATGGACAACCGCTTCACCCTACCAATTGTAACATTGCATCTTCTAGCCACAATACTGGGACAATGATGGTAATAATAATTGTTTGGTATATTAATGTAATTATTTCAACATCAAACCAATTAATCATGCATTTTCGACGTGCTTACTAATTGATATCATCGATTTTGTACTAATATTGTTCAAATATATTTTTTGAAATTATTAGGATTCTAGTGATGATGAGCGACCTACCTACCATATTTTGTTACAGCCCACGACAATGTCAAATCAAGAGAATGTTGAATTAAGAGAAAAACTCGGAGAGGAACGGTACCAAGAATGGTTGAATCAACCACCTATTTAATTCCCACCACATCCATATTCACCAATTAGGAATGAATATAACAATAGTAGTTCCTCACAAGCTGGAAATGGAGGCCATCAAATAGAGGTTGGTATGGATGATTACTTAAGGGATACAACTGCCATGGAGACAATGTTGTTAGATGCATTCCAAAATGATGATCAACTAGGGAATGATGCTCATATCGTTAATACCTTTTTCATAAGCCTTAAATTTTCTTCCACCACTCCTGTCTTTGGACCTGGAGGTCAGTCAAATTCTACCTAGTTGGGGCAACGATATTACTGTACAACTTAAAATCAAAGTTTGGCTTTTTGAATGCATGTTTCTCAAAAATTTTGAAGTAATTTACCATCAAGTTATCCCTTATATTTTGAAAAATATAATCACACAATGAAAATTACAAATGGTCAATTTTATGAACGTTAATAATTATATAGCCGTTAATGTACATTTAATTTTTTCCATGACCAACTACAGATTATTCAAAGATAAGGTTCTTCCGAGTGATAATGTCCTGCCTAGTAGCTGCGAAGAGGCAAAGAAATTGTTGAAAATTTTGGGTTTTGAGTACATATAATATCATGCATTTCCAAATGACTGTATTCTATATAGAGGAGAATATGTAGAAAAAGAGATATGTTTGAAATGTGGGCATGAGACGTATGATAAATCAAAAAAGAAGGGTAAATCACATGGTCCTCCTTTTAAGATGTTGAGGAACATGCCTATAATCCCAAGGATGGCATGCCTCACACAAAAGTGAGTTGGGAGTTATGTGAATCCCAATATATTTAATAGCCACGAAGCATATAGAGGATACATGGCCCGAAAAATTCAAGGATGAAGTACGAAGTCTACAACTAAGTATAGCCATGGATGGCATCAGCCCATATTCCCTCCAGAACACTAAATATTATGTTTGGCCTATAGTAGTGATCAATAACAATACACCCCCATGGTTTTCCATGAAGAATGAACATCTTATGTTGGCTCTCATAGTCCCTAGAAGACAAGTAAAGAATATGGATGTCTACTTACAACTAATGGTAAATGAATTGAAGGAATTATGGGATGGGATAAGTGTATACGATGTATCAAGACCCATTACAACAGAGATGAGTTTTACATTGTATGGCATATGTGCTTACACGACACATGATTATCTAGGCTTAGGAGTTTTCTTTGGTAAATTACATTTTTATTGATTTGTTTATATACATAGCAATATTATTTCACATATTAGGTATTTAATTCGTTTTAATTGTTCTGATCTTCATGACATTCTTTAACGTGCCATGCATATTATATACAATAGTTTCGTAGGTCTTGTAACAAAAGGGTATTATGGATGTAAATGTTGTGGACCTTCTCTGAAAGCTAGATGGTCCAATGACCTATGAAAGCTAGTGTATGACTGCTCCAGGGTATTCCTCCCAGAAGAACACCCTTACAAAAGAGAAACATCCGCTTTCAATGGTAAATGAGAGAGAATCCAAAGGCCTTCAATAATGACACCAACTTAATGGCTTAGAGCATATGAGAGAGAGAAGGAGAATGAGTTCATAGAAATGTTCGATTCAAATGGGGAGCCTATGTTCGATGATCTAGAATTCTTCGACACCTATGTTGAGAAATTTCCCATTGGGATGAAAAGGAAATATATATTTGATAACCTCCCATATTGGGAGCATCTTAAGATCACCCACTTATTAGATCCCATGCAAATATTTAAAAATGTTTCATCTTCTTTATGGAGGGACATATCATCGAAACAAAGTGACGCATTGGTTGTTAGGAAATATCTTATTACTTCAAAAAATAAAAAGAAACATTGGCCAAGATGATTAGAAAGTACAGGATCAAAGACAACTCGTCCTCTCATTGGTATTTCAAAGAAGGTGATGTCCCATGGATTTAAAAAAAATATGATCTTTCTTTGGCAAAGGAAGTTATAATGGGGTCTTCACTACGGTGCTGCTTCACCATGGATGACCATTTGAATCAATCTAGTCGATCTAGCCACTGTGATCAAAACCTAGTATGAGGGACGGTATGTTACGTTGGCAAGATACAATAGATCATTGAAGTGGATTTCTCTTCTTTCCAATGTGTTATTTTTAGGTGCAAGTGGTGGGACACCTTTGATCGAAATAATGTAAAGAAAGATCATGATAGTAGGCTGACATGTATCAACTCTAGAAATATATGGAATGAAGCTAAGGAGCCCTATGTTTTCCGCAAACACTACAACCAGGTGTTTTTTTACCCAGATGTGTTGGATAGGGATTGGTGGTTCTTATTGAGACATGACCCTAGATTAGAACATATTTTTTAGAACAATAGTGTTATAATGCCAAGCAAGCTAGAAGATAATCATGAGGGTGATCATGAGAACCGAGAGTGATATGGTACATGTGTTATTTCATCATTTATACTTTTTAAGATGGGTTTTTATAAAGAAGAGGACTTAACCTTGTAACTAAGACTCCTTTTTTCGAAACATTATAATATGTATTTTGAATTAATTGGTTTGCATTGTGTTATGTTAAAATATTTTCACTTGATAATTTGCAATTATGTTGATCTTGAAAACAATGGCGAACTATATCAAGTTCTTTTTTTATATCAATTCCTAAAATAATACAACTACTTGATTTCTTTAAATGCGTGTGAATGATATCTTCAAAATGTATACTGTTATTTTTTGTATGTAAGAGCATAATAAAATAATGATAATTCTAAACATGAATTTATTTGCATTATTTTCTAAATTTATTATGTTACAAAAAATCATATTATTCTAGATTTATTATTTTACAATTATTTATATTTATACAAATTTACAATTTTACAATTTTATAATTATAGTAATTTAATAATATTTACAGTACTTACGGTAGTTATGGTTCAAAATTGACAATTAATTTACAATTTTACAATTTCACAAATTTCCAAATTTACAAATTTTAATAAAATTGAATGATGACAATACATACACTTACAATTACAATACTAATTATAATTTTACAATTTTACATACAATTACAATTACAGTCATTTCACAATACAATTACAATACTAATTACAATATTACAAATATTTTACATACAATTACAATTAAAATTAGAATTACAATTTTACAATTTTACAATACCACATACAATTATAATTAAAATTACAATTACATTTACAATCACAATTTTACAATTTACATACAATTACAATTACAATCACAATGCATACAATTACAATTACATTTTTAGAATTTTACAAATTTACAAATTTCACAATTTTAATAAAATTGAATGATGACAATACATACAATTACAATTACAATTTCACAATACAATTATGTACAATTACAATTACAATTTTACATACAATTAAAATTAAAATTTCAATTAAAATCACTACATAATGTTTAATAAATATCATGATTTAATATTAAAAATAAACATCATGATCATGATAACCATCGTACAAACATCGTATTCTAAAATAGACATTCAAATTCGCTAACATCATCTAATCATCGTGATCATGATCATCTAACAAAACACAAGTATTGTATAACATCATCACAACACAAACATCAAATATACATCTCATGTCAAATAATTGCTATCACATAGACATCTATCTGCAAGCACATTAAATGAACATATCTAACATAACCTAACAATATACACATCATGATGAACACCAACATGTAAATTAAGTACATCAACATGAACATAAAATACATGGACTATATATGTGTGTGTGTGTCAAAAGTGGACTAACTGCATATAAATGTTAAAAATCTTGCGGTACTACATCAATACTAGTACTAGTCGAGGCCTGCTCAGTCTATTGGAAACATGATTTCCGTTAGAACAAAACCCGCAGGCATTAGTCTCCATTACAATCACCAGAGTTAGGATCCATGAGAGGCGGTTAGTCCATGTCGCAAAACACATGAGGAGCATTGAACCTAATTTCCAACAATCTCCCCCCCAATGCGAGCTGGGTGAGTTTCAAACTCGAGACCTGTGGCTCTAAAACCAATTGTTGGAAACACGATTTCCGTTAGGCCAAAAACCATAGGCATTAGTCTCCACTACAATTACCAGAGTTAGGATCCATGAGAGGCGGTTAGTCCATGTCGTGAAACACACGGGGAGTGTTGAACCTAATTTCCAACACAGTCGATGGTGCAGTTTGCTCAGGAACTGCCTGGTTATGAGTCGTCAATGGTGCAACTTGCTCAGTGGATGGTGTGGCCTGCTAAGATGGACCTTCCTGCTCAGGATTAAGTGTTTTCTTAGTCAATGGTCATTCTTGCTTAGGACTAGGTTTCTGTGGTGCAAAATGCCCAAAATATGCCTGTTGATCAAGACTGGATGTTAGTTGCTAATGATATCTAGCGCGAGGTGAAGGAGGAGGAGGTGGAGTACTAAAATGATGATCACTCCCCTCATGATCATGATCATCAGATGAGCTGCTCTGTCATGCATCTCCACGACACCTAGCCCTCCTAGCCCGCACCAGTGCTTTGGAAGCTCCAATGATATGATGCATGAGGGTCATCATATCGCGGGGCATGCCTCTCTAGGGCTGTGTGAGCATACGATCGGCATGGATATCTTTGATCGTAGCTGGGTGGACTCCCTCATCAAAAAATATTCGACACAGTTTTTCTCCCAACTCCATCTTGAACCGGGTGGCCGACATATCCTGCACCCCATGTGTATCTGCACCCGATCAGGATCAGGTCTGTCACCCAAATCCCTCGCCTCTGCCATATCCTCTACCTCTTCCATCTCCTCCTCAACATCTACACCTGGATCATTCGTTGGGGGTGGAATCATGTACCCAATGAATGTCCTAATATCTACAAAATATATAGTACACAATAATAATTAGACAATTTCATTAAAAAAATTAATAAAACAAGTTAAAGAACATGTTAGAATAAATTTGATAATTATAATTAATTAATTAAGACAATACATTGAAACTATATTAATTTAAAGAAATAGTAATATTACCTCTAGCATTCGGTGGCTCATCCAGTGTGAAGAGGATCTTGGTACACCCTAGCCAATCTAAATCGACGTACAGACATGGCACTAGAACAAACGAGTGATCATCAATACTGACTAGGAACTCTAGTGCATCAATAGATATCCTGCCAGGAAAGTTAGACTGGCCGCTCTTGGGCATCATCTGGCCCCACATCTGCATCTGTACAAGCAACATCAACCTACGAGGCTGACGAAAAAAAGTAGGTCTCGTTTTTGGAAACCTCTCAAAAAATAAACAAAATAACTTTGAATCAAAAGGGAAGTTCAACCTCCCACGTGCCTGAGACGACATCTATCTAATGATGTACAAAAATTCCGCAAAAAATCGCAGACCATCTCACAAGTCGTGCCATCTGGAATAAAGAATCAACATAAAATAAAAGCGGTACACTGGTATAGTGTGCAATGGTCATTAGTAGTAGTGAGAGGAACCTCACCTCCTCTGCACTAAACAAAGCAATACGTAATTGACCACTGGACACCTCAAAATCTACAGGAGAAACTATATCATCCCTAATGTATCTCTGGGAGTATGCCAACTCACTCCCTGCTACTTAGCCAACGGGGACATCTGGGAACTGGGGAAAATCCTACCCTCTCCTAGATATGTCAGTAATAAAATATATTTCCTCCTCAGTGGGCACGAACAACTAGCCAGGACCGACCTGAAAAGCCTGTCAGTGGGCATCCCACCTGAATATTAGTTGTCCCAATAACCCACTATGGCCCTTCAGGGATGTAGCCTCCTCGTAGAATTTGAGGAGGCCTACCTCCCTTAGGAGCAACTGGGTGGTTGTCATAATAGGGCGAGGGTACAAAAGTATCTCCCTCTCTCATGCCTCCCACAACTGAATCACGTTATAACGGTCCTCAATATATTCTTGTTGTTCCCTTTGTTCTCTTTGTTGACGTCACTGAATGATTTACATATTAAATAGAATTTTTTTTATTAAATGAGAAATGTATTTAAATATAAATATATATATATATATATATATATTTTTTTTTTTTGAAAAAAAAAGTCGGTGCTCCCAAAAACACAATCACACACCGGTATCGGTGTGTACTTTTTTATCACACACTGCGCTTGGTGCACATGGAAAATCTTCGCACACTGCCAAAGAAGGGAATATTTTTCTTCGGTGCATTGACGAAACTATCCACCTCGGGGCGGATAGTTTGGTCAATGCACCACCCAACAATAGTACATGGTCAACGGTGCGGTCCTATAAATGACTGCGCCATTGACCATGTATTGTTGTTGGGTGGGTAGTGCGCTGACCTAACTATCTGCCCCGGGGTGGATAGTTTGGTCAACACACCTCCCAACAGCAGTACATGGTCAATGGTGCAGTCTGTAAATGACCGCACCATTGACTATGTAATGTTGTTAGGCCGGCGGTGCGCTGACCTAACTATCTGCCCCAGGGTGGTTAGTTTGGTCAATGCACAACCCTCCTGATGCTAGTACATATTCAACAGTGTGTTCGTTTAAACGGCTGCACCACCTTGTTATTTTTTAAATTAGTTACAGTGCACATTTTTCAGTACCGCACCAAAACCTGGTGTAGTTTCTGTTAACATCATGCGTGGTGCGGCTTGTAAATTTACAGGCAGCACCGCGAACAGTGTGAGCCAAATGGCTTGAACGCACTGCGCAGAAAATTAAAAAATTAAAAAAATAAATAAGTAAATAAAAATTAAAAAAATTAAATTAAATTAAATTAAAAACGGTTAATTTTAAGTTATTTTCAAAATTTAATCCGCTAAAAGGTTTATTTATTGAGAAACAAGTATATTACCTATACATTTGCACGTTGAGGAGGTATATGTGCTGATTAGTTGAAGAAACCAAATTTTCCCATCGTTTTCGAAAATTCGAACTCCTTACAGTGGGCAATGGACGTTAGCAATGTGTGCAATGGGAGCATCGATGGTAGGGTGCCTCACACAAGACAAACTCACACCGGTGCTTGAGAGGTCTGGAGCACTGAAGAATTAAAAATTAATTTTTTACAGCCGGTAATTTTTTTATTTAACCTTATTTTGGTGCACGGGTTTTTGAGACGCACCGGGCAGTATTATTAATGGCGCACCACACTTCGTTATGGTGCGCTGGATTACGGAGACACACCAGACCTATTTATACATATAGCATCAGTGCGCTAGAGTACTTAGACGTATCGGGTGGATTTGTACGGAGAGCATAGCGTCTCAGTGTGCCAATTTTTAGTACACACTAGTGTGTTTTGCGTGAAACGCACTGGTGCGGTTTATGATGAGAAACACAACGAAAAAAAATCCACAAAAACCTCCACCCACCAACCTCCTCTAGAGACCTCCGCTAAAAATAGATATCTGGGCTACTTTTATAAGGGGTTCCTCAAAAAAATCCGCTAGAGGGTATTTTCCTTGCAGTGAGAGTATTTTTGGAAAAATATAAATATTATTGCATACACCATGACCTTAGAAGTGAAGTATTTAAGATGAACCAAAAATAGGATGAAATCCTAAAATATTTAGTGGAGAGATTTACTTATAATGACAAAAGATCTAGATTGCATGATTTAGGATTAGATGCATTAAAAACTCTCCTTCTAAATGCTATAACGGATGAATGGATTGATCTTCTTAACCTAGTGGGTGAAAGTGTTGTCTCTCAATTGTCATTTCAAGAGATTTGTGAATTGTGCAAGAACATATCAAGGGGAAAAGGAAAGTATGGAAGATCCCCTCAAGATCCAGTTATGGCAAGAGTAAGTAAATCAACATTGGGATTGGTAAGTCAAATTGAACTTAACAATTTGCAAGACATTCTTGCTAATTTAAATGAACAAATTGATATGCTAAGAATGTAAAACAAGAAAAAAGTTTAGAATTTTGCTTCATTTATATTTTTCCCTAAATGTAGAAATAAACATGCTTTGCATGAATGTCCACTTGATAACATTAAAATTTGTGAAATATGTGCATGATCACATGCTACTAAAGATTTCCCATCATTAGCAGGGTAAAAGGAGGTTTACTAGGGAAAAAATCAAATGCTCGAACAATCTTGTTATGTAGTTCCAAGAAGACCATGGCAACCTCATCAACCTGGTATGATGCAAGATCTCAATTCTCAATTTCAGGGTTATGCACAACAATATCAAAGTAATCGGAAAACACCCTTTCCTTGGAAACCCTGGACACCTCAATCCCAACCTCAAAACCAACCTTGGCAACCTTGGTCATCTCAATACCAACCCCAAAACCAATCTTGGAAACAAGGTTGGAAAGAGCCTTATAGAAGAAATCCGCCATATCCTCAATATTTTTCTCACTATCCTCAATACCAATATAAATGTTATCCATACCATTCACCTCCACCACAACATCAATTTCACCCTTCTTTGACCTGAATTCAACCTTTCCCATTACCACCCACACAAGCACCCCAAAGATCATTTTCCATTCCATTACCTGTAGAACCATTTCGGATCCCCAACAATTAAAACCTCAATAAACTTACAATTTTGAGGTATTGAAAAATGATTCTCCAACTGTCATTGAAGAACAACATCCAAAAGAAGAATATTCAGATGAGATCCAAGAATCATGAATGCATGTTGATCAAGAGAAGTTATTGGAACCTAAGATTGGAAAGTTTCTTGCATGCTTATCACCAGATTATACGAATGGGGTCACATCTCTGATGACTTCATGGCATGATAGCAGGAAACCAAGGAAGACACGATTACATTGAATCTTGGTTCAAGATATTCATCAGATCTCAGTGCTCAATTCTTCAATATTTTTCGACATCATCTCAATCAAGGCAGATGGTCTCTCTTATATTGGTACATATCAAAGCATATCTTTCAAACCTGCATATTAATTTATATATCATCTTGTTACACACATGGTTCCATTGGAAGTATTTATACACTTAAGGAGATTTATTTTTTAAGTAGAGTAGGATATATATATATATATATATATATATATATATATATTAAAAAAAAAAAAATTAAAGAGAAAAAAATTCCTATTGTGAAAAGTAGCTTCCTCACGCAATTGGACATGAGATTTTCTTGAAAACCAAGAAATTGGTGAGAAAATTTCACAATAAGTTTTGAAACTTTGTTATGGTTTCAATATTTTATTATGGTTCTTCAAATCGCTTTTGGTTCTATGCTCGAGTTGGTTGATGTGGTATTCCTTAAGGCCCGACTTTTAATAGATCTTGTTCCATCGACTTCAACAGCTTATGTGGGATCAAGATAAAATATTATTTGGAGTACCTTGGAAATTTCATACATAAATGGAAAGCATCCTCATTGAAAACAATGGGAATACAACAATGCCTCTTAATTGTCAGATCTTGTAGGTGACTCGACTTCAACACATTCATTCGTCCCTGCCAAGATGCCCTCGGGTACCTTGACACTCATTTAAATTATTAATGAGTTTTCTCGCATTGGTTAATGATTTTCATTGGTGATCGATAATCCAATGATTTATTTCCATGCTCGACTTCGACACATTCGTTCACATGGTAAGAATTGTACCATGAATTTAGGTTTTGATGAAGACTATATGGTTTTATGGAATCAACAAAAACTTCCAGAAGTATATTTTATTAATTTCTTGTAGCAGCATGTTCATATTTTTTTCATTCAATAGCAACATTATGGCACCACTACAACTCTTCTTCATTAATTTCCTTTTCAAGAAAATCAATGAAATTGGGTCTATTTCAGTCAAACATCCATCATGTTTCATGATTTTTACTTCAGTATACATCACAGCCCAAATCAACCGATTTGACTACGAGAAAACACATTTCCAAAGAAAAACATAGACAACAACGAAAAGTTTCATTTTATGTAGCTATTTTTGTAGCAACCTATTTCTTTTTACTATAGCAGCTTGTTTGAGGGCAGTTTTGGCATAAATATTACGAGAAATTAGAGAAAAAACAAAAATTTTGAGACACTGGGTTTTTTCATAGTATGATAAATTGAGTAAGATGTGGAAAAAATTCAAAAAAATAACAATTTTAAAGGGAATTTCAAATGGATTTTAAGGCAATTTTTCAATTTTCACCATTATGCACAAATTAGGACAAAATTTGGTATTTTTGCTCAGCAACACCTTTTCTTCATCAAAAATGGATTTTGAAGGAAGGTTATGGTGAGAGAGGTAAAAATACATTGTTTCCCTTTCAAACCACTCAATTTGGGCTTAAAATGAGTCCGTGGCATATGTTTTTGCTTTAACATTGGATAGCGTGAAGGGTGAAACAGGGCAGAAATTGTTTTGATCGTAATTTTTAAACTGTGCATCAATTGGTCCTGAAATTTTTAAGGTAAATTCATCACAGAGGGGTAAATAAATACACAAAATTTCAAGAAATCCCATTATGTATTTTTCAAGAAATGTGTCGTCTTCATATACATCCATTTATTTCTTTTATCGAGATATTTGCACCCATTAGCTGAGATGTTTTGTGGGAATATGCATAATATTAATGGTAACAACCTCAGAAAATTTCAAGAGAATCTGATTTACCATTTGAGATAAATTGGAAAAACAAATATGCTACATGAAAAAGACACATTGTGTGGAGCAAGGTTAAAGTGGTAGTCAGCGCATCATGGAGCAGAGTACCTGAGCCAAATCAACACCAAATCTACCATGATATCGTGTTCTCTTCTTCAATTCCAAAAGGTAAAATTGAAGCAAAACTAGCCTTAAACTTCTTAATTTGTTAAAAAATCTAGATTTTTTGTCATATCCTTTAACAACGAATCCCACAAGCTATGATTGATTATTTATCAACAAAGTCATGGCACCCATGAAATCATCTCATTGTTTTCCATGGTCATAATGATGTTCTTCTATGCTTTCACCACTCTCTTGTTTAAACTTTCTCTTCTTGTTTCCATATAAATTAATTCATGCTACCTTGATGAACAATCTAACCTTTTGACCTTCATGTGAGAATAATATGTGCTTTCCTTAATGGTCCATCAACACAATGTTCTTGAGAAAAATAATTATTTTACAAATAAAACAACTTAACTTCATGGTACATTTTTGTAGCACATGTTCAAAAGGTACATGGATAATTGCTTGGATTATGTGTCATAAACAACTGGTCATTTTCAGAATATTGATGGAAGCCAAGAAATAATGGGTACAAGGCCAAAAAAATAAAAAGGTTGTTTTTCACACAATCTTACAATTATTTGTACTCAAATATGAAGAGGTACAATTTCTCTTTGACATCATCAAGGCATAATACACATGAATATCATTAGGCATTTGTTCATTTCTTTAAATAAGCTTAGCATAGAAAATTTTAGGGGCGAAATTTAGCCCATGGGTGAAATTTAAGGGGTTTTATATTTTGGAGAGGCGAATTTTTTATATTACACTCATTTTATATAGTTTTCCCAAAAATTATTTAAAAATTAATTAAATATTTTATTTTAGCCACCAATATCATGAAAAATAAGCGTTATAAAAAAATATCGCCTTTCCAAATTTCGTTCGAACCCTAATTCACCTTGAAAACATTGTCCAAATTTAATTCCAACCCTGATTCACCTTGAAAACATTGTTTGCAGTTAGTATTTTCTTCCATTCGCCCCCCATTTCCAGGAATTAGCACCCACAAAATACCATCACCAAGAAAAGACACAACAAAAAGAACAATAAAAAAATGGTGGTCTCTCCCAATTTCATTCCACCCCCGATTCGCCTTGAAAAAGTTATTAAATCTGGTATTTTCTTCCATTCGCCCCCCATTTCCAGGAATTAGCACCCAGAGAATACCATCGTTAAGAAGAAAAAAAACAGCAAAAAGAACAAGAAAAAATGGCAATCGAACAAGCCTAGAATGAAAAACCCAAAAAAAACAAGAGAAAAAAAAATTATAGCAGTAATACAGGCAATGGTAGCAGCATGGGGTATGCCATCGATGTAGCATCATGCAAGAATTATGAAGAGCTTTTCCCAGTGGAAACCAAAAAATTTGTTATGGTGCTACCAATCACAAGTATGAGGAAGAAATCTTGTATGAGAGGGTTAAGAAGAAGGCTGATCACTATTGTAAATGATGTAATTTTACTTCCTTTTACTTATATTTAACTTGTATTTCGATGAAAATTTAGGGTTTTAAATGATTTTATATCATATTATGTGCCTTTTTTCGTTAGGGCATTAAAGATCCATCCCAGTCTTCGTTAGGGCATTAAAGATCCATCCCCGTCTCTTCTAGTGTATTTAACATATATTCCTTCTCATGTCCTGAAAAAACCATAACAAAGAAAATTTGTACATATGTATCTTTTGTTTTCTGAGTGCATATGCCACAATGTATTCTCACATTTTTTAATCAATTTATGACCATTGTTTAAAATTTCGAAATTGTATGTGGTTTAGTTGGTTAATATTTGTTACAATGGGTATTCCAGAGAATTTTTTCTAGCCAGAGTGTTTTATTTTAAAATTGATTTGTTGGAACTTGGCATGATGTTGCAGGCCCTCCTAGTTGTGATTCACTTGAGTTGCATGGACAACCTGGAGAAGGAGGAAGACAATGCTTTTAAGTAATTTATAAAGGAGGGTTAGAGTAATTTCTTATAGAATAAATCATTTTTGTTTGCATAATAAAATATCACCCCTAGAGACTAATTGTTATATGATTTGTCTACATTTCTTATTGGAACAGTTTTTTTTCTATGGCAGTGAAAGAGGTCTTGTATCCATGAGTGGATTTGGAAGAAAGGTAATGGTTGCCTGGAAAAGATAAGCAATAACTGTGAGAAACCTTCAGAAACATTGTAATATCCTAAGTGTGTCTTGAAAGGCATTTAGAAGTGTAGGAGGGTTTTAGGTAGGGATTAGATTTCAAATAATGGATATTTTTAGTCTCTTTTGATTTAGATGTTGTTAGATATATAGCCTTTATGTTCAACTCTCAATATATTAAAGCTGAAGGTTAGGTTTACACATATGTTTCTGTTAAGGGGAATATTATATTGCTATAGAACCTGCTAGTTGACAGCATATGCTTACATCAAACACCTATGAATCTTTGTATTACTAGTGGAAATTCACTTTTGAACTTTGGAACATACATTAACAAATATTTTACTACTTAACTGAGTCTCTATAACTAGTTTTACATATTAAGACAACTAATTCTCTTCGTTGTGGAATATTTTTTGAATCTAAACTAAGTTTCGATTTTTAAAAAATGGGGTGGAATATTTTGAGTGAACACTCCACCCTATTTTTCCAAGGCTAAATAGAGTTTAGATCTAGGGAATATTCCATAAATATAGCAAACTGTGAACACCTACATTCTTAAATACTGCTCTTTGTTGTTATTGGGCCAGTTGGTTTGGTTTAAGATTTTTTCCATATTTCCATGGGAAACTAGTCTTCTATGATTTAATTTGCTTGTTTCTTTAGGCATATTTTAGTGGAGAAATCAGCTATTTGTGACATAAATTTTTTTAATTGTTACGTATAGGTTTTGGACTATGTGAAGATGTTGGCAGCCACATTGAACTTGTTTTCACTCTTGTTAGAAAATATGGTTTTAAAGGAACATCACATAAGGTTTTATCTGATTTCATTGTTGATGGTATGGGATATAAATTAGTCCATAAGTTAACTATTTTGAGCCTGGATAGTAGATTATATGAATATTATCTGAAAGCTACAACAAGTGAACACTGTAGATATCTGTCATTTTGTTTCTTACACTTTTATTTTGACTTTCCCAGTAGAACCAAATGGCATTGACCTAGCCATTCCATATTTTTATGAAGACAAGGAAGCAATTCCCAAAAATTCCTACTATGGTGGAATAGAAGGTGGTGAGCAGTACACATAGTAAAAATTTACCCAGGAACTCACTGATATTGAGCTCTCAGATGCATGTGACAGTTTGAAATATTCCTTACAACCTCCATGTATGTAATTTTTCACCATAGAATAGGTATGTGAATTATTAAATACATAATCCATATTCACAATATTATGTATTTGAAAAGCATTCAATACTCTGTATAATCAAACAAAAATTACACAACGTTGTTCAGTGTAGTGACCATGATATTGCACAAAATGAAAGAGTTATTAGTGTGAAACTACACCCATAAATTTCATTAATCGTTAATAGATGAAACAATTATTTGGCTCTTATATATCCTAGTTTGAGAGCTTGAATGCTCAATGAAAATCAGTTCCAAAATTACAATAGTTACAAAAATTATCTAACTGGAAACTTCATCATACTCTAACCATTCATTTCCTCTTTTTCTTTGATTGACATTATACTTTTTTAGCTTGATCATTCATACAAAAGAAGTTACAAAATTATGATGGTTATAAAAAATTATCAAACTATCAACTTCCTCATACTCTAACCATTCATTTCCTCTTCTACTTTGATTACTTCATATTTTTCTTATCTCTGGCAGATGAAAAGTCCTTTCTCCAGCAAAATTGTGTTGTCCTTATGTTTTTAAGCCTCATTTTGTGGACCTTTGGTAACCCACTACCTTATCATTTGTGCTAGCAAAAGTCTGAACATTCCATCAACAAACTATGTTGACCCTTGTAAGATCAAAATTGTACTTCATCATACTCTAACCATTCATTTCCTCTTCTAATTTGATTTCCATCCTACTTTTTTACCTTGATCATTCATACAAAAAAAGTTACAAAATTATGATGGTTATAAAAATGATCAAATTGTCAACTTCCTCATACTCTAACTAGTCATTTCCTCTTCTACTTTTATTACTTCATTTTTTTCCCACTAACAGATGAAAAGTGATTTCTCCGACAAACTTGTGTTTTCCTTTTGTTTTTCAACCTCATTTTGTGGACCTTTTCTAACCCACTACCTTCTCATATGTGCTAGCAAAAGTCTGAACATTCCATCAACAAACCGTGTTGACCCTTGCAAGATCAAAATTGTTTTCATTCCCTTCCCAAACTACACTGCAATCTAGCCCATGACAATAATTTATGTATTAATTCCATTGTATGTGATGGAAGAAAAGATAAAATCTATGTTTTGTGAATTGGCTGATTACGAAATTTAGTTAGTAAGTTCTCCTATCACAACAATACCGATGTTTTCATATGATAAGGCATATATTCCAAAGTTGGAAGATGTGGGAGCTTATCTGGCAGTACGTCTGGTACCTTCTCGAAAGGATGGTAAGCTTGGAAAAGCTTTGATTGCAAGAAGCATGTTTCCAGTTGCACTAGGTTAAGTTGATTTCTCATGAAATGGTTAGTTCATTTATTACCACTATTCATAGTCTTCAAAATGACTGAAGTCTTGATTTTCACTGTTAAACATAAAACTAAAACATATAAACTTGTTTCTTACTTTACATGGCAGCTCCTCTAGCTGCACATAATGTTTCCATCAAGGAGTTGTCACCTACTGTGTATATTGGAGAAGGTGAATAGTATGGTGAATTGGAAGGAAACAACCAAATCAGTTGGTATAGAGAAACTAAGGAAGGAACAATGACTATGATCATTGGAACAAACTCTAAATATTATAAAGTTACTGATGATGATTACACATGTCGATTATATTTTGGGTAATAATTTTATTATTATGCTTTCTTTCTCCATGTGGTGCAGAGGACTTGTGAATGATAGTTTAAGGCATGGTTGTGTTGCTTTTATGCATGATTTTTGTCTAATATGTCGAAAATAAATGTATTTATTATTTAATGGACTTTCTAATGAGTAGTAATATATTGCAGCTATCTTCCCATTCGATTGGATGGTGTTCTGGGGGAATTGTCTCTGTCTCAACCTAGCAATGTCATCCTTCCAAGTATGTTATATGCATTAAGTGTTTACACTACACGTATCATTTCTTTACATTGAGCCTTGAAGCTTTCAAAGTTACGTGGAAAGGAAGAAATTCAAATGATATTTTAGATTGTTTGTGGTGTTATTTGTTAGGTTGGGAGCCTTTTAGTCACAATATGTTGGGCCTTAGGCTATCATGTTTCGCCCCTAGATACAAATTGCACTAAGCCAAGGCATTCTTTGAAGATAAGAAAATGCCTTTGTTTGAAGAGAACACAACAACTCCATTTTTACATTGATATTTTTCACTTTTACAACCAATGATTATGCAAGAATATGTCTTCTTAAAATTTATAATTGATTATAATGTTGTTTGATAGGATTCCTTTTGACTTTTTGTCCTTTGATAGTTAGCATGTTATAAGTTGATTACAATATTTCAGAGGTGCCGAAAGTGCAGAGGCTTGTTCTAATAGGGAAGGTTGTGGAAAGAGAAATATTGACTGATGTGGAGGTCATTCCAAAGAGCGAGTCACAAAAAATCATTTGGGAGAAGTGAAAAAAATATGTTTAACATCGATGGTATGTTGTAGTTATTTTCCTGTTACCTATTAAGAATAATAGTTTTCTTGTAGTGTCTACCCATGTTTAGGTTCATAAATTTGTTTCCAATGGGTAGGTTACGGTCATCCGATTCTATGGCTGTAGAGATATTTGAACCCTTGCTATACAACACTCATTCTCATATGAATTTCGTCTAGAGGATGTTGGATGTTGTTTGTGGTGTGGATGTGTTGTAACAAATATATTTGGCAAGCATATTGAACCAGACTCAGTAGTCACTGGCCATGTTTCACAAGGTGAATTTATCCTGATATCTACCTATCTAACTTTTTTTTCCATTTAAAACCTTGTGGGTACACCTTATATGTGGATGGAATATCCCTAGTAAAGTTGTTGGTATACATTATTGTGCCTAACCTGCTGAAATTGTAAGTTTGTAACTTGGTTCAGTCTTCCTAATGTATAGTTATCATTAATGTATTTATGATTATTTGCCAAGCATTTTCTTCATGCTAGAGTGAAAATAATTTATTTTCAAGTCAAATGAAAAATTATTTATTTCATGCCCCATTTGGATATTTAAAAGAAAAATAATTGGAATTTTTATTATGATTCATAAGCCCACAAGTTGACCAAGTCGGCCCTCCTTGGACAAGTCGGCCTAGCCCTCCAAGTGGCACCTATTTGACCCTCCTCGACAACTATATATTGGATATCCATTCGACTCATTTGGAGATAATTCATTTAGAAAACAAAACAAGTATCTTATGGACCTTGCGAAGGAAGAAAAAGGATGAGTCAAAGGGGAGAGAGAGGTAAGTTAAAGCAAGAATAAATTGACATCTTTGACCGAATTTCACACTTTTACCAACTCATACATGTGAAGGACGAATTTCTGTGATCAGGCCAAGTATTTTCTAGTATAATTTCAGGCTAAATTTTGGCCCTAGTTGTAGGACTGAAATTTTATGAGTTTGACCAGATTGGAGCAGATTTGAACAACACTGAATTTGAATTTTGGAGGAGACTTGGAGGAGGTTTTGATTTGGTGTCTTGATGATAGTCTAGTATTGGTTCTTGGCTTGGATATCTCTCATTTTGATATGATTTTATATGGAAAGGATTGTTGGGTTTTTCCCCATTGTGGGTTTTTCCAAGGTAAAATTGCTTCTTGTGTGTTGTGTAATGTGATCTCTACTTTTATGAGTGATTGAATAAAGGTGTAATTGCTTGATGAAGAATAAGTAAAGATTAAAAGATAAATATTTTTCACAAGTAATTACCAAGAAAGAGAAATTAAGTGCTTGCCATCTTTTACACTTGGTTTCTCAACATCACTTAGGGTATATGAACTGGGCACCTGCTGGTATTGAACTAGCCACATGTCCAACAACGTTGGTGACAACTAGTTGAGCCAATCCCTTGGGTTAATATCTAGCAATATATCTCCATGTACATATTTTTTTGCAATTTAGTTGGTGCCAATGAAATATTTCTTTGGTATTTTCTGGATCAAATCTAGGCTAAAAAAATGGGACAGTTCACATTACTTATTTCATGTTGTCTTATGTTTGTTTTGGAGCGAAGAAAATATTCGTTATGTCATAAACTAGCACAATGAAAATTAAAAAAATACATAAGTCATTATGGCGGTTTAGAAAAGCCTGAGGTCGTCACTTTACTTGTGTCAAATAATGTTCATATATAGCAATGTGATCATTTCAAATGATGCTCCTTCAAAAAAATTATGAGATATGACATCTTGGATCGTACACTCTTTAAAAAACAACACCACTTTTCTTGTTGCAAATTATGGTGCATTAAAGCCAATGCTTTAATTAGTTGAAGTACTTGTGTTTATATTGTCCAACTAAATTTTCCTTTCAGAAGTGGCTCGTAGGTAAGGTTTTAGAATAAAAAGGCACCTGGATACTATTTGGTAGATCTAGATCTCTTTATTTGTGACATCACTTAGTACATGCAAAAGAAAGAAAGAAATTATATTAAAGCCCACTAATTGCTGAGAAGTGGTCAATAAGAGTCTTCAAGAGTATTTTTTTTGGTATTTGTAAACTCGTCCAATTATTTTATGGGGAGCTATGAACCCAATGTTGTGCTAAAAATTAACATGGTATAAAGTACAAAATTTTGTCGGTATAATTGCCTAAACATACCTTCCATAGGGTTTAAATACGTGTCTCATATGTGAGAACCTAAGACCTTTACCATTGATTTATATCTATTTTGATGGGATTCAAAGAGTTTAAATGTTATTGGTGCCAACTATATTATTTCTAGATTACGAAAGAGACATTATTTGTTATGAAATCTATTCTTTGAGGTGCTACACTGACATTGAATATTAAGTTGAAACCTAAAATATTTTTATGCACCCCTGAACATTGAATTAAGCTTTAATGTTTTATAGCTTTACAAGAAGTATTGCTGCAAACTATTCATATGCTTGCTACTACATTTATTTTTCATGTGTTTATACCTTTTTAGAAGAAAGACGTGTCATATGAAAAGTCTCAGATTTGACAGCATGAATTTAACTCTATAACTTTTTAGCAATGCCTAAAATAGATAAGTTCTAGATAGAAGGTAGTGGATATCCTACAAATTTAATTTTATATGTTGCTCAGGGTATTTAAAGTGGAGGAAAGGAGGGGAAAGGTAAAATCCAGTGGCTGAGATCCATGGTTGGAAGTCTGGATCTAATTTCTATTCCTGGTATGGAATCTGGAATCTATTATAAGGGATAGAAAACTCATAATACTTGTGGATTTATTCTATGTATTTTGTGACATACATTCAAATTTACCATCTAAAAACTTCTATTATGGTTAATTGCTAGATATTTTATTTGGAAACCTAATGGTGCAACCATTAGCTTATGTAGCATTAGTAATTTGACACAACATGTTTTTTTCTATTTAACTTTTTCATTTTACTGCAGTATTCAGACTCACAACTTAGTTATACTAGTGCGTTCAACTTGTGGTTTAAGTGGTTGATGTTTCATTTCCAAATTGATGTTATTTATTCATAGTTAATTGTCTTTCTTTTTATACATATATAGAATCAAATTATATGCTTAGAATAAACAATACATGCATATTCTCATAACTAATAGAAAGAAGTTTTGTAAAATAGATGCTTGTATTACAAAAGACTATGACTTAAAACTTTTCTCCTAACTTGTTTAATTACTTACATCGATACATGCATACTCAACAGTTCTGTTGTTGGGTGAGAATTTCAAAGGACAAATAACTTGGAATTTTATGGTTGACCGGTTGATTCTTTATTGCAATAGTGCTGTGATTATTTCTTACATTTGAAGTATGTGGTTTAGTGATATTTGTATTGTTGTGGAACTCAGATTTTTTCAAGTTTGTGTTGCAGGTCTTGAATTTTTTGCAAAATTGTTTTCACCACCTGAAGATAGGTTTTGAGAACCTAAGATTAAAGGTCTCAAATTATGTTGACCACTTTGTTGTGTCTATAGCCTTACAACTTTTTGGGTTTTTCTCTTGTACATATTTGGTGCGTTGCGGGTTCTGGGATTGCACCTGTCCAGAACCTCATGATTTCAATCTTACAGTCTTGTGGTTAAAATCTAAACCAACCTCAACTTTATTGTGATTTCACAAGTGGGTGTTCCAATTTAATTTATTCCACAACTTTCATGTTTCCCAGAAATGGAGGAGGCTTTGTATCCCTTTCCTAGAAAATTTCTTGTGATTTCACAACGAGGGTTTTGAGTCCTTTCATCCTCACAACTTTCCAATTGCAGATTCTTTCAGTTCTACAAGATTATATGAACTTGCACAAGTAAAATTCTCTCATTTTTACATATATTAGTCCTCTCTTATTTCAAGTTGATGGGTATTTTTTTCTCAGGTTTGTTGATGAATGTAAAATATACAGTGGAGGAGGGCTTGTAGGCCTTTATATCTCGCAACTTTCTTGTGATATTACAATGGGGGTTTCAAATCCTTTTCTAAATTTTTTAGTTCATAGATTATTTCACTTTTTCAAGTCTCCTAACTCCTTGCACAATAGTATTTTCTCATTATGACTTATAAGGCCTCTCACATTTCAAGTTGATGTGGAACTTTTTGTTGATCTTCTTGATGAATGTAGAATATACATGATTGTGGCTTTTCTCCTTTCCTTACAGTTCTAAATAATTCAATCTCACATTTGATAGTTATTTTCCACACTTGATATTGTAAGAATGATTGTTGGTCTCATACTAAATCTTCCACTTATGGAATGAAGATCTCCTCACTATATTTTTCATGTATTAAAGATGCTTTAAAGAACATCAATAAAACTACATTCACTAATATAAATTTCAAATGAAAAAAAATTTCTCTGATGTTTTGTTGCATAGGAGGGATCCATATTTGAGAGGCTTCAATTTCTTTTGTTGTCCTTAAAAATATTATTTTGATAGGTGCAATAACGTTTATCTTGCAATATACCTAGTTTATACTACTAATATAAATAAAATATAATTTATAGCCTATATATAATATATACATTATCAATTATTGTTAATTAAATCCAAAGGTCAGACGTCACCAACCTCTTAAAAATATCTTCTTCCCATCATGGAGAGAAAGTTGATCAAAATATTGAGCCTTGCAACCAATAAACTCTATAGGAATTTGGGTACAGTGTACATTTCAAATTTGACTTCTAAAATATTCAATACTATCTCCATCTATAATTAGGGCATTATTAACCCTTGATTTTCCCCTTAGAAATTTAGAGGGTCAAGGACTTGTCTATCAATTGGAGATTTAACTCAGTTGGGGGTTCATAGATTGATACATATATAGGTTGGGTAAGGTTCCTATGATGATTAATCGCATGATTGATTCAATGATGATTGAGACACATTTTTTTGCATAGGTTTGAGAGTGTTGCTATATTTAGCAAGTTCCCTGGTTTCTAGGAGAGGGAATTCCAGGGATAGTGCAATAGTATGGATCACATATTTGGAGTCCTTATGAACTTGGGATTCCAGTGAGGTCTTTCTGGGAAACATGCATGAAACTTATTATTTTTAGCAGGTTGTGTCCATAGGATCACATTTAATAGATAATGATATATTGAGAATCATCGTGATATTTGAATTTTTATGAACTACTTTAGAGTGACATGCAAGTACTTGTTATTTTTAGCAGTGCACACATGTTGATTTTGATTGCAGATTTGTATTCCTTCTGAAAGATGAATCTAATGAGTATACATACATGTGATTTTGAGAACTTTGTATTTTTAGAAGTGGTTGCATGTTAGGTCTAATTATAAATTCAAGTTTCCCACAACGCTCTGTATCCAATGGTGTCATTCTCATCCAACTCTGAGAAATCTCTATTTTTAGTAGTTAGAGCTAGGTACCAGTTATTAGTATTCAGAATCCAGATTGCCTATTAAGTTCTGAGTGTAATGGTGGTGGTTTCGTCCAATTCTAAGAAATTTCTATTTTTAGCAGTCTCGACGTGGTAGTGTTGGCAACAAATTTGGGTCCCCCATCATATTTTGAGACTAATGAGTGTAATATTGTGGAAATTCTGACATATTACTATTTTTAACAGTGTTTGATTTTAGGCATGGTTATTTTTAGGAGCATGAGCTAGCAGTTTGAGGGGTGTACATGTGGCAACAATTGAATGAGTCATTAATGACATAGAACTTGAGAAAAATTGTTTTCCCTACTAATTTTTTCTCTCTCCTCATGTGTTTTACCTTTCCTAAAATCTCTCCTAATTTATTTCCACTCGTTCCCCTAATTTTTCTCCAATATCTTAGATTTTCCTAAATTTTTTTCCTAATTTTCCTCCACAAATTTAATCTCCTAACTTAAGTGGAAAAAAAGGAAAATAAGAAAATAAAAAAGGGAACAAAGTTTTTAACCAAACTCTATTGCAGTGACGATACTGTAGGGGAAGCCCTGCAGGAAAATAGCTCGGTGCGAGGATGATAAAAATATCAATGCTTGTTCTTTTGATTAGAGGGTCGTCTTCTTTGAAACTTCATTTTGGTATATTTTCATTCCCACTCCACACTTTACTTTGAAATTCACTGCCTATGCTCGCTCATAGTGATAAATTTGCTTCTACATCCTATTATCCTGAAGAGAGGAATCCCTCCTTTTGGGAGGGACTCCTAGGAACGAATCCAGTGGAGATGGGGCCCGTGGCTCTTAGGATTATAGCACGTGGCTACGAACCATGGTGGTGGGGGTTTGAATTCCTCCTCACCCATCTTGAAATGGGACCAAAGGGAAGTCTATTGAATCTCCTAATACTAGCCCAGATTTATTTTCTCACAATAATTATTTATTTTCAACGATTTATTAAATTAACCAATTAAGATATAAATTATTGATCTTTATTGGATATATAAATATCTTTGGTTACAACGCAGACGCACTAGTCTCTAATCTCAAAGCTTGAATTAATAGAAGTAATTAAGGTCAATTTTTTCTTTCACTTTCTTGCATTTTGACTAAGAACCTTGTTAAATTTGATTTTGTTGCATTAATTTGGAGATATTTTGGGTTACTATTTCTTGATGATACCGATTTATGTATATAGAATAAGTGGGAGTTTTCTATTTTTGGGTGCATTCTTAATAGGGAGTCCTTTTCATGTCCATTTCCTTTTTCCAAATTATTTAGTTGTTCAACTTGAGTACGACTTTTTTTATTAATGTAGATTACTGTCAACTTTTTGGGGCTTCAGACCTCTCAGGAAGAAATAGAAGTTGTTCACAGGGTTATATTTCCTTCACTATCTTTTATTGGAGGCCATTTGTCATCCAATAAAGATGAATTATATGCTTTGAAAGTAGGTTTAAGAAGGGTGAGAATTTTCACGGAATATGTTACAATGGGGATATCAAAGAAATCTTTTGAAGAAGAGGATGGAAGTGATGAAAAATTGTCTCCAAGGAGTGAGGAATGTGAATTTGATGATTCAATTGACTCAATTTTTTTTGATGACTACGAAGAGGGTGGAGCCGATTACAAGCTTTTATTTGGATTTAAGAAGTCCTTGAGTTATGGAACTTTTGTTGCAACTAATCTTTTTGTTGAAGGTATCCTTCATCTAGACTCTGCAAATTTAATAATTGGATGATTATTAGTATACCAAGTTTGGAACTAATGCAATGGTTGATTGAGGAGCCATCTTCTTCAGACTCTGAACACCCTTTGGCGCAAACTTCCATGTAGAGTCTTCTTTCATGGAAATGAAGAAAGGTAAGTTTCAAAGTAGCATGAGAGAGGGGAGAACCATTGTTGAGTAAGGCATGCAGAGAAGAGGGTGGAGATGATATTGATTTTGATTGCAAACAATCAAGCTTTCTTTCATAGCTTCCCCCCCAAGAGATGGTACAAATTCCTTTCTCTCAATGTTTTGGCTACTCCCGACCATATCACTCTACACAATACAAAAATTTAATATATGAAAGGTTCTGGTGCAATATTGATGCATGGTTGTACTATTTTTGGCATATTTGATTGCATTATTTTGGTGCTACAATCAACAATTGTGTATCATGTATAGTAATGTGTTTTTCCTGAATGCTTGTGATTACAATTTGGGATCTTCGCATTTTTAAGTAAAAATATATCAAACATTATGTTTTTTGTTCTGAATTTATGTTTATTTTTTATCTAGTGGAGATGGTTAGTGACTTGGGTTCCTTTTAATCAGGCTTCGCCATGTGACCTTACCTAGTGACATACGACTCGTTTCTTGATATTTTCCTCCCTTATAACTATGTCAAATTATTCAGACCATAGAGAAAAGTATTGGTGTAATACTAATGGGTGCTTGTATTGTTTTTTCCATTTTTGAGTGCTTCATTTTGGTGCTACAAACAAGTTTGGGTGCTTGTTACTTAGTTTGACACGACTAATGCGTGTTTGAGATATTTTTTTTGGATTGAATACTTTTGATTACAGTTTGATGCTTCTAGATATGGACGATTTTCAAGTATTGAATTTACTTCAACATCAATTTAGAAACTGATCGAACCCTGTTGTTTGTTTCTTCATTTGTGTTTAACTATCTCTTGCAATATCTGGTAGATATTGATATCAATATCTGTTTATTTGTTGCAGGCCAATTAGAATGATTCCAGTGTAGCTATGAATATGTTTGGGTGTTTATACTTTTGAGATGACAACTTTACCATTGGTAGTTGGGAACATAAATAACTTGTTAGCAATTATAGACAAATGAAGCTATCATCTGAAGTATTTTATGCTTCAATTGACCAATGAAGTGAACGTGATGCAGGGGAGAGTGCTTGTACTTATTTTGTAGTAGTTTTTGTTGACTCGTTACAAAACAACCCTAATTCTATGCCAATAAAATCACAATTTTACACACTGATATGTGAAGGATCTCTGGAGTGTAGGAAGATATGGGAACTGGAAGAATATAGAGAGAGGTTCTCTGATGTGCACTTTGATTTGGAAACAATATTGCAGTCAAACATATGTCATTTGTCTGTTATTCCTAGAAAATCCCCCATTGGCTTCTTCCAACCTAAAGGCTTGGGAGATTCTTGTGAATTCGTTCATGGGTTTATGTCAATTGATAGTATTTGGGAAGAAATTACAAATGGCAGTGTCAATGAGACTGATAATTATGAACCACACATTTACATAGTTAGCTGGAATGATCATTTTTTTCTACTCAAGATAGAAAAGGAAGCATATTAAATAATCGATACAATTGAAGAGAGATTGTTTGAGGGGTGTAATCAAGCCTCCATATTAAATTTCGATAAGGACATAGAAGTGTATTTTTTATCACAAAGACAAAAGAAACCATCAGAAGAAAAGAACAATACCAATTTACTCTATGTTGTAGTGGAGAATGTAGAAAATTTTAGTGACCAACAACAAGAAAATGCAGGTTCCAATTTAAAGACATAAAGCGACCAGAGGCTCAAGAAAATAGAGATGCACAATAAAAACTTATTTGTAGAGGAAAGTAGTGTTGCAAGGAGTTTATCAAAGGCTTTTTGGTGGGTATTCCTTTACAAGAGTTATAGATAGATATTAAGAAAATTTTGATGAGCAATATTCAGTTGCATCATCGTCTGGAAATTGAATTTTATTTCATAACTGAGTCTTGTACACCCTCAAAGGAATTCTCCATGGTGTAGTTGAGGGATGTGACAAAATTTTTGTATTTTAATGTGAAGGATAGCTATCAATTAATCAGGGAAAAGTGCCTATAATGCACATGCATATTACTAACTTATTATTCTACTAAAGCATGTTTGGTGGTATGGAAAAAGTCTGGGTGTCCAATATTTAACTTCAATAGACAAAAAACGTTTCACCAGACCATTTTGACGATAAAATTTGACCCAGGGATAACAACGCTCTTTAATAAATTTGTTGTAACACTTAATATGCAGTGAGTAGACTTAGAGGTTTCTTGTTATAGATTTACTACTAGCTCTAGAAAAGGCTTGGAGTTTCACTTCATGTTAGATAAGGGTATCTTGATTCCTCAAGAGGTGTGATTGTACAATTTTATAGTAGGTTTTATAACTGGCTTTGAACCACCACATATTTTTAAATTGTGGCCATTGTTTTAAGATTAGATTGGGATGCAGGGGCTCTCAATTGGTTTTGATTGTAAATATTATTTCTTTTAACATTATTGGTTGTGCATATAAGTGTCAAGGCTCTTATATGATGTGCCAGTTATATTTTAGTATTGTTTGTAAAGACTCTATTTTTCCTGTGAAAGCTGGCATCCTATAAAAGTTAGACAAGAAGTTGGGTTGGAATTGTTGGCTGGCTATGAGACTCCACAATATCATAATAATACAAAACAATATTAAATGTTAGTAGAATAATATTTTAAAATGTGATATTTACATATTAACACTATTGTGTTGTTAAATAATAGACTTTATTAGACAATAATGTGGAAGTTAAATAACATATTTTCCAATGAAAAGCACTTGAAATAGCTATTTAGTCTCACATTCTACTTCAATTTTTGTGATCCTTCAAGTGGAATGGCACCTTCTATTAAGAAAATTTTCCTCTATGGTATATCATGCTTGTAAGTTAATCATAAATTTGTTTATTGGTTTTACTTACTTTTGATGACGGTAGTTCCAATAAAGGGAAATGTTTAGTTGGATTCAATGTTTATCCTCTTTAGATAGGGTTGACTTTTGATAATAGTGTTGTTTTTTGCAGTATGTAGACATTGTTCACTATCATGGACACGCATAATGGAGAAGGCTCGGTGTCATTATTTTGAATGTGTGTTGTAAATCTTTGTAAAGATATACAATGTTTAATTGTAATTTTCAATTCATTGAACTCATTGTTTTCTATCTGGATTTCTATGGAGGTTTCCTGCATTGTTAACTCAACAGAAAGTAAAAAGGAATATTGACCATAAAGATTTTGAATGGGAAGCAATAATTGGTTGAAAACAATTCTCTACTCTTAAAGTAACAACCCAAAAGATTTAATATGACTTCAAGATTTATATATGTCTATTAATAAGGTTGCTCCATTCCAATGGGCTTATAAAGATGGATAGTAAATATGTCCTTGAGGGTAGGCAACTTTCTAGTCCATTCAATGAAAAACAATATTGAGTTCTTCTTTTTCCAGAATTTAAAAATTGTATGTCTGTTTCAAATCAACCCATTCCAAGAATCATTTTTATTTATTCTATGGATCCACACAATCTACTAACATCTCCCCTTTCACATGGATTCTTACAAGACATAAGCAATGCATATCTCTAAGCTTGAGTTCAATTTAGGGTACAAGTGAAGGAAGAAGATATATGGAAACCAAGATTCCAGACTCTACCGTTTTTTTATGGATGGTGGTATTAGAATTTGAACTCACTAATGCACCAAAAACATTCATAGATTGATGAATGATGTATCAAGAGATTATCTGGGTATTTTTTCATTGTGAATTGTGATACCATTCCCTTCTACAACAAAATATGGACATAACATTTAGAAGATTTCAAATTTGTATTACGAAATGATGTAAGAGAGAAGAAATATTTGATGAAGAGTTTATTTTCCATGGACTTCATAGCTTATTTGGGTTATGTCATTGGTGAAGATGGAATCTAAAGTGTATATCAACCTATAGATGATTCAATTCATAAACTGAGTGGTCAATGCAAACCTATCTCAATGACCAATTGCAAGTTTGCCTCATTATTTTGACATCCCATTGTATTTCAATACGGCCTTAACCAAGGAAAATGAAGAATATAAATAAACAGGTGAAGAAAAATATTTTGATGAAACCAAGACACAAATCTAAAATGCACCTATGGTAACAGTGCTAGACAAAATTCCATTATAAGTGGTACTTGATATTAATATATGTTGAGGTAGCCATGCTTGGTGCAACAAACACTTGAATACATTCTCTAAAGTGATGATCAAGTATCCAACCATAAGGATTTCTATGGAATTGTGGATACACTAAAGTATTGGTGACACTATGTCTTAGGTAAGGGGATAATATTTAATATTAACCACAAGTCCTTCAGAAATTTTCTTATCAAATTAATGTAGTAGAAAAAACATATCAGTATACCACATTGACAAAGAGATTTTAAATTATTTGAAGCATTAAAGAACTTGATTACAATTAGTCTAGTAGATATGGGAACTATAATGACTACCTCTCTAGACACAAGACACCTATTAGCCAGCTATGAAATTTGTTATACCAAAAGGTGGCTAAATCATTTTTGGAGCCTTCAAAAAACAAATTTTATTGCAAAAAAGTGTTGGCTCCTAAAGACTCTTGGAGGCCTCATGCCTCTGTCCAAATCTTCACTGAGGTGCCCATTTTACACTCAGAAATTCTGATGATTTCAAAGCCAAAATACTACTGCAAACACCATTTTCCCCTTTCTTCCACTTCCAAAACTAACCTCATTTTCCCCTTTCCCTTCATCAAAATCCATTTGATAAGGTTTAAGACTCTTTCTTGCCTTATCGAAACCCTCAAACTCCTTTGAAAACCATTGAAAATCTATAAAAATCACATTTTTTATATATTATAGACTTAAGCCCCCTTGGGCTAAGTCTTTAACCCTTCCCCTCCATACGCCCTGGTGCTGGAACCAGGCACTAAGCCCTTTGGGTGCTTATCACGTCAGAGGAAAATAATGCACAAATATTTTTCCGTGTTAAAGGCTTCGATGCCGATTAGCCTTGTCTTTTATGGCCCCCGATCATGTTGCATTCCATATAACCCATGGCCCTGCAGACAGGCGCCAGGCCGTATTGTAAATAAATATTTCACCCCCGAAGTATAAACCTTCGTCTATATTAATTTGTCAGTTTTTATTATATCATAAAGTTTTCCGCCGGCGCAAAGTTCCATTCACTCCCCACCGTCGATCTGATCTACAGATCGACAACGTACAATCTATCGCCCCGGTGGTCCCCACCAGTCACTCACTGTTCAAAACCGGGCGGAATCCATCGCACCGCTTTTGAGAGGGAGGCATTTTTTTCTGTTTGGCAGCGATGCCATTCAACGACCGACACGTGGCTTTGAGTCCTTTTGAAATACCGCCCTCATCACGCGTTAAAGGTCGGATGTGGAGTGAGCATGATATCAATGCGCGTCGTCCGATTTGAGGCTGCTCATCGGACGGTGATCGCGTTCTGAAGAAGCCCAACATATAGGCTAAGGTACGGTGCGGTCATTAAAGGATTTCCACCGTTGATCGCGTGAGCTGGTCCCATCCGACGGCCCACGTTCGTCCCAAACTCCCCACTCCTTTTTCCACCATTTTTCGCCAAAATAAAGGTTTTAAACCTTTTTCCCCACTTTTTATTTTATTTTTCCGAATAATGTGACCCCTGCATGTTATTTATTCACCTTCGCTCCCAACCGTCGATCCCTACGCGTTCGACAGCTCCGATTTAAATTCTTCTTCCGCCTTCCCTTTGACTTCTTTTGATCAATATCGACCATTGGATGATGCCATCCAATGGCCATGCTCTCCCCATGTGCCTTCTGAAGTAGTAAACCTATACATGCAGGATTTTATAACATTGTTCGTATTTTACAGGGTTCCAGTGGTTTTTTCCGCTATGTCTGAAGAAAATTCAAAGGCAGAGGGTGATGATCCTCCCGCCTTCGATTCATCAAAGGGGAATCATTCGCAGGGTTCAACTCCACGTTTCATCAATGATTCATGAGGCATTGATGCCACATGACCCCCACGCAGCCCTGCACACCAACAAACACAGTGAATCAGGCACAAATCAAAGAGTATCAGTGTCGAAAGACAAAAATATACCAGAACAGAATATTGAAAATAGATCTATGGGGATTACATATAAGATGGTTTATCAAAAGCATAATCCCCAATTAAAACACAGTTAAAAGAAAAATCATAAAGGATCATCAAACAGAAAGCCTCCACCGCCACATCTGTGGCAAATTGATTCCTCCCAGCTACCACAAAGACACCTGTGCCTCGAAGCATTCAATCAGAGGCCGAAGTTATTGATCAAGACCAGATATCTACCTCACAACATAGCTAGATAGTAAAATCTGTAAACAACCTTAATGACAAGATATCATCAGAGTTACTTTGATATCACGCAGAGCCTCAAAGGCCAAAAAGAGCTCCCACCGAGCTTAAATCTTTATGTAAGTGATTTAATACAGAGGACACATATGTAAGCTTCTTCATCGAGCCCCAGAAATGCTGAGAAGCCATTAAGACTGTATTAGTTATAATTGAAGATCTTTTATCAGATCTCACCTCCTCATTCTTCTATAAATACTACTGGAGAAGATGAGAGAGGGGTTGGTTGATTTGGCTACTGAACATTGAAATGTAATTGAGCTTGAGACTTCTACTTGTAAATAGTTTTCACTGGCCCTTGGAGCTCTGCTTGTGATAGATAAGTTAGGCTGAGATGAGTAGATGATTGCTAAACTAAAGCATTGGAATTAAAGTTGTAACTGGTTTGGAGCATCAATACAAGCTGATTTATGGGATCCTAGTCTATGTTGACGGTGATGTTTTTCTCATTGTAACTTGTTATTTTATTTCTGTTTTCACTGTGTTCATCTTCTCTTATAAAGAACAACATGCATGGAGTTAGGACCTACTGTATACCAGTACCCTTCTCTGACTGAAAATCTTTATCTGAATGTTTTCTTCCAATTTGTGTTATTTGGGAATGATTCAATTTAGTTTAAGCATAGGAATGTTGGTGTTCCCTCGTCTTATTGTCTTAGCTGAATATTATTCCTAAATGTTATGTTCAGTATTAGTTAAGTAGAGATGAACTAAGGAAGATATGGTGTGCCCTGGTCCTAGTTTTATCCCCAAAGACTATCTGACCATCCTTTGTTATCATTTGTGTTTGCTCTGTTTTTATATGTTTTCTATTGAAAGTGTATCAAAGGCTAGCTAGTTTAAAAGTACTTACCAGATCCTAGTTTTCTTTTATGTCTTTCTTAAGTGTATGTCAAAAGCTGGCTAGTTTAAAAGTACTTACCAGATCTTAGGCTGCTCTTTGTTCTTCATTTGTTTAATTTCCCCTTCTTTTTGTATCATTTCATTCCATAAATAAAACTTTAAAGAGATCCTTAGACATAGATGACTTGCCCCATGGACCACTCTTGCCTCTTGCTGTTTCAATTAAACCCTATTATGACTCCATAGCCCAATGGACTAAAACCTGCAATTGTCTATCTTCCTGGCCAAAGCTTGTTCTATTTACTTGCAACTTCACACCTTTGAAACTCTTTGCATTTATAAATTTCCACCTCAAACAGTAATCATGCTCAACCATCCAAAAACAAACAAAACCCTTGACCTTCATAACTAGCCTAATATCATTACCCAAAACTTCAAAGACAAATCCATCTTTTCACTTATTGGAGAGATCCATCTCCAGATTCAGGAGGGCTAGATCCTAGAATCCCAAAGTGGTTGAAACGATGTTTCTCCTTGCACTCGGACTTTGCCAATATTGCTGATTACAGGGAGCTAACATTTCTGGCGACTCCACTGGGGATCGAACCCAGAATCTCTGGTTCCCCTTAAACTTCATAAAACCTTGTGAGTAAAAAGCAACCTTTTCAATCACTACCAAATAAATGGTAATCATGATAAAACGGGTTTGAATCAGTGACAAACTAGGTAAATCCTAGGATTCTCATGAGTCTTTATCTAACCTTGAAAAATCAGCTAGCTCATCCATAAGAGTACAGTGTCTTTGTCTCATAGCCATAGCTAAGTTTTGAAACAGAGTTAGGATATTCTTAGAAACCACACAACTGAAAAATAACTCAGAAAAAAACCAAAAATATTTCAGATTGGTATCCAATAAACATGGTGGTGGACCATAAAAACTTTTACCTCCTTAGGAGCTAAAAACTTCCACTTGGTGACTCCACAATCCTGAACAGACCTTAAGACTCCACTAGGAAGAACCCTTATCATTGTAATATCATTCAAACTCAGTTGGAGGACTGCAGCATTAAAATTTGTGTAAACAGACTAGTTAACCTCTCAAATACTGTCATACCTGGCTGAAATTTTCATATTTATTTGGGTCTGAAAAACACAGCATAGTGGCTCTTAGAAGAATTCACACTAGAGCCTATCCTGACCCTGATCCACCTGAGATAGTTGATAACACAGAAATTATTCTTAGGAAGTCTCCTAGGATTAAATTATCAACTGTTTTCAGATCACCCTTGAGAGCTAATTCAGTTCTTGAAAATATTTCAGCTCTACAACAATCACAAGTTGACTTAGTAAATCCATTTAGAACTATATCTCTTGAAAATTTAGACCAGTTAGATTCTGAGTCTTCACTTTCATCTCCTGAAACAAGTGAACATCCTGGTAGCAGAGAAACAACACCTCCTGATTTACATTTCCTTCACAGCTTAGGTGTCTCTCACCCAAGATCAGCGCAACAATCTATTCCTAGTCCATCCACTTTTTCTCACCCTACATCCACTGTTCAAACCACTCCACTTCAACCCACTTTCCCTTTTGTTAATCCACCCCTTGTGAATCCACCCCCACCACATATCATGGCAGCATGGTATGCTCCCTTGGTCCTTCCTGTACCATTAGTCAATCTCCCACAGGACTATCAGTCCAAAATTCCATTATATGATGCTAGTAATACTACAACTGCATCACAACATGTGGATAAGATGAATGACTACTTTGACAGAAATTAAATTGATGATTATTCTATCAAGCTTAGATTATTTTCTCAAAGTCTGGGAGTAGAAGTAAGAAAATGGTTTAAAGGCTTAACCCCCCATAGTATCAATGATCTCCAAACCTTCCATCAAACATTCTTAAAAAAATGGGAAGTGAAGAAAAATCCTCTCCAAGTCCTTTCTGATTACAAGAACCTCCATAGAAACACTAGGGAAA
The DNA here is from genome assembly GCA_034641835.2 of Pinus albicaulis. Lineage (NCBI taxonomy): Eukaryota > Viridiplantae > Streptophyta > Pinopsida > Pinales > Pinaceae > Pinus > Pinus albicaulis. The sequence continues at coordinate 292,185,805 of CM076584.1, read as the reverse complement.
GTGTGCAGGCTTATTACACTAGATTTAACAGTGTGTATAATGCCCTTTCCCCAGATCTAAAACCTCTGCAAGGCTCAGCTTTGAACAAGTTTCCTGAAGGGTTTGACCCTGAGATGGCCTATCAGCTAAGAGAGAGAGATCCTGCAACTATTGAAGAGATGCAAAAATGAGCTCTTGCCGTGGAAGTCAACTTGATAGAGAAGAGAGCAAGAATGAAAAATGAGAAGAGAGTGTCTTTTAGAGAGGAAAACACACCTTCTACTTCCAACTCAAATATGGAGAGAATGATGGAGGAGATGATGAAGAAAATGAGCATCCTTGAGAGAGCACAAGCCATTCAAAACCAAACTGCTCCTCAAAACAGAAATCAGAGCCAAAATCAGAATTTTATAAGGAACCAACCTCCAAACAGACCTAGGGAAGATGATCAACAGATCACTCCTCCTTTTCATCAAAACTATGTAAGTGAGGTTGAGAAAACAGATGAGATAACAGAGGAAGATGACATCAACATGCTGGGGGTAGATAATGATGACTTTGAGATTCATTATGATAGAAAACAAGGTCTATACACACCTTATGATGACAAAAGAGATGATGATGAAAATTATTATCAAGACATGGAAAATGTCATCATAGAGTCTCAAAGAGAATATGACCTTAGAAGAAAAACTAGTCAACAAACTCCCAAAAACAAAACCTCTGCCAAATCTTCACAAAACATCACTACAACCAAGCCTAGAATGGTCAAACAAAAGGAAAAAACAGTGGTTGTTAATTCTGATAATGGTAAAGAGGAAGGCACTCAAAAAAATGAAAAACAGAGTGCAGACATTAGTAGTACTAACATCTCAGCTAGTACTCCTGTTAAAACCATTTTGTCAATTGTAAATAGGACAATTCAGCAAGCTGATATTGCTGATAGAGTGACAGCTCATAAGGCTGAAACAGGTACTTTAAAGAGTCAAATTCCTTTCAGCCTGGAGCAGGAAGTTTCAAAGATCAAAATCTCTATTCCCCTGACAGAGTTAGCTACCCAAAATATATATAGGACCCAAATTTTGAAGGCTAAATTAAATATAGAAGAAAATGAGGACACTATCAATCTTAACGATGACCAACCAGAGCTGATTTTTGGTCCAAAGATTGAAGGTATGTATCAAGAGGGACATGTTCCTCCCTTTTATGTGAGTTTAAATGTTCATGAAAAAAAATTTCATAACGCTATGCATGACTCAAGAGCTTCTCATAATTTAATGCCTAAAGCTGTGATGGAGAGCCTTGGTCTAGAAATCACCAGACCTTGCAAATATCTTTACTCCTTTGACTCAAGTAGAGTAAAATGTTTAGGATTAATCAAAGACCTTTGTGTTAACTTAGCCCAAATTCCAGCCAAATGCTTAGTAATGGATATTTTTGTGGCTGATGTGCCCCCAAAGTATGGAATGCTATTATCTAGGTCTTGGGGAGCTAAGTTACAAGGGACTATGCAAATGGACATGACCTATGCGACTATCCCTGTTTTCAATTAGACTAGAAGACTTTACACGAAGTCCCATATGAAATACAAAGTTACAAGCCAAGAAAGACCACATAACTCTCCCCTTTATTCTATAGACACGGACCTAGATTCATTTATCCTTTTCAATGATGAAACTTTTAGTGAACAAGTGACCTTGTCTGATTTAATGACAGATAGAAAGGAGGAACAAGATAACGTAGGAATGTCAAAACTGTTTGCTGAACCTAAGAACTCTAGCAAACCAAACGAAGGTCTTGAGCTACAAGTCATGAGTCCATTACTCTTAAACCTTGACAGTCGAGCAAGAATCCCTCAAATAAACAAAAATCTTGGGGAATCAAGACAAATACAACTAAGTGCTGAGATTCCACAACAACCCGTGAGCACTTTAGTTGAAGAGGACAAACACCAAACGGATGAATCCAAAAAAAGTCCTCTGTGGAGTATGTATTTTGATGGATCCTGCTCTAGGACTAACGCTGGTGCAGGTGTCTGGATTTTTAACACTGAAAACAACCACACAGACTACATTTCCTACAAATTAAACTTTCAGTGTTCCAATAACATAGCGGAATATGAATTCCTTCTCTTAGGCTTACGTTTGTTGAAAAAGTTAGGAGCCAAAAGAATCAATGTGTATGGGGATTCAGAGTTAGTCATTAGGAAAGTCAATGGGGAGTATAACGCAAATCATCCCAGACTTAGGGCCTACCAAAACGATGTCATCGACCTTTTAAAAACATTTGAGGAGTCCAAACTGATTTTTGTCCCAAGAAAAAGAAATATTGCGGCCCACAATTTAGCCTTTGCAGCTAGAACATGTTTAACACCATATGAAACCAAAGACTGCACAACTCAGATAATATTTAGACCAGCCGTGCCTGATAACGAAAAGTATTGGCAGGTTTTTGACGAAGACAAACAAATAGAAGACTTCATGCAATTGAGAAATGAATTCGAACTACGCAGTTCAGACTCAGATTATGATACAGACTGCAGTGAAGAAAATTTTCTTGGTGAAGAAGAGTCGTCTCCTAAGCTTGTCAATATTGATCTTCTCACCAGAAAACTTAAAAACAAACATAATTTAATGCAGAGTTAGAAACTCTGCACTCTAAAGATGAAAGTTTGCCAAGCGGTCTGGAACCTTTAGAAGAGTTGTTTGATTTTAACGATGTGGCCAAGAAGCCAAAACTAGAACCTGTAGAGACTGAAGTGGAAGAGTGCAATATAGGCAGTGAAGTTAAACCGAAATGATTAAACTGTCTAAAACTTTGCCAGCTCACATTAAACTCAAATACATAGAGTTGTTTAAAGAATTTTTTGATGTTTTTGCGTGGAGTTATGAAGATCTGAAATCCTATGACACTGAAATAATACAGCACAAAATTCCCCTTAGAGAAAACCAAAAACCTTTCAAACAAAAACTGTGCAGAATAAACCTTGTTCAGTTGCCTTTGGTTCAAAAGGAGATCATGAAAATGTACAATGCTGGTATTATTTTCCCTATTAGATATTCTGAGTGGGTGTCTAATCTAGTGTAAGTTAGGAAGAAAACGGGAGAAATCAGGCTTTGTATAGAATTTAGAGACTTAAACAAAGCTTCATTAAAAGAAAACTACCCTTTACCCAAGATGGATCATATTTTACAAAGGGTGGTAGGGTCTAGAAGAATTTCTTTGCTGGATGGCTATTCAGGGTACAATCAGATCTTATTTCACCCTGCTGATCAATTAAAGACAACCTTTACTACACCATGGGGCACTTTCATGTACGTGAAAATGCCCTTTGGTCTAATGAATGCTGGAGCAACCTTTCAGAGAGCCATGGACATAGAATTCTTGGAAGAGGTGGGCTACTTCATCATTATATACCTTGATGATGTCACTGTGTTTTCAAAAACAGATGAAGAGCACTTAGAGCATTTAAGAAGAGTTTTCTAGAAATGCAAAAAGTTTGGGATATCTTTAAACCCTAAGAAGACACTATTCGGTCTCCAAGAAGGTAAACTTCTTGGGCACATTATTTTAGAAGAGGGTATTAAGATTGATCCCAACAGGATTGAGGCCATATTGAAAATCTCTCATCCTCGGAACATCAAGGAGTTGCAATCTTTCATTGGAAATATTAAATTTTTGAGAAGGTTCATCCCCAACTTGGTTGAGCTTCTTAGGAATATCACAAACATGTTGAAGAAGGAGCAAGGGGTAAAATGGACCTTGGAAGCAAAGAAGTCCTTTAAGCTGGTGAAACAAGCATTAACCAAAACACCAGTTCTAATAAGTCCTGATTTTTCAAAAGATTTTTATATTTTTTTGTTTGCATAAGAACATACCATAGCTGTTGTCCTTTTACAGAAAAATCCACAAGGACAAGAGCAGCCTATTGCATTCTTTAGCAAGGCATTGAGGGATGCTCCTTTGAAGTATAACATTATGGAGAAGCAAGATTTTGCTTTGGTTAAAGCGTTGAAAGACTTCAGGGTATACATTCTTCACTCACACATCATTGCCTTTGTCCCAAAATCAGTTGTTAAAGACATTCTAACACAGGACCTAGATGGTAAGAGAGGTAAGTGGATTGTTTTTATCCTTGAATATGATTTAGAGATAAAACCCACTAAACTCATCAAAGGACAAGGTCTAGCTAGATTAATGGCTTAATCAAATTTTGAAGTTCTTGATATTAATATGATTGATGCTTTGGATGATCAAGAGAAAATCTCAACTCCCATTGTTGAAAACCATTTTATGAATTCCTCTTGGTATGCTGATATAATTTATGTTTTGCTTAATTTGAATACACCTCCTGGTTTGACAAAAACAAAGGCAAGGTTTTTAAAATTGAAAGCTGTAAACTATTGCATTATAGATAGATGTCTTTATTGGAAAAATACAAGTGGTGTATTGCTTAAATGTTTGCCTGAGTTTTATGCAGAGAAGGTTAAACACTAGTGCCATGAAGGAGAGTGTGGAGGTCATTTGTACTAGAAGACAACAGCCAAAATTTTTTTGAGGGCTGGTTTCTATTGGCCTACTCTTTTCCATGATGTGCACAAGATGATCATATCCTGTCATAAATGTCAACTTTTTGAAGGCAAAAGAAAACTACTACCCCTACCTCTGCATCCAATCACTGTTGAAGCCCCTTTTCAACAGTGGGGACTTGACTTCATAGGTGAAATCCATCCACCATCTTCTGCCCAACATAGATGGATTCTCACTGCCACAAACTATTTCACTAAGTGGATAGAAGCCATACATTGTAGGTAGGCCAATGATTCAGTTATTATAAAATTCATGGAGACTAACATTCTCTCCAGATTCGGCTGTCCTACCAAGATCATCACTGATAATGCAACAACATTTGGATCAAAGAAGATGGTTGAATTCTATCATAGGTATCAGATAACATTGGGGCATTCCACGGCCTATTACCCACAAGGTAATGGACTTGCAGAATCCTCAAACAAAATTTTAGCGAACATAATCAAGAAACTATTGGAGGACAACAAAAAGTCATGGCACACAAAGCTAGTTCATGCACTTTGGGCTGACAGATTGACTTTGAAGAAATCTATTGGTATGTCACCTTTCCAGCTTGTGTATGGTACTGATGCAATTTTTCCAAATAGCCTTGGTGTACTAGTGATGAAGTTGATTCAAGAGTTGCAAACTGAATAAAATGACGTGATCAGAAGAATAAATCAGACCATTCATATTCAAAAAACAAGAGAGAAGGTTTATAACCAAGCATTGCAGAAACATGACAACATTAAAAATATTTTTGACAGAAGAAAAAAGGCCAGCAATTTCAAGATTGGGGACAAAGTTTTGAAGTGGGAATCAAGGAGGGAAGACAAGGGCAAGCAAAGTAAATTTGACAACTTATGGCTTGGCCCTTACTCTATCCATTCAGTTGCCAGTAACAATGCATTTTTCTTGCAGGAGTTGAAGGGAGCAGAATTGTTTGGGGGTCATGTCAATGGCAGGATGCTTAAGCATTACTTCTCTTGACCCATGCCATGATCCATAAGCCTTTTTTCTCATTATAAATACTCCACCCATCATTTTATTCAAAGTTATAAAAAACCAAAAAACAAAAAAACAAAGAAAGGAAAGAAAAGAGGGCAGATTGTGAAAACAAGAAAGGTATAGCCCCATACCAAAAAAGAGAAACAAATCTGAAAGTGTGCAAGCTCAAATTCCACTCCTGAAGAACATGCTTCTAGTTAGTCAAAAAGCTTAATATTGACTAATTAGATTTAAATTTTATGCTAATAGGATAGTGAATTCGATTTTCCAAACTGTTTAATCTTGGCTTATCAGCAGATAGTTTAGGATAGAAATTAAAGGTTCAAACATGCTCAAAATCTGAACCTAAAGTTTCAGAGAGAGAATGACTCAAATCTGTTTCAAATTCCGAGTCAAAAGATGTAAAAATATGGTTCTAAATAGCTTAAAATATCAACCAGTTAGTGAAGGAAAGACAGCTCAAGTAAGAGTCAAAACAGAGCTATAGAAAGGAGCAAGGAAATTCTTTGAAATTTCAGATCTCAAACCTTCCATTTTGTTTTGAATTTTGTGCAAAATAATGTCTGTGCAACTTGTTTTTATGCCATAGACCAGCATCAAGTTAGACTGTTCAATCCTGACTTGATTTCTTTTTAAATTTTTGTTGTAGAATTTAGAGAATAAAGTCTGTTGGACAGTTTAATCCCAACAGACAGTAGATTAGGTAGAGAATCATATAGGCTCAACTGTTTAATCTAAGTCCATGGAGAAATAAGGAGTAGAAATAGATTATATTTCCTGCTTTCAAAAGAATAAAATGTTGTGAAAGAGTTTGCCAATCCAAGTGCACTTTAAAGAAGAAAAAATGTTAGATCAGTAGGATTGCGTATGTAGACAGGTTGTATTGATGAAGTTCCATTGTTAATCCATGAATGCTAATATGTTTCAGAGCAAAAGAAGATCATCCACAGAAAGAAAGGCACCCTAATGGATGAGGCAGTTGATTAGCCTCCGAGAGAAAGCAAGTCTGAAGTTCTTGATGCCTTCAAGCAGGCACCATCCCCAAGTGGAGCCACTGTTAGCCATCTATGAAATTTGTTATACCAAAAGGTGGCTAAATCATTTTTGGAGCCTTCAAGGAACAAATTCTATTGCAAAAAAGTGTTGTATCCTGAAGACTCTTGGAGACCTCATGCCTCTGTCCAAATCTTCACTAAGGTGCCGATTTTACACTCAGAAATTCTGCTGATTTCAAAGCCAAAATACTGTTGCAAACACCATTTTTCCCTTTCTTCCACTTCCAAAACTAACCTCATTTCCCCCTTTCTCTTCATCAAAATCCCTTTGATAAGGTTTAAGACCCTTTCTTGTCTTATCGAAACCCTCAAACTCCTTTGAAAACCATTGAAAATCTATAAAAATCACATTTTTTATATATTATAGACTTAAGTCCCCTTGGGCTAAGTCTTTAACCCTTCCCCTCCATACGCCCTGGTGCTGGAACTAGGCGCTAAGCCCTTTGGGCGCTTATAGTTTCAGAGGAAAAATAGTGCACAAATATTTTTCCATGTTAAAGGCTTCGATGCCGATTAGCCCTGTCTATTATGGCCCCCGATCATGTTGCATTCCATATAACCCATGGCCCCACAGATGGGCGCCAGGCCGCATTGTAAATAAATATTTCGCCCCCAAAGTATAAACCTTCGTCTATATTAATTTGTCGGTTTTTATTATATCATAAATTTTTCCGTCAGTGCAAAGTTCCATACGCTCCCCACCGTCGATTTGATCTACAGATCAACGGCGCACAATCTATCGCCCCGGTGGTCCCCGCCAGTCACTCATTGTTCAAAACCGGGCGGAATCCATCGCACCGCTTTTGAGAGGGAGGCGGTTTTTTCCATTTGGCAGCGATTCCATTCAACGGTCAACACGTGGCTTTGAATCCTTTTGAAATACCACCCTCATCGCGCGTTAAAGGTCGGATGTGGAGTGAGCGTGATATCAATGCGCGTCGTCCGATCTGAGGCTACTCATCGGATGGTGATCACGTTTTGAAGAAGCCCGACAGAAAGGCTAAGGTACGGCGCGGTCATTAAAGGATTTCCACCATTGATCGCATGAGCCGGTCCCATCCGATGGCCCACGTTCGTCCCGAACTCCCCACTCCTTTTTCCACCATTTTTCGCCAAAACAAAGGTTTTAAACCTTTTTCCCCGCTTTTTATTTTATTTTTCCGAATAATGTGACCCCTTCATGTTATTTATTCACCTCCGCTCCCAACCGTCGATCCCTGCGCGATCGACGGCTCTGATTTAAATTCTTCTTCCACCTTCCCTTTGACTTCTTCTGATCAATCTCGACCGTTGGATTATGCCATCCAACAACCATTCTCTCCCCACGTGCCTTATGAAGCAGTAAACCTATACATGCAGGGTGGATTTTATAACATTGTTCGTATTTTGCAGGGTTCCAGTGGTTTTTTCTACTATGTCTAAAGAAAATTCAAAGGTAGAGGGTGAAGATCCTCCTGCCTTAAATTCATCAAAGGGGAATCATTCGCAAGGTTCAACTCCACATTTCATTAATGATTCATGAAGCATTGATGCCACACGACCCCCGCGTAGCCATGCACACCAACAAACACAGTCAATCAGGCACAAATCAAAGAGTATCAGTGTTGAAAGACAAAAATATACCAGGACAGAATATTGAAGACAGATCTGTGGGGATTACGTCTAAGATGGTTTATCAAAAGCCTAATCCCCAATTAAAACATAGTTAAAATAAAAATCATAAAGGATCATCAGACAGAAAGCCTCCACCTCCACATCTGAGGCAAATTGATTCCTCCCAGCTACCACAAAGACACTTGTGCCTCGAAGCATTCAATCAAAGGCCGAATTTATTGATCAAGAACAGATATCTGCCTCAAAATGCAGCCAGACAGTAAAATCTGCAAACAACCTTAATGACAAGACATTAGCAGAGTTACTTTGATATTATGCAGAGCCTCAAAGGTCAAAAAGAGCTCCCACCGAGCTTAAATCTTTATGTAAATGATTTAATACATAGGACACCTATGTAAGCTTCTTCATCGAGCCCCAGAAAGGCCGAGAAGCCATTAAGACTGTATTAATTATAATTGAATATCTTTTATCAGATCTCACCTCCTCATTCTTCTATAAATACTACTGGAGAAGATGAGAGAGGGGTTGGTTGATTTGGCTACTGAACATTGAAATGTAATTGAGCTTGAGACTTCTAATTGTAAATATTGTTCACTGGCCCTTGGAGCTCTGCTTGTGATAGATAAGTTAGGCTGATATGAGTAGATGATTGCTAAACTAAAGCATTGGACTTAAAGCTGTAACTGGTTTGGAGCATCAATACAAGCTGATTTATGGGATCCTGGTCTATGTTGACTGTGATGTTTTTCTCATTGTAACTTGTTATTTTGTTTATGTTTTTACTGTGTTCATATTCTCTTATAAAGAACAACATGCATGGAGTTAGGACCTACTGTATACCAGTACCCTTCTCTGACTGAAAATCTTTATCTGGATGTTTTCTTCCAATCTGTGTTATTTGGGAATGATTCAATTTAGTTTAAGCATAGGAATGCTGGCGTTCCCTCGTCTTATTTTCTTAGCTGAATATTATTCCTAAATGTTATGTTTAGTATTAGTTAAGTAGAGATGAACTAAGGAAGATATGGTGTGCCCTGGTCCTAGTTTTATCCCCAAAGACTGTCTGAATGTTTCCCTTGGAATGTGTTGAAAGCTGGCTAGTTTAGAAGTACTTACCAGATCTTAGACCATATTTTGTTATCATTTGTGTTTCCTCTGTTTTTATATGTTTTCTATTGAAAGTGTATCAAAGGATGGCTAGTTTAAAAGTACTTACCAGATCCTAGTTTTCTTTTATGTCTTTCTTAAGTGTATGTCAAAAGCTGGCTAGTTTAAAAGTACTTACAAGATCTTAGACTGCTCTTTGTTCTTCATCTATTTAATTTCCTCTTCTTGTTGTATCATTTCATTCCATAAATCAAACTTTAAAGAGATCCTTAGACATAGATGACTTGCCCCATGGACCACTCTTGCCTCTTGCTGTTTCAATTAAACCCTATTATGACTCCATAGCCCAATGGACTAAAACCTGCAATTATCTATCTTCCTGGCCAAAGCTTGTTCTATTTACTTGCAACTTCACACCTTTGAAACTCTTTGCATTTAGAAATTTCCACCTCAAACAGTAATCATGCTCAACCATCCAAAAACAAACAAAACCCTTGACCTTCATAACTAGCCTAATATCATTACCCAAAACTTCAAAGACAAATCCATCTTTGCACTTATTGGAGAGATCCCTCTCCGGATTCAGGAGGGCTAGATCCTAGAATCCCAAAGTGGTTGAAACGATATTTCTCCCTGCACTCAGAATTTTCCAATCTTGCTGATTATAGGGAGCTAACAACACCATTACAGGAAACCATTCTATAAAGGAAGTAATAAGAAAATTTATATTGTTATTTATCTATATCTTGCATGAAGTGGATCTTTGATGACCATTTCTACATTTTCATATTATGTTTGTGTTTCATACTTCAAGGGTTCCTGGACACATGAAATATTTTTGGTAAAGACAACGATTAATAATATTCATGCTTCTTTGTCATTATTGATTTATACATAACTTGTCAAAATACTAAACCAACTTATGTATATCATCATATATAGGGTAGACTTTAATTGTGACATCTAGCGATTCAGGATTAAGAGAGAATTGGATGCCCAAATCCTCATCCTTGGTCAAAGAGAAGCCATACAAGAAGAATTCCCAAAAGATATGAAGTTGAAGGGGGAGGGGGAAGTCACCTCTTTGGGGATTTCAGGTTAATGGAAATTATGTATTAATTGCTTGCATCCTACTTCAAGGCAACAACAATTCTTTGTACAAATTGTTCTTTCCAAGCAACTTGACTTTAGGAAGATATGAAAGGTAAACCTTGAGATCTGAGCAAGGACTTGTGGTACTAGGTAGGTCAATGAAAATTATGTATTAATTGCATGCATGCTATAACAAGGCAACAATAATGCTAGGCACAAATTGTGGCTACATCTGAGAGGCCACATGCCCCTGTAATATGGAAGACCCCATGCAGGGTAGTTGATATCTTGCCAATACTTGAACTTGCTGTGTCTATTGGATTGATACTCTGTATCCAGAGAAAATTTTAGGGGTGAATCTTAGCCCATGGGCGAAATGAAAAATAGTCTAACTTGGAACTAAACCACACATTGCCTTACCAAAATTATGTATGTTGGTACCAAGTTTTAATAAACACACAATAATTATAATATACAAATTAAAACAATAAATGAATTGAAACATATTAACTAAAGTACATGACTAACCTCTCAACCATTGTGACCAGTCAATGCTAAGTAGACCATCACATGGATTTGTAATTATATCATCCATCTCATATCCTCCTTTTTTTTTTTAATACATGAGAAAAATCTTTATATTCCATATGAGGAATATACATATTTCAGTCCTTGAGGGATTGCTTAGACAACAAGGCTCATAGCCATTACAAGAAATACTCATTGTGAGTAAGATTTTATAATTCAGTGAAATATTTGCCATGATTTTACAAGATAATATCATTTGGTGAGAGATTCGCCATGATTTTACAAGATAATATAATCTGGTGAGATTCTTGCCCAAAAAGTTATATATACATATTATATTATTGATAAAATCACCTTTTATTTTTCCATGTGTCATGGGGATTCACCCATTTATTTTAAATGTAAATTTAGGGGGGTTCTTAAAATTTTCCCTGAAGCTTGGTTGTTATGGAACATGAAAATGAGTGTTTAGCCTCTTTTCTGCTAGGTTGTTTTTACATATTTTTCTTGGCTGGAAAAGAAACACATTGAAAATTATAAATTTTTCCACTTGGTTGATCACAACTACATATTCGTTGGGTTTGAAATATATAATCCAATGTCCTCACAACTACCTCAAAACTGTGGCTACTCGACATGTTAGTACTGCTCGATAATTTACTATGTGCCTTGGTTTTAATGACTGGTAAAATACTTGATAGCCTCCTTATATCTGTTGTCAGAGAAATATGTTCAAGATACCCCCATACCTCATATGTTTTAATATTGAGGATAACCTTCACTATTATTTATATGTATGATTTTTGGTTCAAAAATATACCCTTTATAGTACAAGGCCCCTAACTTCAAAACTGGCTACAAAGAGGATATGGAATCAATGGCAGTGGATAGACCATTCCAACAATGGTTTCAGGAAGGATGTGTAGGATTTATGTTCAGCTTGGAAATGGTTCCAAGCTTGTGATAAGTGTGTGGTTGTAAGAGTTGCAAATATTTCAAGTGGGTCGTCTAGTAACAATTCTTCAAGATCAAAGATTCATGGATAAAATTTATTTCTTATATTTGATATTCATGTTTTATGAGCTCTCATGGATGAAGATGCTTGCAAATTGATATTATTGGTGTATTGTATTGAATCCTACTACACTCACACTTGATAACCTTCACTGTCACAAAAGGAACAAGTATGATGAGTATGAAATTCCAAATGTTTTGAAGTATCCAAAAAGGGAAGGAACTTGAGTTTTAAGAATACTGAAATTCAAGGCATGAAAGGAGAAAGCATGAGTCAATCTTAATAGATGATGCCAAACCATTGATTTGGGAAATATTTTCAAGTCCTGCAAAGTTTTCAAATTCTTAGTTCATTTGCATGAGGACATGCAAAAACCCAGGTGTGGGGGAATGTTGGGCCTCCAACTTATCATGATTTTGTTGATGAAACCATCCATTTTCACATCATTCCATTCACCCATTGCCATCATTTTTAACCACATTTCTTCATAAACACACCAAATCCTTGCATACATGTTTACATGGTTTATTAATATTATTCCCATTATTTTTAATGAATTAATAAGAATTTTGTATGGTTTTACTAATGACGGTTTGGATAGTTCAAGATTTTGCAGTTCAAGTTATTTTTTGTATCTATCTCCATGGTTAAGGTAGTAGCACCACTCTATAAGGAAATTCAACACATGGAATTGGTTCCTAGAAGCTCCAATATTGATTTTTACTGGTCAACTTCCACCCAGCTCGCACGTGTGGATTTCGAGTAAGATGTCAAAGGAAAAACACAAAAGTTTTGACCAGTCAACTTGAAACGCATTTTATGAGAAAAAATGATTTTGAAAAAAAATAAAACATGGGAATTTTTCATCATGAGCCCAATTAGGTTCTTAATTTGTGGTTTCCTCAAATTCATTATTCTTTGGGAGATTTTCCAGGTTCTTTGGAGCCCTATTTTCAAGATTGCATGAGAAAATAGTGCACCAACGTGTCAATTAATGCCCAATTAAGCAAACAGAGGTTGGAATGGACTGTGCTTTAGTAAATTAATGGCAATGAGATGTCCTTTCATTTCTGATTCTTAGCCATAAGGATCTCAATGTAGTTGTTATGTAAAAACTATAAAAATTCTTCAGCTAGAAGAAAATGGCAGTGAATGTATTAAGTTCAGATTGTTGTTGGAGGAAAGATCAGTTTGAAATAACACACACTATTTTTCATGGCATAATTTTGAAGTGTTTATGATTTAATCCAGTGATCTAAAATTCCTACTTCTTCACACTCAACAAGAGGGCCCCTTGCAGAGTTGTGAGACAATGTATTTTTTCTTTTGATTTAATTATTCTCATTATGTTTTCATTTTTATTTAGATTCTAAAACACACAAATGTTTTAATGCTTTGATGCTATGTTTCAAGCATAGTCTACTCATCAATATATATTTTTTGTTATAGAATGAATCACACTTTGATTTTTTTATTTTTTATTTTCGCTTCAAATTTCCATGTTGAATTGATATGATCTATTTTGAATTAATTAATGCACACTAGTAATTCTATCAATTGTCATACTTTAGAGTAGTTGTCAGTTTCTAAGCTTCATAGCTTTAAATCGGTTTCAATTTCACAATTGGGATTCCTTTCAAGTTCAAAGTATTAATTTCCCTTCTAGTTTCTTTTCAAGTTTATAAAGTAGTTTTGTCTTTCAATTTCAAGTTCACTAGAATAAGAGATTTCCATTGTTAGAATATACTTTCAAGTTCTTTCATTGAGAATCATTTTCTTTGAAACCACATCTTAGTTTGGAGTGGAAAAAATAATAGGTGTATATGCTTACTTAGATCTAGTCTAGATTTCATTTCCATTTGCAATAGTTAAATATTATTTTCCATGATCTTGTCATAAATAAGGTTCATCTTCATCTTGCAATTATAATAATTGAAAGTAAATTTCCTAGAACATACAGTGCATGTATACTTCACATGTTCAAGAAACCCCGGGTTTGATAATTAAATGCAATTAGTTTAAATAAAAATTAAATTACCTAATAAAGACATTAGAGAAACATAATAAACACCTATAGTAATCACATGTGACAATCAAAGCACTATCAAATTGGAAAGCAATATTATATATCATGAAAGGTCAAAGCATGTAGAAACACAACATCATTTTGTATGAGAAAAAGTGCAATCGAAAGAAATTTACTTAACATATTGTAATACAAATGAAAATGTGGCTGACATATTTACCAAGCCTCTTGGAAAGGATAAATTTGAAATTTGTAAAAGTGGGTTGTGGTGTATAAAATTAAAATTATGTTGTAAGCCTAGTTTATAATTAAAGCCTCGGTAAACGAAGAGCTCCATTCATTCCCAGTTGAGTTCTCGCATAGTCTTCTCAGCATCTAGGGTGTCGAAATCCACTCGATAAAAAAATTTATTCGAGCATATTTTATAAGGAAGATATTCTGAGACCAATTTGTGCCCAAGAGAGAATAAGGGTGAGGGTGAGAGTTCTTATTATTTTAACGTATGAGCATAGGATCTTGAAGGCCTCTCTAGTGATTCTTATGACACCAAGGAACTAGTGATCCTCTGGTTATTTGTCCATTTCTTTGAAAACTGATATCATAAACACTTTTTATTTTTCTACCAAATTTGGTGTATCTCCTCCTCCTCCTACTGCTAAATTAATGGTATTACCCACCAACATGTTCTTGTGTATATGGATGGGATAATTTAATGGCGTAAGAAGGTCTTGGTTGAGCTCCTTCCCATGCATAAATGGAAAGTGGACATAAATGGAATCTACGTGATGCTTCCTGTGACCTATTGTGGTGTGCTTGATTATGGATACCATTCAAAGTCTTTGATTTTGAGGGAAACTCCATATTTTTAAGAGAATGAGATAAGGAGATTATCTGTGTCCATATGTGCATGTCGTTGCACCCTTAAATACTACCACATCCATATGGTTGAAAATTTTGGGATTCAAAAGGATGATAAATATCAATAGGTATTAAAGCACACTTATGTTGCTTGGGATCCCAATGACCATGAGGAAAAACTAACATGGAGTCTTTCCTCCTTAAAATAGGTTACATTAGAGATGAATACCATGGGAAAATCCATCATTTCTCATAAAACTAGAGCATGAAAACCATTAGTAACTTGATCAAGTCAAGTTTACCTAACCCACCCTAGTGATCCCACTCTTATACTTGACTTGAGGAGATTAAACTTATCTCAATCACTCGGTCAAATTCCATATAAAAAAATTACCATCTATTGCAATACATGGGTAATTAGCCAATCATTATCCACCAGTTATCTAGGATATTTTTTCTCATACATGGTTCATAAACTATCTCATATAATATCTCACATCCCCCCTTGAAGCTAGGATACCATTACACTTACCACCTTGGTACCTATCCATGTGATTCATTCCACTACTTGATAACTCCATGTGCCACTGCACTACATGTATTCCTAATAAAATTCTTAAGGCCATGCAACAACTAACCTCAAGATAACATACGAGTACACCTACCACCCTTGTACTTATCCAAGTCTTTCATTCTACAACTTGAGTCATCGCATGATCATGTGAAACATGTATACCTCAACAACTAGCCTTACAACTTCCTTGGGTAATATGCCTACCCATGGAAATATTTCATAACTTGGACTAAAAACCCTTAGGGTGTTCACACACCATTGGTGTTATCATGTCACTACAACTCTAATCACACGTAGAATCCTTCACTATCATTGGACACCATTGAATCCATCTCCATTTTATCTTCTATAAAACCACTATCTCGCTACATCTCTAGCTTTGACGTTGATCTATACCTTGACTCGATCTTCCAACATGATTTTCACTCGTAGGATCCACATGATCTCTCATTAACAAAACTTGTGTCCATTTAATGAACATCATTCTCATTTATCATTACCACCATTGCCTTCGATTCCTCTTGCCAACTACCTTCTCTTACCTGAAATTGGCACAACGAGCAGATGTAATGTCTAACTTTGTCTCTCAAAAATAAAATAATGCCATGTAAATAATTTTTCAATATATCATTTTTAGTATTGCTTCGAGAGGCACAAGTAGATGTGTAGGCGTTAAATGTAATGTAAGAAATATTGTATGTAAACATTTTTAGTGTCATCTAATAATAAAAAAAAAAATAATAATAACAACTTTAAAAAACAACACATTCTTCCATGTTCTCTTTAGTATTTCTTAGCGCAATAAACTAGTTTGAGCCAAGTAATAAAAATAATAAAATTTAATTTGTTATATTTTAATTTTGTTTTTATTAATAAAATTAAGAAAAAAATTTAGATAAAATAAAATCATAATACCATGGGTCATCTATACTTTTGATTCTTATGTTATAGGTCCAAGATTCTAATTATTATGTTATGGATCTAAGATTTTATTTATTTTGTTACAATACCATGGGTCAATACCATACCATGTGCCAATACCATGACTTATCAATACCACATGTCCAAAAACCATAAATTATTTCACAGTCAAAATATTTTATAAATATTTTATTTTAATTTAATTTTATGACATTTTTTAATTAAATCTAAAATAAAAAAATTGTTATAATTATTTTTGAGATATATTTAATCCCTCCATTCCTCCATCCTCACAAATACTAAAAATATCCCCATTAAGATTAAATTAAGGTTTTAATAAAATTAAAAATTAGAATATATATATATATCTATATATATATATATATATATATATATATATATATATATATATATATATATATATATATATATATATATATATATATTTGAAATTTATATAATATAAATAATTATAAACAACTGGGATAGATGCATCTTAACCAAGGATCCAAGCAAAGAGAGAGAGAGAAAAGTGACTAACAATGATAGAGGAAAGATAGTGTGTGATGCTTTTGAGTTCTTTATTATTGTATTTTATTTGACATGATTGATTCAAAATATAGGTTTAATATTTTACAATCAATTATGCTTTTTAATTTAGATATTTTCTTAAATATAGTACAATGGGATCGAATTTAAGAGAGAGACAGAGAAAGCGGGGGGGGGGGGGGGGGGGGGAGAATATAGTGGGGGGGAGTGGGAGAGAGATGGGAGAGAGAGGGAAAGAGAGGAAGGAAGAGAGAGAAGAGGGGGGAGAGAGAAGGAGATAGGGAGGGAGAGAGAGATGGAATTGGAGGAAAGAGAGAGAGGGAAGAAAAAAGACATTAACTGAGATAGAGGTGGAGAGAGAGGGTGGTGACAAGGGAGAGATGAAGACAGAATGAGGGAGAGAGGAGACAAGCAAATAGAGAGAAAATGAGAGAATATAGATATGGAAAGAAGGGGAAGAGAGAGACATAGATATGGGGGGGAGCAAGGGGGAGATAGAGAAGGAGATAGGGAGGAATATAGTGATAGTGTTGGAGGGTGGAGAGATAGAGTGTGATGGGGGAAGCGATAGAAGGAGGTGGAAGAGAGAGGGAGATATAGGACTTGAGAGAGAGAGAAGGAGTTGGAGGGGGTGAGAGAGGGAGGGATGAAGAAAGACATATAGAGAGAAAGGTGGCCAATAATAACTAATACTAATAAGAAATATGGAAAAACTAATAGGTGTGAAAATAAGAACAATAGAAGAAATGAATTTGAGATTGATCACAATCAAGATTATTTTTAATTGACTACATTCTTATTATTGACATTTTCTATCACTCAACATTGTTACATTGCCACTTTATATTCAAAAATTTTATTTCATCATTTTTCATCATTCAAGTTACTAACAGTCTCTCATCTCAACAAACTAAGGTAATTGAGAAATTTTATAATCAAATTGATCAAATTAATATTAGAAATATTTCTCATATTTAAATAATCAAAATAATTATATTTCAAAAAATTGTGTATTACCATGCATGACTAAAACCATCCTAGATCCATCTTAACCTCAGATCTATCAAGCACTGAGAACAATCAAATCTCTTGAGGAGCAGAACTTTCCTTAATTTTTGTACTCAAAAGAGATGTTTGCACCTTGAGAGATTTGATCCCTCTCAATGCTTGATATATTTGGGGTTAAGATGGATATAGGTTGGTTTTACTTTTATCAAAATTTCCCAAATAAATGTCATATTTATCAAAATAATTGTACATATATTTAATATTTAAATTAATTTATTAGCACAAGATTTGATAAAATTTAAATTAAAAAAAAAGAAGTAAATTTAAAATTTAAATTACCAATATAAAATTTTATAAAAAACAACCATCTATATATATTTTATATTTAAATTAATTAATTAATACAAGGTTTGATAAAATTTAAATTTAAAAAATACATTTAAAATTTAAATTACCGAAATAAATGCACTTTGATCAAAATAACCATATGCATATATTTTATATTTAAATTAATTTATTAACACAATATTTAATTAAATTTAAATTAAAAGAGTAAATTTAAATTTTAAACTAAATTTAAATTTAAGATTTTATATTTAAATTTATTTATATAACGCCCCATGATTTATGCTTCATTAAAACCACACTCAACCCACAATTTACCTTTCATTAAAAATATTATTGATATTCCAACTTTTATAGATTAAGATATTAATTTTATTTTGAATATTTAGTATAGTTTCAGGTCACTTGGGCACCATGCATGCTTAAAGTAGGTAAATTATATTATTAAAAAAATTTCAGTGCCTAGACACACCTGTATCTCTTTTAAATTTTAAAGGTATTTGATTGGCTTAAACATTATGACATTGAAATGTAATGTTAACATTTTTAAATCAAAGTTCCTGTAATCTGAGAACTCTTTCAATGAAACCCCCTATTACAATAGTTGCACCTTTTTCTCTCCTTAATATATTTTCCTCCCTTCAGAATCTTAGTCTCCTTGCTAGATTGAGAGAT
Source organism: Pinus albicaulis (assembly GCA_034641835.2). Taxonomy (NCBI): domain Eukaryota; kingdom Viridiplantae; phylum Streptophyta; class Pinopsida; order Pinales; family Pinaceae; genus Pinus; species Pinus albicaulis. The sequence goes on along the minus strand of CM076584.1, from coordinate 292,166,882 downwards.
TTCTCCATCTATATGCTTCAGATCCCTTGTTTCTTGCTTACCTTCCTTGTTATCATCCTTCACAATAAGCTCCATCAGGGCGTGGAAGGCTTAATATACCCAATGTGTATGAGAATATTGTACTCGTGTATCAAGGAATCAATGAAATCATCCAAATATGGCATCTTCCATTTCTTACCCATGGAGAGATTAGCAATATGGAAAGAATAGACAAAGACAAACTATTGAGGACCTAGTTTAGAAAGTACATAAAGGATAAGTTGTTAATATCCTTTCTATCTATCCCATGAGATTTTACTTATTCAATCAAAGTATTGAACCTTGAGAATAGGTATTGTATGGTATAAAAATGGTTTGGATCTATATTAATTAGCTCATTCTTTAGACAATGTCCTCTCAACTCATCTTGATTTCTGAACAATCACTCCATATTTATCCAAACATAATTACGTGTTGAGCATGACTCAACATGAAAGTTTCTATCATGGTATATAGTCAAAAAAATTATCCCAAAGGCTTCATCCATCCCATTGAAGCATTTTTACTTCTCAATGGCTAATGTAGGCTCAATTTTAGTACCCATGGTAATCCTATAGAGTCCCTTATTACACATGAGCATATCCTCTATTGTTTGTTCTAATCTTGTCAAAATTACAATAAAATATCACTATTTTTCACAAACTCACTTATTCTCTAATACCAAGTTGGATTTTAAGCACAATCACATGATATAAGTGTAAAAAATACTAGACTAGCTACTTGTAAAACAAGAAAGAAGAGAGAATAAAATTACTAAGAAATTAACTAATGAACCAAGGAGACAATTTGAATTAACCATAAAATATGATGTATTATTGCTGAAAATGAATACAATATATATACCATCTAGGTGTAATAACCCAATAGAATGAGTTTGGGGTTCCATGTGCATGCACTCAATATAACTGAAAAGTACTTTCCCTAGTTCGCAAGTAGCTAAAAATTAGACTCGGAGACCCAAAATTAGAAAAATATCCTAAAATTTAATGAATTGGAAGAAAGTGGAGTTATAAATATGTTATAATTGAGGAATAATTATCACATGCCAAAAAATTAACTCAATTAGACTCAAAATAGGACTAAAAGGTAACTAACAAGGGGAGGAGAGAAAAAAATGGTAGCTAGCTACTACAAATTAGGGAGGAAGTTCATACTCATTCTAGGAAGCCCTATATGCATGAGGTAGTATGAATTTATGGAGTACAAACAACCATGCCATCCTCCAACCAATGTATACTCAACACTGCTGCATGTTATTCTAGGCAACGTCCCTTACTAAAAATTGACCTACTAAAAATAGAAAACCTCGAAAATAAAAAGAATGTGCCAAATGATGAGGAATGTCTAGTAGTAAATGAAAAGTGGTCATATACACCCATAATAATATATGGAAGAGATTATAATAATGGTGATAGTGTAGGTCCTCATGAACTACTAAGTGCAATGTACCCTAACAACCATAACATCATTGTTAGTGTTCAAATGGATATTACATATGGCTAAAAATTAGTCAATGTGTCTTTTTCTGATTCCAATTCCATTGTCTTTGAACATAGGTAGGCCACCTAGTGGAATGGTCAAAGACAAATGTTTCTCCCCTTCAAGGGCTACACAACCCACTCTAAGTTGTTATCTTTAGTTCCTTTGGTATCCATGCTCTGCATGTCCTTGTTTGACCATTACTACTTCTCACCTCCTGATAGGGCTACTAGGTACAGAGGGATTTATGGATAGGAAATATTGTGACCATAATAGATTTTGTACCATTGATATCTTACCCTCAACACAAATAATTAGGCCCCTTATAATAACTTTTATTTGGCCTCTAATCAAAACACTAATTTATTTTTTCTAGCTATCTAGCGTAATATAAATTTGTTGGCATTATGGTGTGCATGGTTCCAGCTAGCTAATGTTGGCATTGGGTCATGATGGCATCTATCTCATGTTGGCATTGATTTCAACCCTATGTATACTAGTTGTTGTTTGGTTGTCTTCCTTTTAGCATGGTAGCAGCTGGTTGAGTTGGCATTTGGATGGTTATGTTGGAATTGATGTCAATTGTATGATGTCATAATCATGATGGTTATATGATGTCATCAGTGTGATTGGAGGAAATTTTTAACATTGCTACAAGTGGATGATGCATATCTACATGTCATGGATATGATGGCTCAAGTGATCTATGTTGTTGAGTTGCCACACTTGATGAGTTGGCATACTAGGTCTTCATATAGGTCTTCATGCTTATGCTCATGGAGATGACTTTTTGCAATGATGGTTTTGCCTAATTGAAATGATGATGATGGTGTTGAGATGCTATAGTGGTGTACACATGTGTTGCAGCTTGTGCAGGTGGTTGAGAAGAGCTAAGGAATTGTTGGCAGTCATGCTAACCCTTGTTTTCTGGCACTCATTCCAACCCCTGTTTGTTGGTACTATGTCAACCCTTATTTGTTGGTTTCTAGGTCCAGTTGGAAGTGACACTTGGGAGACTTGTTTAATCCACTTGATGAGGTGTTACTGAGCTTAGCAGTGGTTTGCAGGCATGTAAAAGAGGTGATTAGGGTAACCAAATAGGTGGGAGAGGTTTTGGACTGAGGTTTCATGCTTTCCATATGTTTTTCCCCAACCAAACCTGCATAGGCTTGTGTATGCGGTTGAAAGGCTCCAACTAAATGGAGATAAGCATATGCATGAAATTATAGCCAAGATCAGCTAGAGTTATCCACGTGGTTGAGGTTTTTCATTAAAAATCCTATGGATTCTTTTGTCACTCCGTAATTTGTAATATTGGCAAGAACAAGTGATAAAGGATAGCATCAAACCACTTTGGAGTCCAGGACCTAGCCTTCCTAGACTCAGAGAGGGCTCTCTCTATTTTTTATGACTTAACTCGATTATTATAGGTGTTGATATTAGGCTAGTTATAGTGATGGGGATTGTTTGTTTGATTGAAGGTGTGGTTGGACAGATAGGGCTGTAGGGACTAATCCATTGCGCTATGGAGTCAAAAGGCTGGAATGGCACATCAACATCAAGAGCATCATAGGGCAAGATAATTATGCTAAATGGATCTTAAGAGCTGTATGAATATGAGGCGAAATAAATAGTAAGGTTTAGTAATGACTAAAGAGCAGTTAATAATTATTTAATCAGAATTCAACATAAAACATTTAGATTGTTAATGTGGACAGAATTAAGGTGCTCCAACAGCAAATCTTAATCTAAAAATTCTAATTTACAATTAGATGAAAAGATGCACAATGAAGGAAAAAGCTAAAACATTTAAACAGAGAAATAGCACATCACCATTTTGACACAGCTCAAGAATCCTATAAACGGTCTTTGATTATTGATGTCCAACTCCAAAATTACAGTGCTCCAATATAGTAGTTCTAATAATGTAGGGGCTAACAATATCCAACCCTTGATAATGAAAATTCTAGCAGTATTTAACTAAAACTAAGTCTGTTTCCCTTCCTTACTCGGAAATCTTTCATTGATTACAATTTAGCAGAAAATGGACAAGCGTGTCCATGCAAGGCCTGATCAGACATCTCTGACAACAACACCACCTCTGGAATTAATTTTGAGCAACTTTTCATAGATCCAAATGCTTCAATGGCTCCTCAGAAGATCAAATAGTAAACTTTGGAGGTGCATGTGATGGTTTCAAAGAGGACACCAATGGAGGATCTGACATTTGGCTCAGTTTCAAGAAAAAAAGTGTTGGGTAATCAAAATTGTGCAATGCTGGCCACTTTTCATTATTGTGGGTGATTATGCTAATGTGTTCTATGTGACCTCCTTTTTCCCGACTCGACCCCTCGTGCTTGCCCGCCTGGTTGGGGCTTCTCTCCCCCGTGAACATCTTTTGCTCGTTATAACTCAACCATTATGTAAGAACACCTTTCCTGACTTGACCTTAGTGTCTTTTTTCTACCCAAGCCTTTCACCATGTTTTAACCCTTTTTCTAAGAAAAGAAACCGAAAAAATTAAAATACTGGTCCTGAAAACCTTTAAATTTTACTCCTAAACTTTATCACATCCATGGCAGCATCACATTTCGCATATTTTAGCATTTAATTTATAAGAAACGATTTCAGCGATGTGATGTGAAGTACAGAGTCGACATGGCAGGTTAGGTGGAACTAGAACACAGCCTGCAGATCACAAGTTTTAATATTTAGCAGCAAAGGTAAACTCTGAGGGATGCGAAGTGCGAAGTGGGGGGATGGTGGAGGGATGTGGAGAAAGGTGGGACCCGACTGTAGCCCGCAGATCATAAGTTTTAATATTTAACAACGAAAGTAAACTTTAACGGATTCGAAGTGCGATGTGCACCAATTGGAGGATGATGTGGCAAGATGGGGCCCACAGCGTCCACGAATTTATAAAGTGGAAAATGTTTCAACGGTAAGGTATGTTTATGATGTTTTATGTGATAATAAAATGTATTTCAACATATTTCAAATGGTTTCAGAGTGGGAGGCAGAGCTGCTGTGGTGGGGCCTGATCGCATCATAAGTTAAAAGAAATACCTTGTGGGAGCTTAAACGATAAGTTGTAATCTTTGTGAAATGTGATGGATGGCAGGGGAAGGGGTGACTTGTCAGGGGGACTGGCCCACCATAATCGCAATTTGGGGAGATGGGAAAGCCAAAGGTAAAACAATGATATGCCGGTGAAGAAGGTAAAGTACAGAAATGAAGTGGAAAGGCAGAAAAGGTAATTTTTAACGTTTTCAAAGGAAAATGAGAAGAAATCGGATTGTAATGTTGGTGAATGGGTCCCACTTCATTGCATATCATCTTTGGAACATTATATCATGAACTTAAAACCCAAGGTTCATTTTTGGAGGGGTCCTAAGGTGATAAGAAGTAATAGAGAAGGGGGTACAAAATTATGGAAGGGCAACACATAGCGTGGATGGTGGTAAGGAATAAAACTCATTTCGAACCCCCCCCCCCCCTCATGGTTAAAGTTCAGAAACTGCAGGGAGTGCGAAATGAAACAAGGACCGTCAGATGATGAGGGGGTGAGTGGAGATGGAGGAAAGGTGGAGGGTGATGACATGATCGATTTCATTTATTTGTTATTCGTAAGAGACTCGTTCATGAGTTGACCCGCTTAAGATGCATGACTCGACCCCAACACATTCAAGGCTCTGCCTTTGCTTGATTTTTCTTCCTTAACTGATTTCTTTGTTGCCTTTGTCTTTTCTAATGGTCTAATGCTGCTCCTTTCCTCTCTGTTGCTTTCTTTGATTCTTTCTTTGGAAAGGATTTTGAATATTGACATCCATGTAAAGTATGAAAAAATTCGAAAGAGAAAATAATCAATCACCTTGTGATATTGTAAATTACAGGGTTCTAATAGTGGCTCTAGCTGGGGATGGCAGCTCCTTCAAGAGGTGTCAAGAACATCGCAGACTAGTGGCCTGATCCTTTGAGTTAATCTCACCCTTGTATCTTTATTTGTTAGGCACTTTGTGACTAAAGACTAGCTGATTGTTCCTCCTAACTTTGAATGAAATAAATAGACCAGATGCTTGGCCAACTAGCTTATTAGCATACTAAGATCTGAACTGAAATTTTAATTGCACTTATCCATTGCAATCCATCAAGTTGAAAATACTACTGCACCTTGAAAAATTGAATGGTGAGACCAGAACTGTGCTGAAACTAGAGTTTGAAACTTATTGATCTGAAAAATAAAATCAATATATGCCTAAGATTTGAAGGATGCTCAGAGTGTTGAGCTTATTTGCACACCTACCTACCCTAACTTAACTTGGAGATGATATATACACTAAGTGAACTCCTTTCTCCAATGCAACCAATCAAGTTAATGACTACATGATTGATTCTTGTTCACTTCTTTGAGTAGGTTGAAAAAAAAAAAGGGCCACTCCCATATTACTTTCCCTTGAACAATAGTGATAAAATATTTCCTTAAAATCTGCAACAAACCATACCTGGCATAGCATACTCCTTCTTTAGATGATTCTAAGAAACTAGCAAAAGGATCTTGGAACAATACCTGGCCCTGAGGATGTAAATAAAAAGCTACATAGAGGGCTGCTCTTTGTTCCACTTTGTCATGCTCAGGATCCTTCTAAAAGAGAATATCTTCACATTCTTCATGGTCATCTAATATGGCATCTTCATTGTACACCAATATGTTGTCCTCAAGAAAACTTGATATGTCTCGACTGAGTTGGATAAATTATGTTGGAAGGACATCATTTTGATGAATAGGAGCACTTTCTGGCAATAGGCCTTCTTGAGAAGGTAGAACAGCATCAGTATCAATCGGTTCTTCTGTTTCTTCATGAGGAAATGCTTTAGTGCATAAATCAACAGCAGAACAAATAGAAATAATATCTTCACTACATAAAAAATTAGAGGTTGGTTTCATGCTTAGAATGTGATTGATTTCTTCTTCAGTTAAAGGAGGAGGGAGTCCTTGTTTTCTTTAGATTGAACAACAATTGTTTTCTCTCTCTTATGAAGTCTGGTCATGAGGATGAATGTCTTCTTTAGCCTCACACAAAAGAGAAAGTGAATTATCATTTGTCCCCACAGAGAGATCTCGTGGATCTTCTTTAATTTCTTGATTGCTTTCATTTTCAACTAACTTCTCTTGGTTATCATGATAGTTAACTTGAGAACAAAATTCACGAATTTCTTCTAAGAGATCCTCAAGATTCAAATTTCCTAAATCTTCATCAATATTTACAAGGTATTATATGAGATCCTCAGATTGATCGCAACAATTTTCAACTAATGATAAATATGGAGAATATTCTTTATAATGATCATAAAACACCTTGTGGAAATATTTTAAAGAAAACAAACTACCAGGGTTCAAGCCTTCATACCATTCCCTTGCTTTCCCTTCTAATGGTGCCATGAACATCTTCATGAGGTAATCCTCATGCCATTCAAACTTCAACTTCCATGAGTGTATATGAAATTTAATGAGATCTAACGAAGCAACATCAACATTTTCATCTTGAAAAATAGGAAGATTTCTTTGCCAAACTACCTGAGGCATTTTGTGTGGGAATCCGGGAATGTGATCTTTTTTCATTAGAGCATACCTGCATTGTATTCTTGTATTCATCTTATCCATCAGTCAAAGAATGGAATCATTGTATATTCGCAAAAAATCTGGATTCTTCTACCAGTGGAGCTTTTAGGTCAACTAAAAACTGTGGATTCGCCATGTGGATGATTTCAACCTTCTTGTCTTTGGCTATTCTCCACCATCAACAACCAAATACCAATCTTGGAACATACTTTAATCATACAATATTTTGACTGGGGTTTCTGAGTTTTGATGAAATATTAAGCTTTTTCAATGACTCAGTTCCCCAGTATGGTCGCCATTATGTTGTCATTCCTTAATTTGAAATATTGGCAAGAAAAAACGATAGAGGACAACATCAAACTACTTTGGAGTCCAGGACCTAGCCTTCCTAGACTCAGAGAGGGCTCTCTCTATTTTTTATGATTTAAATTGATGATTAGAGGTGTTTATATTAAGCTAGTTACAATGATGGGGGTTATTTGTTTGATTGATGGTGTGGTTAGACATATATGGCTATAGGGACTAATCCATTGGGCTATGGAGTCAAAATGCTGGAATGGCACATCAACATCAAGAGCATCATAGGGCAAGCTAACTATGCTAAATGGATCTTAAGAGTTGTATGAATATGAGGTGAAAGAAATAGTAAGGTTCATTAATGAATAAAGAGAAGCTAAGAATTCTTTAATCAGACTTCAGCAGAAAACATTCAGATTGTAAATGTAGACAGAATTAAGGTGCTTCGACAACAAATACTAATCTAAAAATTCTGATTTAAAATTAGATGAAAAGAGGCATAGCGAAGGAAACAACATAAAAATTTAAACAGATAAATAGCACATCACCATTTCGACACAACTCAAGAATCCTATAAATGATCTTTGATGATAGATGTCCAGCTCCAAAATTACAATGCTCCAATATAGAAGTTCTTATAATGCAAGGGCTAACAATATCAAACCCTTTATAATGAAAATTCTAGCAGTATTTAAGTAAAGCTAAGTCAGTTTCCCTTCCTTATTTGACAACCTTTCATTGATTAAAATTTAGCGGAAAATGGACAAGTGTGGCCATGCAAGGCCGGATCAAACATCTCTGACAACAACACCACCTATGGAATTAATTTTGGGAAACTCTTCGTAGATCCAAATGCTTCAATGGCTCCTCAGAAGATCAAACAGTAAGATTTAAAGGTGACTATGATGGTTTCGAAGAGGCAACCAATGGAGTATCTGACATTTGGCTCTGTTTCATAGAAAACAGGTGTTGGGTAATCAAAATTGTGCAGTGCTGGCCACTTTTCATTATTGCGGGTGATTATGTTGATGTGTTTTTTTCTCGACTCAACCCCTAGTGCTTGCCCGCCTGGTCGGGCCTTGTCTTCCTCGTGAAATCCTTTTGCCCATTATAAAAAACCGTCATGTAAGAATGCCTTGCCCAACTTGACCTCAATGTATTTTTGCTACCTGAGCCTTTCCCTGTGTTTTAACCCTTTTTCTAAGTAAAATAACAAAAAAAATCAACATACCAGACCTGAAAACCTTTAAATTTTATTCCTAAACTTTATCACATCTGTGGCAGCATCGCATTTCACATATTTTAGAGTTTAAGTTATAAGAAATGGTTTCGATGATGCAATGCAAGTATGGATTCAACGTGGTAGGTCAAGTGGGACCGGACTGCAGCCTGTAGATCACAAATGTTAACATTTAGCAGCGAAGGTAAACTCTGAGGGATGCAAAGTGCGAAGTGCGGGGAGGGTAGAGTGACATGGAAGAAGGTGGGACCTGACCGTGGCCTGCATATCACAAGTTTTAACATTTAACATCGAAGGTAAAATTTAATGGATGTGAAGTGTGATGTGTGTCGATTGGAGGATGATGTGGCAAGATGGGGCCCACAGCTTCGGTGAAGTTATAAAGCGGTGAATGTTTTAGAGGTAAGGTACGTTTAGGATGTTTTATATGATATTTCAATGTATTTCAATGTATTTCAAATGTAGAAAATTTGAATAACTGATATATTGTTCACCAAGATTCTCCTAATCACACACTATTTTAGCTTCATGCATAATATAGAATCTCTTCTACCATTGATCATCACATGCAGAAATAAAATCAATTGCATGCATACATTAAAACCACAAAAAATCACACATATGAACACAATATTTAATGGGAAAGCTTAAAGCTGAAAACCCCAACTATCTGTATATTATATGTCATGGAGATCATGTAACAATCATAGTACAAAACTCCTCACAAGCTCTCAGCACTACCTCAATTGCTACACACTATCAAGCTAGATCTAGCAAAACACATGCTCCAATCTTTTGCCACTTGATAGCCAGCCTCTATTGTGTTTTCAATGCTATGGGATGGCTTCATTAAATAGATAAACCACTTGGCTTGTACTGCGCAATCCTCATGGGCTTCTCCACCTATCTGTGTGTTGCAAATAGCAACTGTATAGTCACAACTGATAGTTAACCTGCTCTTTCACCTATTTCTGCACTGGTCTCCACTGAAACTGTCCATGCACTAAAGTTAACTGATGCATTCTTTAGTAGATTAATGAGTTTATAATTAGTGAATTAATTAATAATTAATTCACACCACTCTCACTAATTGTATCAATTAGTTAAACTAGATACAAATAGCTCAATTATGTTTAGATTAGTTAAACTGAATACAACTCCACTAACTTCCTCAATCAACTCCACCAAACTCTGTCACATGAGTTCTAACTGAAGTATCCATGCAATAGCTCCACTTAACCCTTAGGAATAGCGTAATTCCTTCTGTCAGCTCCTGTGCCACATCTGTGCACTTAACTGAAGTGCTCCAAAAGAATAAGATAATGTTTAGAGTCCAAATATTATTAAGAGCTAATAATATTCGACATATCTATTTTTAGACTGGCAATCTAAAAATAGATTCCGCCCAGTATGTCTAAAAATAGAAGTCCATCTATTTTTTCCAACTTTACCAACCAGCCACAAATAGCATCCTACAACTCATAGAACATGATCCATATGTCTAAAAATAGACATACTTGCACCAAAAATAGCCTGCGAGCCCACTTGGTGAAGGTGACTCCTTTCCACTAAGCTCATCATCTTGTTGCAATCTCAACACTCCCTCTCAACAATATAAGGATTATCGACAACCCCTATCCTGCCCCTGTGGTATTCGAATTTTCTCCTGGTGAGCGCCTTCGTTAAGATATCAGCATCCTGATCCTCCGTAGGAATGTATGAAAGTAACATGATCTTCTGCTGCACACAATCTCTGATATGATGATACCAGATGTCAATGTGTTTAGATATATCATGAAATACTGGATTAACCGAGAGTTTGATGCAACTCTGATTATCACAATGACTCATAGTAGTATTTCATGAACCTAACAACCCTAATTGTGACCTTCTCATCCATATAGCCTTTTGCATGCACTCATACTCGCTACCACATCATTTTGCTGAACCGAGTGCCACGGATATCTCATCATTGCACGAAGAAACCCGTTGCCGACATGACATCAAAAATCCTCTCCAAATGTGCTCTTCTGGTTGTTGGGCTCCTCGCTCTAACCGCATCCGTGAAGCCACATAGCCCCGCCTCATCCGATTGTCTATACCATAATCCATATCCGGATGTGCCTCTGAGATATCTCAGTACATGCTTTCCTACCTTCTAGTAGAGCTTGGTAGGCTTAACCATAGCTTGTGAAAGTTGGTTAACAATATAGCATATGTCGGGTCCTGTATTGAGCAGATACATAAGCGACCCCACCAACTGTCGATAAACAATGGCATCCACTACCTCCGCTGATGTAGCATCCTCTTTCCTCCAACCACCAGGAAGAGGAGTGTCGATAGGCTTGCAGCCATGCATGTTGAACTTCTTCAAAGATCTCCTGCAGAAGGGAATCCCGAGAAACAACACCACAATACTCACATACAAATTTCCAATCCCGTGAAATAATGGAGGCCCAGGAGGCTTTCAACCTTCATCTCAAACTCTCATGACTGCCTCAGTGAGTGTGCTGTCAGTTCATCACCTGTCAAAATCAAATCATCTACATAAAGTACAATGATCAGCAACTTACCCTCCACCACAATCTGGTATAGGTTAGGATTCGCCTCACCCTTGGAGAATCCGAGTCCGGTGAAATAACTATCTATCCGTGTGTAACAAGCATGAGATGCTTGTTTCAACCCATACAGTTCTCTCTTGAGCCTGCACACATGCGACTCGCTGCTAAAGATCTCGAAACCTTCGGGCTACTCTATGTACATCTCCTCCTCAATGACTTCGTTGAGGAACGCAGTCTTCACATCCATCTGATGAATGTGCCACCCCATCTGCGCTGAGAGAGCAAGAATCATCCGTATGGAAGAATACCTTGCGACAAGTGCAAAGGTCTCCTCATAATCGATCCCCTCAATCTGTGAAAAACCTCGGACAACAAATCTTGCCTTATACTTCTCCACACCCCATCAAATGGCCGCTTCACTTTGTAGATCCATCTCGAACCTACCACTGATTTCCCTTCCGGCCTTGGGACAATCTCCCATGCATTGTTTCTAACAATTGAATCATACTCTTCCACCATGGCATCTACCCATGCGGGATCCTCCACAGCTTCCTCGAAAGAGGATGGCTCCGTCATGATACACTTGCTCATAAGAGCCATGTATCCAATATACCAGTCAGGTGACCATTCCCGTTCCGCGTTGTGATGTAGGTGCTCACAACCTTTCGCATTCGAGCCGCCGCTCACCGTAGTGAGCTTCCACCGATGGCGACCGCTTCGCCGAGTTGTTCCTCCACTCCATGAACTTCCTCTTGTGGCTGATCCACATCCTGAGGCTCATCCTTAGGAACTAATAGCTCCTCATCTACATGCAAGTGTGGCTCCCTCTCAAGCGAACACTTCATGGCTTTCTCCTCATGAAATTTGATATCCCGTTGCACAACATTCTTTCGACTATCTAGAAAATACACACGATAGTTGTGGGGCGTATCAGTGTACCCCACAAATATCCCAACCTCCACAGTCGGCTCCAGCTTCTTCCTGGCATCCTTCGTCACATGAATGTAAACAAGTGAACCAAAAATCCTCAAATGGGAAATATCAGGCCTCTTACCAGAAAAGGCCTCCTTGGGTGTACTCATGCCAAGTATCCTGTGAGGACAATGGTTCTACACATATACTGAAGTATTGCATGCCTCAGCCCACAAGTGTATGGGTAGGTCCTGATCATGCAACATCGCCTGTGCAGCACCCACAATCGTTCTGGTCTTCCGCTCAGCAACCCCGTTCTGCTGTGGGTTATGAGGTGCTATGAGCTCTCTTCGAATTCCTTCTGCACTGCAAAAGTCCTTGAATTCACCAGAGTTGAATTCACCACCATTGTCGCTCCTTAGAGCCTTCACCTGCTTCCCCGATTCTTTCTCAACCAATGCCTTGAACTCACAGAACTTTGAGTATGTCTCGCTCTTCTTCTGCATGAAGAAGATCCAACACTTATGAGAAAAATCATCAACAAATATCACATAATACCTGTGCTTTGTTGTCGAAGCTACTGAGAAAGGTCCACACACGTCCGTGTGAATTCTCTCAAGGATCGTCGTGGCATGACTATCCTTCTCGTGAAAGGTGGCTTTCACAAATATTCCCAAGGTACACCCCTTGCACTGATCTGACTACGCAAGAGTGCCTTTAGGAAGCCCAGTAGAAATCTGCTGCAGTATCTTCAAAGCTCCATGGTGAAGGTGGCCCAATCTCCGGTGCCACAACTCGCCATCATCCCGGCTCACCACTCCTTCTGCCTTGCCTGCCATTGCTGCGCAGCCATCTACCTGCAATTGATAAAGTTTCTTAACTTGAACCCCTATCCTCCGGGTCTGACCAGTTTCCTTACTGCGCAGGAAATCCTTTCTCTCGCTAAAGACAACATCATATCCCTTGTCTTCTAACATTGCCATAGAGATAAGATTCTTCTTCAATCCTAGAACATGCATCACTTCCTTCAATACGAAGGGTTTACCTAACTCCCTCTCAAAGGAAATGGTACCGATACCGGTCACACTGTATCTACCATCTTCACCCATCTCGATGTGCACTCCAAGATCTTTCTCATCCAGATCAGTAAACAAATCTCGATCTCCTGTCATGTGAAAAGACACACCACTGTCAAGAAACCACATTGATCCCTTATACTTGAGACCAAGCATGCGATCAGCGAAAAATCCAGCTCAAACTATGAGGCTAAGGCCTCTCCAGCTGCAGTCACAGTAGCCTGCTTATTTTTCTTCTTCTGTGGACAATTAGTGGCGTAATGTCCGTGTTGGTGACAGTGAAAGCACTTCACCTTAGACATGTCCTGCTTCTTGCCTTTTGCACCAGATTGAGAAGCTTTCTTGCTCTTCCCCTTCTTTGCTTTGGCAACCAAAGCACAATTCTCTTCATCAGAGTTCTTTGATGAAGAATTGTCCCTGGTACTCCGCCTTATCTCCTCTTGCACAAGATCCGACCAAATTCGCTCCCATCTTGGAAATTTCTCCCGACCATTGACAGAGTCCTGATAGGAATGCCAACTCTTTGGAATCCCAAGGAGATCCAAGCTCACCAAGTCCTCATCATCAACAGTAACCCCCACACTTCCCAGCTCATTCCTGCATTGGATGAACTTCGTGAGGTAGTTGGGCATACTGTCGCCTTTCTCCATTTTTATGTTTCTGAGTTTGTCCTTGAGCACCAACTTCCTCTGATCACTCTTGCTTTGAAATAAATCTATCAAAGCTTTCCACATCAAGAATAGAGAAGCCTTACCATGAAGGCTGGATACTATGTGATCCTTCACGCCCTCCAACAGAATCCTTCGACACTTTGTTGTTTTCTTTTGCCATGCGTCAAGTACGGCAGCATCACTAGAAGTAGGTTTTGGAATTTCTGCATCTATGAACTCCTTCAACCCATTGTCATCTAGCACCGCCTCCATCCTGTCCTTCCATGCAATATAATTCGAGCTGCCCTCAAGGGCATACTCCAATCGCAATCCGTTGAAATACATCTCAACTTCGACACCAAGAAAACACTGCTGCAAATTCGAATTCCACCAGCACAAAGCTCAATCGCTTCAATGTTTTGCAATTGCTCCAATGATCAATAGCGCTCCGATACCATGTAGAAAATTTGAATAACTGATATATTATTCACCAAGATTAGCCTGATCACACACTATTTTAGCTTCATGCATAATACATAATCTCTTCTACCATTGATCATCACATGCGGAAATAAAATCAATTGCATGCATACATTAAAACCACAAACAATCACACATATGAACATAGTATTTAATGGGAAAGCTTAAAGCTAAAAACCCCAACTATCTGTATATTATATGTCATGGATATCATGTAACAATCATAGTACAAAAGCTCCTCACAAGCTCTCATGCACACCCTCAATTGCTACACACTATCAAGCTAGATCTAGCAAAACACATGCTCCAATCTTTTGCCACTTGATAGCCAGCCTCTATTGCATTATCAATGCTATGGGATGGCTTCATTAAATAGATAAACCACCTGGCTTGTACCGCACAATCCTCATGGGCTTCTCCACCTATCTGTGTGTTGAAAATAGCAACAGTATAGTCACAACTGATAGTTAACTTGCTCTTTCACCTATCTCTGCACTGGTCTCCACTGAAACTGTCCATGCACTAAAGTTAACTGATGCATTCTTTAGTTGATTAATGAGTTTATAATTAGTGAATTAATTAATAATTAATTCACACCACTCTCACTAATTGTATCAATTAGTTAAACTAAATACAAATAGCTCAACTATGTTTAGATTAGTTAAACTGAATACAACTCCACTAACTTTCTCAATCAACTCCACCAAACTCTGTCACATGAGTTCTAACTGAAGTATCCATGCAATAGCTCCACTTAACCCTCAGGAATAGCGTAATTCCTTCTGTCAGCTCCTGTGCCACATCTGTGCACTTAACTGAAGTGCTCCAAGAGAATAAGATAATGTTTAGAGTCCAAATATTATTAAGAGCTAATAATATTCGACATATCTATTTTTAGACTGCCAATCTAAAAATAGATTCTGCCCAATATGTCTAAAAATAGAAGTCCATCTATTTTTTCCAACTTGACCAACCATCCACAAATAGCATCCTGCAACTCATAGAACATGATCCATATGTCTAAAAATAGACTTTGCACCAAAAATAGCCTGCGGGCCCACTTAGTGAAGGCGATTCCTTTCCACTAAACTCATCATCTTGTTGCAATCTCAACATCAAATGGCTACGGAGTGGGGGGTGGAGCTGCTGTAGTGGGGCCTGACCGCATCGCAAGTTAAAAGAAATACCTTGCGGGCGCTTAAACGGTAAGTTTTAATGTTTTTGAAATGCAATGGATGGCAGGGGGGAGGGGTGACATGTCCGGGGTACTGGCCCACCTTAATCGCAATTTGGGGAGATGGGAAAGCAAAAGGTAAAACAATGATATGGCGGTGAAGAAGGTAAAGTAGAGAAATGAAGCGAAAAGGTAGAAAAGGTAAGGTCTAACGTTTTTAAAGGAAAATGAGATGAAAACGGATTGTAATGTAGGTGAATGGGTCCCACTCCATTGCATATCACCTTTGGAACATTATATCATGAACTTAAAACGCAAGTTTGGTTTTCAGAGGGGTCCTAAGGTGATAAGCGGTAATAGAGGAGGGGGTGTGAAATTGTGGAAGGGCGACACATAGCGGGGATGGTGGTAAGGAATACCACTCATTTTAGACCCACCCTCCCATGGTCAAAGTTTGGACGCTACGGGGAGTGTGAAATGAAACAAGGACTGTTAGATGATGAGGGGGTGAGTGGAGATGGAGGAAAGGTGGAGGGTGATGACATGATCAGTTTCATTTCTTTTTTATTCATAGGAGACTAGTTCATGACTTGACCCACTTAGGATGCATGACTCGACCCAAACACGTTCAAGGCTTTGCCTTTTCTTGTTTTTTCTGTCTTAACTGCTTTATTTGTTTCCTTTGTCTTTGCTAAAGGTCTAATGTTTCTCCTCGCCTCTCTGCTTCTTTCTTTGATTATTGCTTTGGAAAGGATTTTGAATATTGGCATCCATGTAAAGTATGAAAAATTTGTAAAGAGAAAATAATCAGTCACCTTGTGATACTGTAAATTACAGGGTTCTAATAGATTCCTCAAAACAAATTTGAAAGTTCAGGACCCAAAAAACTGCTAAAAATAGTAAGTTGTGTTGAAACTGAAAAATTGAAAGAACTGATGGTGGGGGTCCAAATGCAATAGGTGGATGGCCACCAATATCCATCTGGATCATTTCCCACCCCCCCGAAGGAAGCAATGGTCCACATTACGTTGAGTTCCTCCATGAGAAGAGGAAAATTATACTGAACTTGGTATTGGATATGTTGAAGATGTCAGGGCCCTGTTAGCGGAAATTCTGGATGTGATCAATAAATTTGGTTGTTTTATCAGCATCAGAAAATATAGGTGTGGATTCTGTCTATGTGGATTATGTCTATGTGGTCACATGAGGTATGGAAACATCAGGCGGCGACGCGCCTCGGGTCAAATCAATGGAGTGATTTACCTGATAGTGTAGAGGAACCTTTATGGGTGAGGAGAAAATGTCCTCGTATTCGTCAGGAATTTGTCAATCTGCTGTTGCAGTACAGGGGAATGCTATTTCGAGGTTGTGGCCAAGATATTCTTCTTGCCCTATGGGTGAATTGTAATAAAAATAAATTTCCTAGTTTGGGAAACAATATTACTGCATTGTTTTTCAGTAGTCAAAGAGATGGCAAGAGGTGGTACTACCTCCAGTATCTTGTACAATTTATTTCCCAAAGTATAATAATAGCACGAGGCCTAGACTCATACACAGCATGTCGCTTCCACAAGTATGGTTGGCGCAATAATACATCAGACACATCAAGAGGAGAAACATCACACAGTACCTCATTTGTGAATGGCTCGATGTTGTATGGAAGGTGGCACTGCTGGAGGACGCGGAGATATCTTCCTTCCTGCAGCCAACCAATGGTATATGGTTGTAGGTGTGATATGGTCGATAGGCCAACCAGCTTCACGACCTTTGCTGAAATGAGGTTCTTTTGGCTTTCGCTATCAACAAGGAATTACAGTGGAGAACCCCTCACCCACAAATGGGAATGGAAGACGTGCTCCCCCTCCTCTAGATCCTCGAGATCCTCCCTTTGGATCTTGGTTGTGGTAACAATGGCACTGGGATCTGCATCAATGATCTGCTTCCCTTTTTCATTGGCCTTGTCTAGTTCTGACTCAGGATCAAAACATGCATCTGATTTGGGCACCTTTAGTTCGACCACCAACGACTGTTTGGCTCGACACTCGTTTGTGTTGTGAGTGGGGTTTTTATAAAATTCACACCAATTACCTGTGTCCTTATTTGGATTTGTGCTTTTTTTCTGAGTCACCCCACTTTGGATTTTTCCCTTGTTTTGCGGTTCAGGGGTGCCTTTCCTTGGCTTCGGATTCGCGGATCCAAAGTCTCGCTTCTTCTACTTAAATTTCTGTTCGATCTTGGTGGCATAGAGATATGTTGTGCAAAGCATGGTAATGTCGAGGAACTACATTTACTCCTAAATGTATCTGTGCAAATAGTTACGATACTTGATCACCAAATTTCTCTTTGAATATTTAATATCCAACTTTGTGCGCAGGGTATTGAACAGATTCGTTAGTTCGTGCACATCTTGATCCATTTGTTGCCACAATGTGGTCAATTGGATGTACTTGTCCTCATAGCTCCCCACAGGGTAATATTGTTCCTTGATGTCATCTTGGAATGAATTCCAAGTGGGTGTGGCCGAGAACATAGAGGGTTCCCTCCTGCCCTTTTTCTCACAGTAGGTTTCCCATCAGTCTTTGACATGGGGGGCGGCTTTGAGGAGTGCAAAAATAATCTTTTCTCGATTGGATAAATCATGGACCGAGAAATACCCTTCTAGTAAATTCATTCATCTATCTATCGCGTCTACATATATCTGGCCTTCAAATACAGGAATGTCAAAGTTGACTTGTATCTTGAAAGTAGTGTCGCCTCCAGAGTGGCTGCTGGATGTAGATGTGTCGTTAGTGGGTATTCGTTGAAGGATCTGGGAAAAGTTATCCATCATTGCATTCCTTTGTTTCTCAAAGGCCTCCTTGAGCAATATTTTGATAGGATCTATCCTACTCCCTCATATTTCTTTTCTTCCACCATGGGAGGTTGTCGGGGTTCGTGAGGCTGATCTTGCAAGGATTCAACCAGATCAAACCCTAACTCCTATACCCTAACCTCGTTGGGGACATGCAAAGAAAAACGAAGAAAGAGAAGACCTCTATGATACCACTGATTTGGATTTATGAAGGAACGCAATAATATACAGAAATAAACATAAAAACAAAGATGAAACTTCCATGGACAAAGTGTTGATTATAAAATTTCCATGGATTTGGCCAAAATAAAAGGAACTTGCATGGAGGATTAGTGAAAATTGCAAACTAATGGACAAATCAAGTTGGAATTGGGGGCTAAAGGATTTTTCACAGTAGTGTTTCCCAACATAAAGGAAAAAAAAATAGAAATTTTGGAGGCCCTTACTTCATTAACTCGGCTAGATTATATCCTTGATCTTAGAAAGAGAGATTTGTACAAAAAATATAATATTTTTTAGTTGCACTAGTTTCGTTCATGATGTACTCTCTACCCAAAGAATTTTTGGAGGACTGATCTAGGTGGATATTGGTGGCCACTCACCTATTCCACTTGGACCCCACCATTGTTTCTTTTAGTTTCTGAGTTTCCTTAATTGTAGCACAATTTACTATTTTTGGCAGTTTTTCGGGTCCTGAACTTCCGGAGCCGTTTTGAGGCCCTAAATGATGTTTTTTTTTTTAAATCACCATCAATGAAGGTGAGTCTTTCACTTGAAATTCATTGTCAATAGTTGTATTTCTCGGATGTATATTTCTAACGAGGTATCATGTGTGTCAAACGATGATCGTATGCAAAAGTTACGACCTTAAGAAATTGATGTACCCATTTACCCCAACGGGGCCCATAGTTTGGCGTTTCATATCCTAGGGTTAGGTTTTTTGAACATATAGGGTTTTCCATTGTTTCTCAATAGTAAACATGCCTTCGAGCCTTATTGTAACACTATTTAGAGGCCTATAGCCACCACATCTCTTCTCAGAGATAAGCTACCAACACCCTAGCTAGTTTATTTCCATTCAGTTTGTAAGCATATCTCAGTTATGTGATATTAATGAAATGAAGCCTTATTTCTGCTGCATCTTTGCATTTTTGTCTATTTCTATATTTTATTGCGTTCCTACATAATTCCGGATCAAGGACATACTAGCTGGAATAGGAAATGCACTAGGGGGATTTAATAAAACCTCAAAAGAAACCAAGAAAGAATGATATATCTCATATGTTAGGCTTTATGTTTAAATGAACATAATAGAGCCATTTTCTGAATCCATTGACATTTACTACTAGGTTGAGATTTGGAAGAAAACCATATATTATGAAAATATATCCTTCATGCTCCATCCTTGTCATGAATATGGTCATTTATCTTGGCAATGTGCACTCATGATTCCTAAAGAAACCCAACCATAGACAAATTATAAGGATGGTAAGGGATTTATCAAGATCTAGGCCCAAATATGCAATTACAAAGCCCCTCCAACCTAACTCTCTAGCAAAAAACCTAGAACCAATAATTGCTTTAATTCTTTAGCTAGCTTGGAGACTTTGGCTCAACAAGATGAAAAATTTCCAAACCCCTCTACTTCCTTAGATCAGGGCAAGCAAGAGAAAAAGTGTGAGAAAAAAACCTTAAACAAAGATAAATATGTAAAGGAATCTCAAAAATAGCATGGAAATCTATGGCACAGGAGATCAATAAGACATATCAAGTGGATAAAATAGAGCTTGAAGCTATAGAAGGAAAAAATGTTGATGTCCTATATCTCGAAAAATTATCTAAGGTGTTGTGGTGTGTTTCGTGTACGTATGTACGAAATCACACCAGTTTAAGGGGGTGTAGTTTACCCCTTTAAACAATTGGTAACATGCAAAAAGAAGTTGAGTCAATGAGCATACTGTATAGAGGAGAAAACATGCAAATGTTAAACTAAAAACTAAACTTAAACTAAACATAAATAAGCAAAATCTCTAAACGAGTCAAATGACAACAATAATGCAAATGGTGGTTGTTAGTATGAATCTTAATTGCAAGTGTACGAAAAAAGACCACTTTAGCTGTGCATAACAAACAACCCTAAAAACAATTATGCCTGCCAATATCTTCAGATCTGCAATTAGGTGATCAAGATAAATCTGCAAAAATCTAGATCTATGCATCAAAAGACATTAAGCAGTAAATAAAAACGAGATTTATTCCATGCATCCAGTAGACAAGACAAGAATATGTTGAATGAATTTTATATTAAGGGCACTTGGGAGGAAAACATAGAAGGATGTTACTAGTTCTCCTCAATGGAATGGGTTCTTGTAAGTCCTCAACACTTCAGATCTCAAATTCCTCTCTCTTGATGGTGTAGAAAACCCAGACAAAAATGGAACTCAGAGGGAGCTCACAAGCAAAAAGATAGAAAAATATGACAATGATGGTGGATCAACGTTAGACCAAAAGTATAGATCCAGAGTGATTTTTAGGCAACAAAATTTAGTGAATGAATGGAAAAACCCTTCTATTTATAACAAAATATTGAGTTAGTCTAGATATTGGTGCATAGTTAAAATATTATTAACCAAATCAAGATCCAACTTTTATGGAATATTTTATTATATTTGTTGGAGGGAAAAATAATTTGACTTGGGTCAAATCCCTTTATTTATAAATAATAAATAAATAAATGATATATTTATCATTTTAAGAATGTGGTTGAGTAATAATCAAATAAATAATGATTTATTTAACTATTTATGAGTGATTTAGTCAAATTTAACAAGGAATGTTATTTAAATAAGGTTTAAATAATTATTCCTAGAAAATAATAAGATAAATAATAATTTATCTAATTAATTTTCCTGTTTTGGGTTAAATATGACCAGGAATATTAATTAAACTGTTGTTTAACTAATTATTCCTTGAGGAAGATCAAACTAATATAGATTTATTTAATATTTCCTCATGGGGTTTCCTATTTAGACCATAAACAACTTAATAAAGGTGGTTTACTAAATTATTTTTCATAGTGAAAGCAATTTTACTTAGGGTAAAATTAGTCTTACATGGTGTACTTAGGTCCACCTAATAGTAATAGGTTAGATGACCAAAAAATGGTGTAACATATTGCCCCTCAGCATGCAAGCATTAGGAGCTAGTCGTATGACCGAAGTACGTTGTAAGAACTCAATCACTAGACACCGAAGGGGAAGTCAAAGAGAGAGAAATATGAGGTAGACCTAAGCGCTAAAGGACTAGACCCTAAGGAGGCGAGACTTACAGGTGCGACAAGTCTCTTTTATGAGTGAGTACCTGTGCTATAGGTGGTGGGGGAGGCATACCTATGCCCGCCGAGACAAAGTACAAAGAATAATGCATCCAGTAAACAAGGGACTGAACAATATAGTACATGCTAGCAGAAACATGAGCCAGGTAAAAACATGATAATGAATCCCACATACATATTGTGCCTGGGATAAAATCCAGGACTTATACAATAATATATGAGTACATGAGACACAAGTACAACCCAAATACCCCTGTAAACAGGAAAGGGCTCTGAAAATCTGACTGATACATGCAAAAAAAAAGGCGTTGAAAGCAGCTGAGGCCGACATCATCAAATATATGGAGCTGCATCAAAGGCTCTAATGAAGAGGTCATTCAGGTATGTGGGGGGCTACCTGTAAGGCCACCCCCTCATGAGGTCTGAAAACATCTCACACACACCCGGGAATCATTGATATCAGTTGTTGCATCACTGAACCATCAAGTATATAGATCTCGATCATGCTGAAAGGAGCTAGAGGTGAGAAACAATCAAGTCAAAGGGCAATAAGGAGTCCCTTTGCCTGATCCGAGGCACCGAAAAAGAGAGGAAGTTGGGACCAAGGTACACCGTCCTCTAGACCTATCTTCTGGAATGAATGATCGGATGTCGATAGAAGGAGGTCCGCCATAGGTGAGGCAATAAGGGATCCTCAACTAAGGCACAAGAAAAAATAATAGAGAGACTGACAGACTGACACCAGGGATGATGGTGAAATGGGGGGTACTGAGTAGCAGATGGATGACTTCCCTTGTTAGAGCATAAAGTGCATGGATTACTTAGTAGCGACTCACACAATATCATGAGGGATAGGGGACATAAGGACTGAAGGCCATAATGTGCGACACGAGAGAGGAACCAAGAAATGAAGGATGGAGGACTATAGTGGGATACAAAGGGACTCAGGATAGACTCCATGAATGCGATGATGACTCAAATCGGATGCTATAAACAAGGGTGACTCGATGATGCTGCCACACAAAAAATTTCCAATGGGGACCATAAAAACATGAGTACATGATCGTTACTCACGACAAAAATTGACACGAGCATGGACAAGTATGAAGGCAAAGTGGTGCCCCAAGTACAGGTGTTGCAAGTGAAGAAATTAGATTTTGGGTAGTGGTGAAGTGACGCTTCATGGAAAAAATGTGTCCTAGTGAAGTATCAAATCACAAAAAACTAATAAATACCCATCTGAGGGCTCAGTGAGAACTTTCCAACAGTGTAGACGGTTTGTCAAACTGAACTACGATTTGGCCGTAGTAGATGAAAGAAAAATCAAGAGTTTTCTTTTAATAAGGCATTTTCCCTTCAAATTCCCTCATTTTCATGTGGAGTTGTGGTGAATGCAAAGAGGAGAGAAGGCCCTAAATCTTGTGGCAATTGTAGCAGACAAACCGACCATTGGAATTGAGATCCGTCAATTGCAGGTAAAAGGCCTAACCCTAATCTTTCATTTCAGTGGATTGAAAGTTCATTTTAGGTCCCCAAAGCTCAAGAACAGACCCCTGCTCCTCTTCACGACTGGTTCACACTTTTTGGAGGAAAAAATGCGACCTAGGTAGCAAGTTTTGGGCAGAAAACTGCAACCTGTCCCAGGATTGGGCTTGAAAAGTGCGACCTGACAGGGAGGGGTTTTTTTATGCTGTTTTTTGGCTGAGAACTGGATTTTTGTGTTGAGATACAATATTTCCTATCTGTGCACTGACAAATATGATGGTTTTGTGTAGATATGGTAAAATTACGAATCAAATGGAGAGAGAGAGACCTGGGCACATTACGGTCAGAGATCCAAGAGGATGAGGGTGTCTGCAGTGCATTGGCCAGGTTTGGGGTTCTAAGGTTTGTGGAGAACCCTTTGATGAGAGATGGAGAGCCCTTATTGACCTGGATTGTCAGCTATTAGGACCTGGAATGTGAGGTCTTTATAGTGGAAGGGCACCAGATCGAGTTGACAGTCTAGGATATATATTTCCTGACTGGTCTCCCACCACTTGAGATGGTATGGAATACTTAGCCAGTGTTACCATGAGGGAAGAACATCATGGAGTTTGTAGAGTGCCATTTTTTTTCAGGTCTCCATGTCAAAGGGACACAGATACCCATTGGGGATCTAGAGAGGTTAGAGACCCGTGCTGTGGCCACAACGGTGCTGCGGATACTGGGCAACCAGGCACTCCACGACATCACTGGAGGGCAGATGACGCTTGTGAAGAGTGTGTTGAGTGGGACCTACTATGGGTGGGCCTAGATGATGTTTTCATCATTGAAATGACAGTTGTCGCTATGAAAGCAACAAGTGAACCATAACTATGCATATGGTGCATTTTTGTGCTCGCTCTTCTTTGAGAATATCCCGACACTTTGACCTCGCATACAGCTTTAGGATGGGGGCCCGAGAGAGCCCAGGATGCACCAGTGGGGGCGACTACTATGTAGAGGAGAAGGTGGAGCAATCGGACGGGTGTTCCAACCCGAGTTGTTTGTGCATTGGGATCAGATTCCATTGTACATAGACAACTATCCCTATATTGGGATGAGTTATTGTGGGGACCTGGATTTGCCACTGCCTCCTGGTTGAGTATGGGGGCCTGATGGTAAGTAAAAAATTGCTAATATTTTTATGTGCATTGTAATGTTTCAAAATATTGTATATGGTATTGATTCTTTCACTTTTGATATGCAGATACAACACCAATAAAACCAGTCGGGTATATGGGACGGCCTGCAGTATCAGGAGCTACAGAACCTAGTGGATCGAGGATCCCACAAAATGAGGATGCAACAACTCTCCTAGAGGAAATCCATCGTAGATGTGAGAGACTTCTGATCGGTGTTTTAGGGCACAGCTAGAAAGACTTAAAGGACGAGTACATAGAGCCATGTATTGGTCTACCCTTGGAGTGGCAAGGTATCATGCGGTGCATGGCGATGGCTGGACAGGGGATGTGTGATCTACGAGCTACAGGAGCAGATCCATTGGCTCAGGATCCTCTAGATAGTGATTAGTGTGTAGGGGCAGGTGGTGCCCCCAGTTTTGAGTTTTTGTAACATGCTATGGGCATGTCATATATATCAGAATTGATGGACTCTAAAACATTTTATACGATACATATTATGGATTTGCATTGTTTTGATGATTTTATGTTATTACCTTGTGTTAAATGCGCGTGCTAAATGGAAATATAGAATATTGTTTGCAATTTTATCTACATAGTGATTTTGTGCTCTAGGTACATGACTGAATGTAATGATTTAAAATTCACGTATCAAAATCTTCACTCGTAAATATCTTCTTAAAAGGGTAGGATTATGCACACGATATACACCATTCAATTGCATGATAAGAAGCAACGAATCTAAACGAACATGAAGGTGGAGGATGCGATGTGAAAGGGCATCAGCTAATAAACCTCATACTGCATCATATTCGGCCTGATTATTGGTAGCAGTACCAATGCATACACTGTTCGAGAGAACAAGCGAATGCAAGGGGGTAAAGATGGCCCAACCTGCCGAGGCTATATTCCGGGAGTAGCGACTTGCAATAAATGGGAGGATAATGAACAATGCTAGAAACCTAAGTGGAAAATAGACATCGAATGCACACCACAAGAGGGAGTGATCTAGGTAGGATATCTACTACTCATACACCGATGGTGAGGTCGAGTGTGGGAGCTACCAGAGGTGTAGCTTGTGCTCAGGCCATGAAAGTCACCATATAAATGGATGGTGCCATCCTGCTTATGGGCAGGAAAGATGAAGTTAGGGGTGGACAAGGCTTCCATGATGTCGTCATCACGATAGAATATGGAGTGACTGGAGGAAGGGAGGCCACATGATGCGGCGAAGCTACCTGACTCATCATCATGAGAAGAAAGGTTCACATGTGCATCGTCACGGGGGATGACGGAAGAACAAGCAGATAAGGGATCTACCTATGTTGAGCCCAGGGTGATCGCTGAAGGGAGGTCAAGCGAAACAACTGGGGAATATGCAGAGGGAACTTCCACCAAGGGTCTCATGGATGATGATAGGTAGAGGATGGTGGCTACAGGCTCCTTCATCTTGACATCGGGAGGGGGAATGTGAATGGGAGTGGGTAAATCCTCAGGCTGGCCTGCAACATACTGCCCAAGTATGGGAGAGGTAGATTGGTTCTATTCAACCTCGTACTCTCGAACTACCTCCAAAGAGGCACAGTAATGTGTGAGGTGAGGACAATGGTGGGAATAATGGCCATGGAGATCACATCAAGAGGAGGGTTGATTGGTGTGAATAGTCTTAGGGTTCTTGGCTGTAGTCGAGGAAGAAATAGAGGCTTCAGGGAATGTAGACTCAGGGAACGCAACATGAACCATGGGCTTGATACAGGGCAACTCAGGACAGGTAAGGGTGGAAGAGCCGACGACATCACACAAAGCACAAGGCTTTGGAGGCGGAGGAGGAGCAGGGTCAGTCGAGACAACCTTGTCTTTTGATGCCCTCTTGCGAGCTTTACCCTTCTTACCCGAAGCGGTTGCAATAGGAGGTGGTTCCTGTTGAGGTGGCTGAGGCACTGTAACAGTGGGAGAAGTCATGGGGACTGGTTGAACCAGGGTCAAAGCAACATAAGGTTTGGGTTGACCAGGTGGGGTAGCGGCTGGAGGATCAAGGTACCAGATAGGAATCCCAAGGGTCAGGTTAGGAAGAGAGAAGGTAGCCATGACAGGTACTGTGTACACTCCTGGATAGCGAGGGAGGAATGGTATCTGACTGGAGGGGTAATGGCCAGGCGAGACGGCTCCAAGATGGTTAAGGCCTAGAGGAACCATTCCAAGAGGGTAAAGAGGCTCATGGATACCAGCTGTAGGTGAAGGGCAAGGAGGAGGAGGTCCAGAAGGCTGAATCAAAGGGCTAGGAGTAGGCTACGGAGGGTGAAGAGGCTACTAACTAGTCGAAGCAAGCTGCTTGAGCGCAGCCCGAGATGATTGCATCATGCAAACATTCGATGAGCTGGGATCAGAGAAAAGAGGAGGAAGACCAGGGAATGTACCAAGAAATGACGAATCTTTGTAGACTCTAAGTGAGACACTGGTCAAAGGATCGACAGTTTTCTTATTGGCCACTGAAGATATGATGGACTCAGGGGGGGTCTGAGACTTCGGTTCATAATATGTCAACTAGTCAATGGTGACTATCTTTTCATTATGAGGGAAGGAAATCTTGCGGTGAACCACAGATGGGACAACAGACATTTCATAAGTGTAGCTACGACCCAATATAATGTTGTAATCTAAGGGGCATCTATGACTTCTACGTCAACGTAAAAAGTCTTGCCCGTAAGAGTAATAGGACAATTGCAGAATAGGCAAATGGGCTGGGAGGCGTGGCCATCCCACGCTCGAATAGTGATCACGGAAGGATCCAACTTAGGTGATCCAAGTTGCTTCCAAACCAAAGTAGACATCACACAGGTGGATTCCCACTCATCAATGATTCATTGAGAAAATTTGGCATTCCGGATCTTGACTGGGATTTGGAAGGCGACGGAAGAAGGGAGAGGAGGATGTTCTAACTAGTCAACAAAAAAGACAATCAATTGATCATCGGAAGGATATAAAATGCCCATGGAAGATAGTAGAGATTTTTTTTGTGAAGGGAATGATTGGAAGAGTTCCAGCATTGAAATGGCAGCAGGAGATTGTGCTAAATCATCTACTATACTATACGAATGGGCAGCTTTTCTAGAAGCAGCATTTCGGCGTAGTGGTCCCTTAGTGATATTGGTATAAACCTCTGCCTTAGGCTGAGGGATATGCAAGGGACCATTAGGTGTCGAAAGAGGTTCTGTAGGGACCGAAGGAGGTGGCTTGGGGACAGACGTAGCAGGAGGCTTGTTGTACTGACGAGACCGAGTCTAAAGATTGATGTCTACAGTTAGAGGTTGATTAGAATTCATCATGAGTGTTAGGTCCCTATATTACTAATATGATCCTTTATTTTTGTTATTTTAACCCCCTTATTGTTATTATTGTACCCCTGTAACCCCCATATTGTTATTATTGTGCCCTTAAATTATTATTGTTAGGTCAGCTAGGATTACATTGTGGCCCCATGGACTACTATATATAGAAAGGAGGTTTTGTAATTTGTATCATCCAAGAGTTTTTCATTCATGTAATGTATTGGAGGTTTCACCCTCGAAATGGATTATTTATAAGGCGTTGAGATCTCTTTTCTTCTATTTCGGAGCTGGTTTCACAACATTTGGTATAAAAGCTTTGGATTCTAGGGTTTCTCTGCTCCAAACAGGTCATCGTGGAATTTTTGCTATAACTTTTTTTCTATGAAGATTCAGAAGTGGAAATTTTTAGAGTGTAAAGCTGAAATCTTGAGGAGCATTGTCGCATAATTTCAAAGCTTGGTTCACAACATTTTCGAAGATATGATCTGTGGAAGTTAGGTATTTTTGCAGGCTCCTAAATTTCACTTAAAAAGGTCATCGCGGAATTTTCGCTATAAAGTTTTTTCTACGAAGGTTTAGAAGCTGAAATTTTTAGAGCACGAAGCCGAAATCCTGAGGAACATCATTGAAAATTTTTAGAGTTTGGTTCACAATAGTTTTGGAGATATGATCTGTGGAAGTTAGGTCTTTTTCAGGCTCCCGGATTTCATCTCAAAGAGGTGATTGTGGGAAAAGCTTCATAACTCTCTCTCTGAGCATCGGATTGGAATTTTATAAAAATTTATTGGAAGTAAACGGACTGTAGTTTCCAGTCTATAAATTTCAGATCCAAAGGAGCAAACAGTGACACGTGGCAAGTTGTAAAAGTTTTCTCTACTAAACTAGTCAAATAGCAACACTTTCTTTAGCCAATTGATAAATCTCAAACAAAAGTGTTCAGTGGGGGAGCACATTGAGGACTTCCAAAAATTGAATATAAGGGTAGCTAATATTTCAGAGGAACACGGGATTGATCTCTTCATAGGTACTTTAAAGGATAACATCCAACATGAATTTCGCATTTTAGAACCTGATTCATTGGAGAAGGCATTCAGGTTGGAAAGAAAAACTGAATGTAAAATTATGGCGACAAGGAAGCCTACCACTCACTTCTATAAAGATGGAAGTGTTGCTACTCCTAGATTTCCACAACCCACAAGGTTGACACCACAACAATTGGAAGAAAAAAGAGAAAAAGGGCTTTGCTACAGTTGTGATAGCAAATACACTAAAGGTCATAAGTGTGCTGAGAAGAAATTATTTTACATAGATTGTGAAGAAGAAGAAGAAAATCAACAAGAAGAGGATATACACCAGGAACCACCCCTAGAAGAGGAAGAAATGAATCCGACCATATCGTGTAATGCACTGGCAGGAATTACCACTCCTCAAACTCTCAAGATAGAAGGACATATCAAGAAGAAAAAGGTAATAGTGTTGATTGATTCAGGTAGCACCCATAATTTTATTCATTGTATGGTAGCCAAGGAATTGAATTGTTTCCTATACCTAGCACCAGAATGTCAAGTGATGGTTGCAAATGGAGGAACTATAAATTGCTCTGGAAAATGCCATAATATCAAGCTAACCATGGGGGAATATGTATTGAATAGTCCAATGCTTTCCATTCCTATGGGAGGTGTTGATGTTATACTAGGAGTACAATGGTTACAATCTTTGGGGATGGTAGCTTTTAATTTTCAAGAACTTTTCTTGAATTTTTTTTCAGAAGGAAAGGAAGTCGAATTACAGGGTATTGCAGGGAAGCCAAGAGAGATAATAAGCTCTAATGTCATGAAAAGCTTCTAAAGAAATAACATCGCAACGTAATTGCACAATTATGCTCATTATAAGTTCCAACATCAAAATCATCTATTTCTGTATATCTCCAAAAATTCTTGGACAATAATTCCAAGGTGTTTGAAACTCCCAAAGGTCTCCCACCTATTCGTGATCATGATCATGCTATTCATTTGATTCTAGGAAGTGTTCCTCCAAACATCAGGCCTTATAGATATCCTTATGTCCAAAAGAGCGAAATTGAACGTATGATTGCAGAAATGTTAGAGGTAGGTATAATTCAACCTAGTCAAAGTTCTTTCTCTGCTCCTGCAGTATTGGTACACAAGAAGGATGGATCATGGAACATGTGTCCGGATTATAGGGAGCTCAATAAGCTCACCATTAAAGATAAATTTCCCATTCTTATGATTGATGAATTATTGGATGAATTACATGGAGAAATTTATTTTTCCAAGTTGGATCTTCATTCAGGATATCATAAAATTAGAATGAAGACTAAATATATTCCGAAAACAGCATTTCGAACTCATGAGGGTCATTATAAATTTTTGGTCATGCCTTTCGGCCTTACCAATGCACCTTCTACATTTTAAGGGTTGATGAATTCCATTTTCAAATGCTTCCTTAGAAAATTTGTGCTAGTATTTTTTGATGATATACTAATCTACAGTAGGTCTTGGAAGGATCATGTTCAACATGTTGACAAGGTGCTCAAACTATTGCAGGAGAAACAATTATATGCAAAAACATCCAAATGTTTCTTTGGAGTACAAGAGGTGGAATATCTGGGTCATATTGTATCTCACGGGGGTGTTAAGGTGGACCCTAACAAAATTAAAGCCATTAAGGAATGGAAAGTCCCCACAACCATAAAGCAGTTGCTAGGATTTCTCGGGTTAACAGGGTATTATCACAAGTTTTTTAAGAAATATGGGGGAATAGCAGCACCTCTAACAACATTATTGAAGAAGGATGCACTTTCATGGACTCCTGAAGCAACTAAGGCCTTTGAACATCTTAAAGAGGCAATGTGCCTAGCACCGGTCTTAGCTATGCCAGACTTCACAAAAACCTTTATTGTGGAATGTGATGCCTCAAGAAATGGATTTGGTGTTGTTTTAATGCAAGAAGGAAGACCCATTGCTTTTGAAAGTCGTCCAATCAAAGGAAAGTAATTACAGAAACCTATTTATGAGAAGGAAATGTTAGCAATAATGCATGCACTAAAGAAATGGCGAACTTACCTAATGGGAAGACACTTCAAGGTAAAAATTGATCATGATAGTCTTAAACACTTTTTGGAACAAAGAATATCTTCAGAAGAGCAACAAAAATGGGTCACAAAGATGTTGGGTTATTACTTTGAAATAATCTATAAAAAATGGAAGCTAAATGTTGTTGCAGATGCACTCTCAAGAAATAATGAAGAGGTGGAAGTATTGCTTTGTGCCATTTATATTATTCAACCAGATTGGATAACCGAAGTAAGAGATGAATGGAAGAAGGACAAAGAAGTGTGGACACTCATTCAAAATTTGAAGCAATATCCTAGTAAATCTAATACATTTAGTTCGAAAAATGATTCTTTATGGTACAAAGATCACTTATATCTTTGTACGAATTCCCAACTAAAACAAAAGATTCTTTTTGAATTGCACACTTCTCCTTTAGGAGGACACTCAGGATTTTTAAAAACTTACCACAGGGTGAAGAAATTATTTTTTTGGGATGGCCTTAAATCTAATATTCAAAAGTTTGTGGTGGAATTTTTCGTTTGCCAATAGAATAAAGTTGAGACAACTAAGACCTTGGGTCTTCTACAACCTTTATCCATTCCAAGTCAACGTTGGGAGGAGATTTCAATGGATTTTATCACAGTTTTTCCTAAGTCCAAAGGAAAGAGTGTCATCATGGTGGTAGTTGATAGACTTACCAAGTATGCACACTTTTGTGCATCATCTCATCCATTTAAAGCAAGTACAGCTACTACTACATTTATGGAAACAATTCAAAAGCTACATGGGAACCCAAGGGTTATTGTGAGTGACAAAGATGCCATTTTTACTGGAAATTTTTGGACGGAGTTATTTTCTTTTTTGAGTACTCAATTAGCTCATAGCTCATCTTATCATCCTCAATCTGATGGTCAAACTGAGATAGTAATTAAATTTTTGGAAGGATATATTCGTTTTTTTGTATCTGATAAACAAACACAATGGGTCAAGTGGTTACCTCTCGTTGAATGGTGGTATAACACTTCCTTCCATACTACAGAAAAAATGAACCCATTTATGGCACTTTATGGATATCATCCACCATCCATCACATCATCTTTAAGAGAAAATTCGAAGGTTCAAGCAGTGGAAGATCACCTCGAGCATCAACAAGAATTTCTCCAACTCTTAAAGGATAACCTAAATTTGGCACAAAATCGAATGAAACAACAAGAAGATCAACATCGCAGTGAGAGAAGTTTTGATGCAGGAGACTGGGCATTTTTACGGCTACAACCATACAAACAAATTTCCCTCAAGCAAGCTAAGAAGGATAATAAATTATCGCCAAATTACTATGGTCCTTACAAGGTGTTGCAAAAGATTGGTACTATGGCATACAAATTGGAGCTTCCTACTTCTTCATGAGTGCATCCAGTTTTCCATGTTTCATGCTTAAAGAAGGTTATAGGTGAAAATATTCCAGTTCAAACAATATTGCTAGAACTCGATGAGGAAGGAAAAATCATATTGGAACCTGAAGCGGTCATGGAAACAAGAACTCGACAGCTACGGAATCGATCAATTTCAGAGTATCTCATCAAGTGGAAGAACTTACCCACTAATGATTCTACATGGGAGAATGAGAATTTTATATAGAAGCACCCAAAGCTACTCAAGCGTTTAGGACAACACTTTTTTGAAGGAGAGGGGCCTGTTAGGTCCCTATATTACTAGTATAGTCCCTTATTGTTGTTATTGTAACCCCCTTATTGTTATTATTGTACCCCTGTAACCCCCATATTGTTATTATTGTGCCCTTAAATTATTATTGTTAGGTCAGCTAGGATTACATTATGGCCCCACTACGATTACATTGTGACCCCATGGACTCCTATATATAGGAAGGAGGTTTTGTAATTTGTATCATCCAAGAATTGTTCATTCATGTAATGTATTGGATTTTTCTACTCGAAATTAGCTTTATTATTAGGTGTTGATATCTCTTTTCTTCTATTTTTTGGAAGTTTGGTTTCATGATGAGAATCTAATGTCAGGGGGAATTGCAGGATGGAGGAGGTTGAGTGGCCGGTGACCTATTTCTCGAGGATGAACCACAAATCCTTGCTGAGGGAAAGGATTAGTAAACACAATCGGCTGACAAGGCACAACACTGGGAGGGACAGAAGGGGAGGCTATTTTTCCTCGCAATGTTGCTTGAGACTCCCACATCTACTTCATCTTTGGTAAAAGAGGACAATTATGCGTGTAATGAACATAAACACCACAACAAGAACAAGGCTTGTTGATGTGAACATGCCTGTCCTACTTGGGCTGAGTGCCATGTTGCTGGTTAGCAATGTTAGGAGCATTATTTTGAGGATTAGGTCCAAGATTACCAGGATCAGGTGGATTTTGAGTTCCTTTCCTCTTCTTTTTTGAAGGAGGAGGATTAGTCGCGCCCTATTGTCTGCTCCTACCCACGAGGGGGCGGTGTTTCTTGTTGCGAAGTTGAGAAGGCAAAGAGGGAGGAGGAAGTTTTGCTAATGTTCGAGGAGTTGGAGCACTAAAGTGTGGATATGGATAAAAAGGAGGTTGGATAACATTGTGGTAAATAGGAGGTTGGGAAAAAGGAGGAGGCATGCCATATCCTGGATACATGCTACCGTGAGTGGGAAAAGTGCAGGAGGTGCTGCCCCCCCCCCTGAGGAAAACCATAGCCCATGGGAGGCTGAGAGTATGGATGAGAGAGAGCTCCAACGATACCATCGGCGGCATGAGATGCTCCCGGTGCGTTGGCACCACCGGGTCTAGGAAGATCAGGTAGAACGGTATAAACATAACCCAACTGAGCGTAGATCAGGTCATATTTTAATGCAATTTGGAGAGAGGCTTCTTCGGTTTGAGGGAAATGCAATGTGACAAAATTGCCGATAGCAGGAAAGAGAGATCTAAGGAACCAGTCCATGTAGACACAGTCTTCGAAGGTAGGGGCTCGACATAGGCTCTTTCTTCTCCGCCATTCCTGGACATGATCGAATAGGCGGGTCACAGATGATTGATGGAAAGAAGTCAAAAGTTCGGTACCAGTGTCATAATGAAGAGGAAGCTGGAAATAAGATAGGAAATCCTGAGAAAGATTCGCAAAGGTGGTATGAGAGGATGAGGCCTGATCAACATACCACTTAGAAGCTTCACCAGTAAGCATATGTTGGAACAACCGAAGATGGACAGAGTCATCGGTAATGGAGTTAAATGAACACCACATGTGGAAATATCTAACATGAATTGTAGGATCTTCTCCAACAAGACCTTCAAACTTGGGGATGTCAAGGGAGTTTGGTCGGCATAGTAGGCCAACTTGCGTCATGGTGTATAGGGTCATTGATCAACTGGTTAAAATCGATAAACGAGCTAGCTGCCATATGGGAGAAAAATAGCGGGAGTAGTTCCTTTTGCGGTCCACTAGTAGTATTCCCGGAGGGATGGGCCGGGGCTACCACGAGCGTTAGGTCTTGAACCGAGACATGGTGGAGGTGACGGGGAGGAGAACCGGGAGTGGAACAAGAAAGGAGAACCCGATGAACCGGAAGAGAGAAGTGGATGCGGACTTGGTGGAAGGATAAACCCCCTTCCTACGTGGAGGTAAGTATCTGTCTGCTAGGGATGAAGGCCAAGAAGTCTCCAAGATAAATGCCTTGGTGGTGCAATGATGATGACACAAACACGGCACAAGGGCAAGAGAGACCAAAAAGGGTGGAAAGGTGTAGGATTAGTTGATTACAACGTCAAAACAAGGGCGGTGTTAAAGTATTTGCTTGGCGGTGTTAACCAAGCTCTTCTTCACTTAGGGTGTGGGTGTAAAAGTGTATAAATTTTAATTTTTAAACCCAGAGGTTTGTACAGAAAAAGAAAATGTGTGTTGTATAACTGTAAATAAACCTGCAGATAACAATATATGAAACTAAAATAACAGTAAATAAACAACTAATAATGCAATAATATAAACCCAAGGAGGCGAGCCTCTCAACAAGTAGTCTGTAGGCGGGAAAAAACTAGTCAGAACACACCAAAATAGTTAATAGATCTAAGCTCGAGAGGGACAGGGATCTAAAGGTCAGATCTACTGGAAATTGGTGTGGAAAAAAAACAAAAAATCAGAGGAAAGATTGTTGTAAATGAGGTGGCGAAAGCCTATCTCCTGGAGGGAAACAGAGTGGACCCTAGAGGAAAACCGAAACAAAACTAAATGAGGTTATTTTGATGGATAAATAGCCAATTTGAAGCGGATCTGAAGGTGAGGTATCAGATCTAAAAAATGGTTGAACACTCTGAAAATTTTAGACAACATGAAGCAGTTAAAACTCTTCCACAAAGTGTGGAGGGTATTGAAGCCCTAGGGGGCTAGGTTCCCACTTAGATGAGTAAAACAGAACAAGTATGGGTCAAAAATGGGTGGAGATGGAGGTGGACAGCCTAAGCAGAGCCCCGAGAAAAACTCGGAAAACTTTCGGGGAAAAACACCTTAGATCGAAAAGTCAGTCTTGATTTTGCTCCAACATTTCTTCTTGGTCGCAACGGAAATGCGAGTAATGTCTGAAGCTCCATGTTGCAGTTTTAGGGCCAAAAGTTCTGACCTACACCTTCAGGCACTCTTGGGAGTAGGTTTGAGTGGGAATGTGTTGTCTCGTTTGCGGCGATGTATACATCACCTCCCATGACCAAATTAAGAAAACACACGAAAGTTAGAATTTTTAATGTTTTAGAGTTTTATAGGTTAAAAACAACATCAAGAAAATAAAAACAAGAAGCTAAAGAGAAATACTAGGGTTTGAAGCAGCTACATATGTAGGGATCTGAAAAACAACAACGATCGTAATTGTAAACCTGTGTGGAGTCGCCAGTTGTTAGTATGAATCTTAATTCCAAGTATACGAAAAAATACCACTTTAGCTGTGTATAACAAACAACCCTAACAACAAATATGGCTGCCAATATCTTCAGATCTACAATTAGGTGATCAAGATAAATGTTGCAAAAATCTAGATCTATGCATCAAAAGAAATTAAGCAGTAAATAAAACAAGATTTACTCCATGCATCCAATAGAAAACACAAGAATATGTTGAATGAATTTTATATGAATGGCACCTAGGAGGAAAACATAGAAGGATGTTACCAGTTCTCCTCAATGGGATGGGTTCTTGTAAGTCCTCGACACTTCAGATCTAAAATCCCTCTCTCTTGATGGTGTAGAAAACCCAGACAAAAAATGGAACTCAAAGGGAGCTCTCAAGAAAATGGTAGCAAAATATGACAATGATGGTGGATCAAAGTCGGACCAAAAGTATAGATCCAGAGTGATCTTTAGGTAAAAAAAGGTAGTGAATGAATGGAAAAACCCTTCTATTTATAACAAAATATTGAGTTAGTCTAGATATTGGTGCATAATTAAAATATTATTAACCAAATCAAGATCCAACTTTTATGTAATATTTTATTATATTTGTTGGAGGGAAAAATACTTTGACTTGGGTCAAATCCATTTATTTGTAAATAATAAATAAATAAATGATTTATTTATCATTTTAAGGATGTGATTGAGTAATAATTAAATAAATAATGATTTATTTAACTATTTAGTCAAATTTAACAAGGAATATTATTTAAATAAGGTTTAAATAATTATTCCTAGAAAATAATAAGATAAACAATATTTTATCTATTTAATTTTCCTGTTTTGGGTTAAATATGACCAGGAATATTAATTAAACTGTTGTTTAACTAATTATTCCTTGAGGAAGATCAAACAAATGTAGATTTATTTAATATTTCCTCATGGGGTTTCCTGTATAGACCTTAAACAACTTAATAAAGGTGGTTTACTAATTTATTTTTCATAGTGAAAGCAATTTTACTTAGGCTAAAATTGGTCTTACATGGTGTACGTAGATCCATCTAACATTAACAGGTTAGATGACCAAAAAATGGTGTAACAGGTTAGATCCTCTTATTAAGCGTTGGTAGTAAAAAGAGTGATACTTTACCCTCTTTCCAAAGGGCCCCTAGATAATGGTTCTAGGTCCCGATGCAAGGATGTTTTTATCCCAAGCTTGCCTTGGTGCAGTATCCCCCTCTCTCTACTATGTGGACTAAGCTTGTTGGGTGGCCAACAAGTGAGTCCCCTCTATCTTCAACTCCGGGTCACACACTATTGGTATTTCTTGGGAAATTTTGGTCATCATAACAATGTGATCACCCATTCTTCATCTCATTATGGCTTTATATAGGATATTTCAAATTCTCCTTCCCTCTCTTGGTACATGGAGGATGGTGACCCAAGAGAGGGGTATGATTCCTTTGTGTGCTCGCATAGTGTCTAAGAAGGCGTTGGTGGCTATCCTTAGGTGGCTTCAAGTAAGGAGTGACTTGTCCTTTGCTTTTTGTGGTCCTGGATAGTGACATTTCGCCACTCTTAGGAATGCGCACATATTGAGCAAAAAGGCATGCAGAAGGCGCTCTTCTCGAAGGATAATGCGCCCAAAAAACATTTAAGACTAGTTCAAATTTGATTTTCCTCAAACCTTTGATATTTTAAATACTTTCTGAATTCTATAATGTCTTCCAGCCTTGTAAATCCTTTGGCTTGAAATTAATTAATGTCATCTTATTCTGTACGATTTTCTAGTGTTAACAGTTTCCCCCTAATGTGTGAGGTCTAGGAAGAATTGTGTAGCTGAAATACATGATATTTATTTTCTGTATCATGCGTAGAGAGAGAGAGAGAGACCTGCGTGAAGCCTTGGAATTGAAAACACCCTGCACCGTTTCCAAGAATGACCATGGCCTAAGGGATTCCTATAAGAAAATACAATTTACAATACATATACAAAATTTCAACGAGGCAGGCATGTCCAATGCTCGTGATGTTGTGGCTAGTTAAACAAAATTGACATATTACATATTATGTCTGTGTGACTACTATGGTAATGATGCTGGCGGTTTTTGACGATGACTGCTGACGCCCTCAGGGGCATGTTTTCTTTTACAATGCGTGGAATGCGGTACCCATATGCGTAAAATTGGCATGGAATATAGCTGTGCATTTTACGCATATGTATTGGCTGGGACCTTCCCGTGTAAGCATTGTTGACAAAGATGCTTATGGAGGCACGGGTCTCTGACGGATCTGATCAAAGTGCAATGGTTGTAAGGTATGATACCATCTTGACATGAAAGCTTTTGTTGTAGTCGAATGTCAGGAGGATTGATGACATCTGTGGACAATTATGTCTCCCACAGTGCCACCCGAGGGTGCCCCTTTGTATGGAGAGGGGTGATCCAAGGTACTCCTTCCTTTTTGGAATATGGGTGTTGAAGTCGACAAAAAGGAAGCCTCAATTGAACAAGGGGTCATTGATAAGAGGGACCGGGGACCTAGATGTGGTGGGTTTAACATAGGCATGTTGGCAAGGGGTGATTGAAAACTGATGATGGGGATTCAGTGGCCCGAGGTCAGAGTATACTTAAGCATCTTGGCGATAGTCATAGTTATTTCTCAAGGGGAAATCCTTGGAGTCGGTAGGACTTCCAGGGCGGGTGTAAACCGGCTATGAATGTCATGATGGTTTGTGCGTCGGGGTGAAATACTCCGACCAAGGGTGTTCAGGGACTGTTGCCATGGGAGAAAATATGAAATGAGAGGGTGAAGGGCCAAAGTGCACCATCTGTGGTCTTTTTACACTTACCCAAAGAATAAAATAATGGGGTTTGGTTTATACAAAACACAGAGACAGGTACCCCAAAACATGAAAGTGTTCGCTCACTAATGTTTTGAGGAAGGTGTTTTGCTGGGGGTGGGGGTCCCATTGGTTGGTCTCATGTGTGGGGTTGATGAAGCGGATGTAAAAGTATCATAGATGGGATTATGATGGTAGAGGTATGGTGTGCCAAATGCGAGGCACGGTGGTTCACTCTTTATCTGCATGTACAACCTAGTCGTCCAAGAAGGAGGTTTCAGCTTATATGGTAAACTTGACCTTATGCATGATGAATGGATGGGCACAAGGTGCTTCCCAAACTAAAGTGGTATGGCCATGGCATCACTTATGTTGTGATATATGGTCTACTATGGGTGAAGAGCACCATGGAGGGGAGGCTCTACCGACCAATGCAGATGTTTATCATCTGCAAGGTGGGGTGATGATAAACATGGTCATATATGAGGACCCTAGGGTTTATTTTTTATGGAGAAATGATATCAGGATATGCAGAGTTTAATGGGACTCTATCATGCTGGGGGTAGAATGATACCTGCTCTAGAACTTTCAGGGGATAACATTGTGGATGGTTTGCAATATTTTCCTACAAAAGCAACTACCTCAAGTGAAAGCATATTATTTTATCAAATATTATTGAAAGTCATGAGCTTTGAAAAGGAAGATGAGAGAGGGAATACTTGTCGGCGCTGAAAAATTATTTTCTCTAGGAGTGTGAATGTGTGGCATTGCCTCTATTTGCTTGGGAGGTTTTACTTGGCTCCTAGTTTTGATTTTAGTTGGGGTTGCCCCCAGACTGAGATTATGGGGGGAATTTGCTGGTTACTACCCCCTGTCCAGGATCTCCCCGAATACAAATTATTGCTGCCTAGGTGACCTTAGGTCAATGACTCGACCAAACCATCTGCAACAATTAATGCGTTTGATAACTCAAGAGGATGAGGCAACCAGGTTCCCCTGTCCCTAGTTGGTGTATGGTGGTTTAGGGGGAGGAGGGACAAATGGTTGTCTTACTGGTGACTGTTTCTCCTCCTGCAGGTATGGGATGACACGAGGTTCATTTCTTGGAGACTGGGTGGAGGGATCCTCTTGATAGGATCGCTCGATGGCATGTAAGGCATCCCTATATCATGGTATCCCAGGGCAATGGTGGCTATAATGCCCATAGTTGTTGCATAGGGCGCATGTGTGATTGGTACGCAACACTTTTCCTTTACCTTTGGTGGTAGGTTCCTTTTTACGGGAACACAGTGTCGCGATGTCTGTTTCGGAGCCAAGGAGTGGTTTTAACTCATCCAGCTCCAGAAAGATATGGGTAGGGTGACCTATTACATCACATATGGCGCAGAATGGTGATTCCCGCTATATGGCGGGGGTCACCATCTTCTTTCCTCTCTTCTTAGTTTTCCTAGCTATGATCACCGATTTTGCAATGGGAATTTCCTTTGTAGGGGTGGTCTCAACTGTTTCTTGGATGGGTGGGGGCTCCTCGGAACTGAGGGGCTTCAACCCTGTGGTAGTAACATGGGTGGATCCTATTCCGAAATGGGGAATGAGGTACCAAACTAGTAATGCCAATGATATGTTGGGTAACACCAGTGTTTCCAAAACCTGCTAGGAGACGAAGCCAGCTGGGGGGTAGAGGAAAGGGGTTTAGGAGGCGGCATAGGCTAGGGAGGCTACCGTGACCGATGCCTTGATTTCGTTACTGCTTGTGTTCGTGTCCTGACTAGATTCGGTGCTTGATGTGGACATCATGCACACCGGAGCCCCTGTGACATCTGGTGATGACTCAGGGATAATGGGAGGATCTCCTAGGAATGACCCTAGAGCGGACAACGGTTTGAATTGGCCAAGGCCATATTCTTGGTACCATGAAAGCATATCTGTGGATGTAACTACATAGGGTAGGATTTCATCAGTGTTTTTTAGGGGACGCTTCTCACTGTGCATCAGTTGGTCTACAGTAATGATGTGGTCCTCGTGGGGGAACATCATAATGCGGAAGACGGAGGAGGCTATGGCAGACATGGAATACATATAACTTCGCCCAAGGAGTATATTGTAATCCAAGTGAACATCCAAGGCTGCAATGTCTATGTGGACCATATTTCCGGCTAAACAGACCAGGACGTTTTGGTAGAGGCCGACGGGGGTCGAGGGACAGCCGTCGTATGCTCGAAGCGTGATGACTGAGGGTTTTAGTTCGAGAGAACTTAACTTCTGCCAAACATTTTTGGACATGATGCATGTGGATGCACCCTCATCTATGACACATTGGTGGATAGTGATATTCTTCATTGACACTGGTATCTGGAAGGCGACCATGGAAGGAACTCGAGGGGTGGCTTTGTCTAATTCAAAAGCCATTAGGCATGTATCATCAGGATCGATAGTGCCTAACGCGGAAAGTAGGGCTTTCCGTTGTTTTGGGCATGACTACAGTACTTCTAGAGTTGACATAACAGCGGGAGATTGTGTTAAATCATCCACGATGCTATAATTATGGACCGCTTTGGAGTAGTTTCCTACTCGCCTATTAGGTCCCTTTTCCATTTTCGAAAATAGTTCTATAGGCATCTTTGAAATGGTCAAAGGTGCAGTCAGTGCACTGGTACGTGCCCCTGACATATTGGTGTCTAGTGGGGTGTCGTAATTGTGATTTTGTGTTTGGAAAAACATCTCTTCTCCAGTCATGTAGATTTCATGGCTGCTTTTCTCGGAATCATCTGTATTTTGCTGGTGAGTGCTAATCATCCCTTGGTTGCGGAAAGGTTCTTGCATCACGGCTGGTTGTTGGGAAGATCCTCTTTTTCCTCGATTACTATGTAGCTTCTTCAACTCAGGGAGATCGGGACAGTGGTGAGTATAGTGACCGTACTCACCACATATCAAACAAGAATGGTTAGTTCGAAGAGGTGGCCTTTTTCTTTGTTGTTGGGCGTTGCTTGGCTCCTGGTTCCGATTCCGGTTGGAGTTGTCTCTAGCCTGGCATCGCAGTGGGCGTTGCTAGTTGTTGCCCCCTTGTCCAGTGTTCCCTTTTGGCTTGTTTTTATATTTTTTCTTTACCACGTTAGGAGGGTAGTTCTCCTGATTATATTGGTGTGGTTGGTTTTGGGACAGTTGCACAAAGTTCACCTGTGAATTTTTTTTCATAGGTGGGTCATGTGCTGGGGACTGAGCGTAATGCGGTCCCTGATTTGCACCTGACTATTGGAGGGGAGTTCTTCCGTCAGTGTTTCTTTCTGCGTACTGATTCCCATGAACCAGAGGGTAATGTCCTCCCTGGTGATATGCTAGCGCCCTATTGGTCAAATTTTTCAGAGGCATATGATGACTTTGAAAACCGAGTTGAGGCACGTTCTAGGTAGAATTGTATGTGTAACCGGGGTTTTGACTGCTGCTGCCTAGGTAACCTTGGGTCAATGACCCAATTAGCCCGTTTGTAGAGTTTGGCGTGCCTAGAAATTCTTGATAAGTTTGCAGGCACAGGGCGTTAGGCAGGATGTTTTAAATGTATCCTGACCGCGTTTAAATCAGCTCAAGCTTCTAGGCTTTACTGATTGCGTCCTCTTCGGATGTGGGATTATGTTGCACCACATCCTTTGAAATCTCTATCGTAAGAGTTTTTAATAACAAATATAAGAGCACCTGGCTGTCGAGTTTAGCTTTCCCTAAACTGCGACACCACCTCCACTCATGGAGATGGTCCGAGATATGGATGGCAGGGGTTTGTCTAAAATGAGTCGGTAATTCCATTCCAGAATCATGGTGAATGGGTAACTAAAAACATGTTAGGAGCATGGTAGAGAGGGTGCTAAAAGTTCCATGTGAATCTGAGGGTTGCTCCACGTACCACTTCGCGGCTACTCCTGTAAGAGTGCATTGAAATATTCTCAATCGAATAGTGTCATCAATGATATTGTTCGATGAGCATCACAAGTGAAAGGTCATGACATGATTACCTGGGTCTTCCACTTGCTTGCCTTCGAACTTTGGTATATCCGAAGGAAGCTTCGTGGGCATGAGAGGCCATGTAGGATCATGTGTGATGGGGTCATTCATTAGCTTGGTTAAATTGGGCAGATTCAACAAAGCTAAGAAAGGTGACTGAGAGGTTGATGCCATTTCAATGTGTGAAGACACAAAGTTCTGGTTAGAACGAGGGTTAGTCTGCGAAGTGCCCTGTTGTGTATTCAGCTGGCTTCCCGTATGGGAT
The DNA here is from genome assembly GCA_034641835.2 of Pinus albicaulis. Classification (NCBI taxonomy): domain Eukaryota; kingdom Viridiplantae; phylum Streptophyta; class Pinopsida; order Pinales; family Pinaceae; genus Pinus; species Pinus albicaulis. The sequence continues at coordinate 292,124,125 of CM076584.1, read as the reverse complement.
GCACTCCTCTGCCCCCTGGGGGTCGTGGGAGGAGTGGTATGTGGTGTGGTGTTGGAAGACCGACTATGGTTCACAACTATGACTACCCTGATGAAGGACAAACCGATAATGGTGGCAGTGTTCCGTCTTTGACGCCTGAATGGCGAAAGACCTGGAACCCCTCCCGGTAATGGGGGGAGGTCCAAAAGATGCCTAGATCGACGAAGTTCCATTGGGACCTATCAGGTGTCACCCAGGTTTGGTTTTGGAAAAACTTGAGAGGATAGAGTCTATGATCAAAGAAAACTTCTTGTCACATACATAAAACAAAGCGAAAAATAAAATAAATTTCCCTTTAAATTAATCTATGTGATCAAACAATCAAAAAAATGGTTTTTTTCTTTCGTTTGCGTATGATACTCAAAATCCTAGACCTATGCGCCCTCACACACTCAAAATTAACTGGGCCTTGAGAATATTTCTTGTGAGTGTTGGCACAACGTCCCGTAAGAGCTGGCGATGCCCCCAGTCAGCCGAAGAGAATCCACCAAGGTAAGGGTAGAGGGTCTGGCACTTGCCTGCACCGTCACCTATAGGGTAAAGGTTTCCCTAGTTTTTGGCCACTAAGAACCACCATCCCACATGAGCGTTCGAGTCTTGGGCTTCTTGGTAGTCTGCTAATAGTACCGAGAATCAGTCGATTCAGGTAGCCCCAACTGATACCGCATGCATTGCACCTAAGCCTATTCCCCTTTGAAACGGGTCTCTGTCGCGCTCAGGTTTTCTTTTTCATGGGCTGATAGGTGGATTTGAATCTCCCTAAATACACAAATTCTATGTTTCAATATGAATTATGATCAAGGTGGCTTATTGGATGCCTACCCCCTTGATCCTAACTTAAGCTATGAATTCTTTTGTCGCCCCGGTGGGAAGAATTTAGTGAGTTTGGCTAAGTTAGTTTTAGGTGTCTTTGCTTCGCTTAGTGGGTGAGTGTGTGTGAGCACAAAGTGGACAAGCACATAGTTTCAACGTGTGGATATCGATTATCCCTTACAAAATCCCCTATTTAAACCCTGTTGTATTGTTCCTAGTTCAAATGTAAAACATGTGCAAATAATGGGTCGCTTTCAATTTTTCCTAGTTAGTCTATGTGACTAACTATAGGGAGATGGTGAATTGTGAATATGTAGCTTTCATATGCTTACCTAGGATCACCGGAGGGTGCAAAGGTAGCAGAGATTACTTGCTCTTCTATAAACAATTCAATCCTAGTTCCAAAATTCCTAGTGTAAAAATTGAACTAAACTAAAAAAATTTACACTAGAAAAAGAAAACTAGCTATGCATGCGTGGTCTTGGGCTACTTACTTGGGCTAGTTATCTAGGTGTGTAAGTACCAAAATTTGCAAAACATAAATTTTTCGGAATGCAAGTTACTTTTTCCCCCCTACTTAAACTATGTGTGAACTTTGCAAAAATCAACTTGAAGTAACACTGACACTAAGCCTACAAAAATCAGCTAAAAGTGAGCTTTAACAAGTTGCAGGTTACCATAACCAGTGCTCGTAGGTGTATTAGGGGCTTCCAAGCACCTTACAAGCAGGAAAAAATAGAAACTAGGGATAAATTTCTCATTCTGTAATTTGCGCACAAAAGGCTGAAACAGATGCGCTCTCTACGCGCGGGTCAGCTCTGAACGCATGCCTTGTGCGTCTATGAGGAAAAAACACATGCAAAATCCTACAAGTAAAAAATTTTAGGAGCTGCTCTTCTTCAGTCCATCACTTGGGATGAACTAGGGACTGCAAGAGAAATCAAGGGACATTTAGCTCCACTCCACAGCATAGACAGAGGTCTCCTGCAAAAGAAGGCACAACCACATAAAACGTTAGTGGAGTCACCAATCTTGTTGTGGTGTGTTTGGTGCATGTATGTACGAAATCACACTGGTTTACGAGGGTGTGGTTTATCCATTTAAACTATTGGTAACAGGCAGAAATAAGTGGAGTCAATGAGAATACTATATAGAGGAAAAAACATGCAAATGTAAACTAAAAACTAAACATAAATAAACAGAAGCTCTGAACGAGTCAAACGACAAAAATAATGCAAACGGTGGCTCTAGGCCTCTCTTATTGAGCGTTGGTAGTAAGAAGAGTGATACTTTACCCTCTTGACAAAGGGACCCTAGACAATGGTTCTAGGTCCCGATGCAAGGATGTTTTTATCCCAAGCTTGCCTCGATGCAGTCTCCCCCTCTCTCTACTATGTGGACTGATCTTGTTGGGTGGCCAACAAGTGATTCCCCTCTATCTTCAGCTCTGGGTCACACACTGCTAGTATTTCTTGGGATATTCTGGCCAACATAACAATGTGATCACCCATTCTTCATCTCATGGTGACTTTATATAGGAGATTTCAAATCCTCCTTCCCTCTCTTGGTACATGGAGGATGGTGACCCAAGAGAGGGGTATGATTCCTTTGTGTGCTCCAAATATTCCATTGTGTGCTCACATAGTGTCTAATGAGGCATTGTTGGTTGTCCTTAAGTGGCTTCAAGTAAAGAGTGACTTGTCCTTTGCTTTGTGTGGTCCCGGATAGTGACATTTCACCACTCTCAGGAATGTGTGCATATTAGGCAAAAAGGCACGCATAAGGTGCTCTTCTCAAAGGATAATGCGTGAAAAAAAAATTTAAGACTAGTTCAAATTTGATTTTCCTCAAACCTTTGAGATTTTTGAATACTTTCTGGATTCTGTAATGTCTTCCAGCCCTATAAATCCTTTGGCTTGACATTAATTAATGTCATTTTCTGTTGTACGATTTTCCAGTGTTAACATAAGGAATGGAAAGGAAAGGGAGCCAAAAAATATTCGAGCATGAAGTCAAACTTCTAGATAATGTATATTTCAAAGGATCCAGTAATCCTAGAAAAGAGCCGTAGGTATGTCCCCTTCAAGATCTTAATTAGGAGTGCAATTTCAACCTCTTAAAGAGTCCTCCAAATAATCAAAAGAGTAAAAAATGAAAATAAGAAAATTGAATAAACAAATCTTGGAGGAATTAGGGAAAATTCTAATTAAATTAGGAAAAATCAAGTTGATCTTGGAGGTATACTCCTGCACCAAACCTATTTCTGAATGAAGGTCATATCTTGGAATATCAGAGGCTTGAATTATTGTAGAAATTTTGATAGAATTGCAACTTCTCAAGAAATTTAATCTAAAATCAAGAGACACAATTCTATTCTACTAATATGGAGAATGAAATTCACAACATAGAAAAAAATACATATACATGAAATAAGAAAAACCAAAAATACACAATTTCTAAGGGAACCTAACTGGGAGAAACCCCTCAAGCCTCTTTGCATTAATCAATTTAATTGAGAAAATATTACAATTGCTAGCTCCATATTTGATCTTAACTTGAAAAATTATAATTGTTCTTTGTACTGACTGAGGACCTCTGGCCAACACTTAACCACTTTATGCCTCCATCAGCCTCCTATTTCCTTGCGCAAATGCTGAGGAAATTGAATTCTATTATTTAGGAATTTACTCCAAATTCATTGCGTAATTCCAAAGGATTGATCATTGATTGCATGCAACACATGTACACTGAACACTAGTCTACAAATGATAACACATTTCCTTGGAATTTTTGTCACATCTGAGCAATTCGAATTCCTGACATGCATTAGCTATTTTGAGTTGATTGATCAATTAACTAGATGATCTATAAGTTAGACTATTTTCCCACTTCACAATTAACCTCCAACTAGTTCTATTAACTATTAGAACTAGTTTAACTCAGTACAGTTGGAAATAATTGAATTTTATTGATATAAATTAGCAATCACACATGCATAATTGAACTCCAATCCAAATAACTCGAATGTACTGACCTAACTGAGTGAAAAGAGCCATGTTATCTCAGTTAAATTCCTACAAGTTGTCTGCTGATGTGGAAATTTTGATTTTCTCAATTTGACCAATGCTAAAGTCAAATTGAGCCTTTATTGCTACAGTTCTCAACACTCCCTCTTAGTAAGAAATGGATTTTCAACCACTCCTATTATGTACCTTTGGGATTTATTGTAGCACTACCTCTCATTTTTTTTGTTGTACTATAACAACTGTAACTCAAAAGCATCCAAAAAACATCGAATCAACTGTTTTTGCAACTGTCTACTTGGAAAATTGTGGTGTTGTTGACTCTACTATTGATACTCCTGCTCTATTTTCAATGCTCCTTTGCACTCCTAGGTATCTAAGTGACATTGATCCTCCTACTATTGAAAATTGTGGGCCCATATATAATGATCCATAAGGAGAATACCTCAATGGACCCTGCCCAAATTTCCACAACTTTTGGATTAAGGATCTACATCAATCCACCTCACTCGTGAAGGTATAGCAACAATTTCTCCCTCTTCCAACTTAGCTCTAACTCTCCCTCTACTAGAGGTCTCTAGCTAGTCCTCATCATCAACATGGTAATCCCAACCGGTTCAGGATCCATTTTGAGAGGTCTATCCTTCTCCCTCTCAACCACAATATCTTTAATATTTTTCTTGCCCCTCAAGGATGCACATTCTTCCACCTCTAGTTTATATAGGTTCTTGACTCAAACACCTATCTGCTTCACCTACCCAGTTGCTATGTGTATCAGAAAGTCTTTCCCTTTACTGAAGATCACATCATAGCCATGGCATTCCAAAAATTCTACTAAGATGAGGTTCTTATTTGGTCCTGGTAAAAACATAACATCTTTGAGGAGAAGAGGGGAGCCAATCCTAGTAGCACTATACCTTTCATCATCCCCAAATTCAATATGCATCTGGAGATATTTCTCCTCCATGTTGCTGAAAAAATCTCTACAACCTATCATGTGGAACAAGTCATCTAAGTCCAAGTACCACACACTCCCCATCATATTGATGGCCATGCATGTGATTAGGGTGAAGTCGAACTCTAATTTTGAAGCTAATGCTTCACCTGGTACTCCCACTGTAGGCTCCTTCTCGCTATAATTTTTGTGTGGACACTATTTAGCATAATGCCTGAATTCATGACAATTGAAGCATTTTATTTTGAAAAGTATTTATTCTTGTCCCTTTGGCTAGATTCAGCCTCACCTTATGACTTCTTACCCTTGGCCTTCAATCCTTTACCAACTAGAGAAAAATCCTCTTCCTCTTATGTGGATGTTACTCCATCTTTGGTATTTCTCCTGATTTATTCTTGTACCAAATCATAGCACAACTGCTCCCAATTCAGTAATTTCTCACTTCCATTCACAGATTCTTAGTAGTTTTCCTAGGATTTTGGAAGGCCTATGAGAGACCCAGGCTCACTAGGTCATATTCTGCAACATTCAAACCAACCCCTCCAAGCTCATCCTGAACTTGTGTAAATCTGGAGATATAATGCGAAATAGTATCATTTTTTTGCATCTTAATGTTTTGAAGTTTGTCTTTCAGGGCCAATTTTCTATGGTCACAACTATTCTTGAATAGCTTAGTCAGTGTCTTCCACATTGCAAAAGGATTTTCTTTCCCATGGAGACTCAAGATCACATGGTCTCTTACTACCTCCATAATTAATTTCCTCACCTTGCCTACATATTTCTTCCATTGGGCTAGGTTCTGGGCATCAGTTGATTCTGGTTTTGGAATGTTTGTCTTGACATACTCCACCAATCCATTGTCATCAAGAACTGCCTCCATGCGATCCTTCCAGGAAATGAAATTTGAGTTTCCTTCCAATGCATACTCTAATCTCAGTCTATTGAATACCATTCTCCCAACTCTGAAGAAATACTGCTACACTAAAGCTGCAAATTCAAACTTCTTGAGGAACAAAATCGAAATTCTTGTTCTAATGTGAATAAGTTGATACAATTGCAACTAATCAAGAAATTTAATCTAAAATCAAGAGACAAAATTCTATTGTATTGATAGACAGAATAAAATTCACAACTTAGAACAACATGCATAGGCATGTAATAATCAAAAAAAAAAATACACAGTGATTTCTAGGGGAACCCAACTAGGAAAAACCCCTCAAGCCTCTTTGCATTAATTAGTTTAATTGAGAAACTATTACAATTTCTAGATCCAACTCTGAGCTCAACCTGCAAAAGAATAATTTTTCTCTCTACTGACAAAGAACCTCTATCCAACACTTAGCCACTTTATTCCTCCATCAGCCTCCTAATTCCTTGCACAAATACTGAGGAAATTGGCCCCTATTGCTTAGGAATTTCCTCCAAATTCATTTCACAATTCCCAAGGATTGATCGTTGATTGCATGCAACACTTATGCATTCAACACTAGTCTAAAATTGATGTTACACTACCATGGAATTTCCACCACAAATGAGAAATTTGAATTCATTGCATGCACTAGCTATTTTGAATTGATTGATCATCTAATTGGATGATCTATGAGTTAGATTGTTGTCCCACTACACAACTGACCTCCAACTAGTTCTATTAACTGTTAGATCTAGTTTAACTAAGTACAACTGGAAATAACTGAACGAGATTGCTATAAATTAGAAATCACGCATGCATAATTGAAATCCAAGCCCACTAACTCGAATTTACTGAGCTAATTGAGTGACAAGAACCTTGTCACCTCAGTTAACTTCCTCCAAGTTGTCAATTGATGTGGAAATTTTGATTTTCTCAATTTGAATAAGGCTAAAGTCAAATTGCGCCTTTATTGCTACACTTCTCAAAAATTGCAAAGGAAATCATGGGATCCTTCGAAATAAATGATAGGAAGAAGCCCCTACCTTCATGGTGATATAGGAAACACAATGCTCTAGGGAATAAATATCAAAATAATTTCTAGCAAATGGAGAAATTGCTAACAAGTGGAAATCAATGAACAAGGACAAGGTATAGGTTTGAACACCTTTTGGAATCCTCAAGAATTGATCATATTAGACATGTTTGCAACCTACAGAGTCATCACTGTGAAATTCCAACTCATAGGATATGATGAAATATGTTATCTATCAAATGTCCATGGACCATTGTTGAAAAGGGATAAGGCTATTTTTATACATTCAATAAATAATGTTGCCCCAATCATAGAGAATTAACCATGGATCATTAGAGGATATTTCAAATTAATAAGGTCACTTATAGAAAATACAAATGGATAGGGAATCCTACTTATTTGGAAAAATGATAACAAATTCTAAGCTCCTAGATAATGATCCCATCAATGACATCCACACTTGGAGTAATAAAAGAGGGAGAACCCAACAAATTTCCTTGTGTTGTGATCACTTCCTAATGTTAGAGTCCTTAATGACGAAGGATATTTTTATGGAAGAAATAATCGTCCCCTATAGAGGTTTAGACCTTTGGCTAATTAGTTTAAACTTGGAAATCCCAACAATTCCA